>JAQPPZ010016667.1:600000-1094974 GCA_028583015.1 Wollemia nobilis
CCTCTCTTCCTCCCAACCATACCATATCTACATATCGACCATACAATGGATCTACTTAGTGGTATGTGCCAGTCTGTCTCTATTTACTCTGTTAAGGATGCAAATTTTCTCTCTTAGGGTAATAATATACTCTTATGGATCCTTCTCATCCCCTCATTTCTTCCATCACTTACTCATAGGTACCTCTGCATCCTCGATAGCTCCTTATGATGAACCCACATCCCTATCCACTTAGTGATGCACTCATTGCCATAATGGATCCTTCATTGTGCTAGTTACATCTTCCCCTCCAACTACTATCCCTCCCTAAAATGGTTGAGCTATCCACTAGATATCATAATTTGGTGTGGTCCCAAGATCCTCGATGTTAGTATCTGTTAGGGCCTCATCTACCTCCTTGCTCAATGACTTAGCTTGTGGTCATGCTAATTAGGAATTTTTCCCTCCACATGTACACCATTACCGCCTTAGGAACACCCTACCTTACCCAAAATTTTGGGTCATTCATGAGTACTAAAATTACTCATGCTCTATCTTATGCCATCCAATCAACCACCTACCTTATCGCACTCACCTTAGGTGCTCAACCTCAGCCTAGGTCAACCCTCCCCTCCATGACCTCCATATAACATCCCTCGACTGTAATCCCTCCCATGCATCTACATAATGCTAAAGGATACCCTAATATGGGTGGCTCTTACCCCACTCTTGATCATGGTCCCACCTCATCGCATATGGGACCTCTATGTCCCTCATATACCTATGTAATTTCCATGGCAACCCAACAAGCCTATCCACCTAAAAGTGCTTCCATACCCATATCTATAGGAGGAAGCTACAACCTAAGCCTAGTTGGTCCCACTGATAAATGTCATACAAATTCTTGTATAGTTGTACAAGAAAAGTGGAGCTCCATGCCATGATCTTAGGCTCCTCCACCAAGTCCATCACAAGGCCTAAGAGGTTCCATGGGAATCTCATACCTAAAGAGTTTGACAGAATACAATTATACATCAATGACATCAATACTATCTATCTAGCTGTTAGTAAGCCCATCTCAAATATAGTGCCCACTCATCACTATCGATATCGTAGTCCATGTATCACTAGTGCTCTTGGTACACTCACTATAGCATGACATCTCTCTTACCAGTCATAGTAGTAACTATATGGTCTCCCTCTATAGGGACTCATAAAATTTGGTAGATATCCTCCAAAGTCATTGTAATATCTCCCATGCGTATGTCAAAGGTGTTAGTCTGACTATCGATCTATTAAGGCCATCAAATATGCATGGTCTGCTTAGACTGACTCAAATAAAGCCATGTGCTAAAGTATGATGGCTTTTAGCCACCCCGAGTCATATCTGAATAAGGTATCACAAGCCATATTAAATGTGTTTGTGAACCGATACTGGGCTCTAACAAGCTATCACGAGCACAAAAATTCATTCAATAACAATAAAAAAGCATAAATCAAAACCATCTTGCATCAAGATGATCACAAGAATAAACTATCCCAAGTCAATATGGTCACAAAACTAGATCATCTTGAGTCAATATGGTCACAAAATGAAACTGTCTTGGGTCAAGATGGTCACAAAAGGGAGTCATATCAAGCTGAGATGATCATTATTTCACTTAAAAATAAGCAAAAACAAAACAAAAAAAATAAATAGAGAAGGGAGAGGAAGAAAAAAAGTAAGAGCATAAAGTTACATCTATCCATAACCCCACCCACATTTTTATTTTACCTACACTACCATATCTCACCCATACCACCCATTCATTTCCTTTTAATTTTTAATTTGGTTCATTTCATTAATAAAGAAAAAGTTAGGATTTTTGTCCTTACCTTTTTTGCACTAGATCCTCTGCTCGTAGAGGCACCCGTTGAGTCCATTGTATCTATCAAATCATCTGTCCGTAGCACTTCATTGAAAAAATAGCTCTTCTTCTCCTTTCACTCTTCTTCTCCTCTCATTCTTCTCTCATCTTGCAAAATGAAAATGAATCAATTTTCGTAAAATCTAACTTTTATGATTTTTTATGGGTATGATCGTCCAAAACGGTCACACAGTGTGCCACGACCATCTAAGATTATCTTGTTTTTGCAAAAAAAAATTAAATAAAAAAGGAACCATATCAGGTTGAGCTAATCTCTAAATTTCAATTTTCCCAGGGTAAACATGCTAACCATCCCACTTTTGTCAAGTGATTCATCACTAACATCATTTTACATCTCCTCCATCGACTCATCACTTGAGGGGAGAGTCAATAATTGTAAAACATTGCATCTCAAATCAAGTCAATTATCAAACACTCAAAAGTAGAAATTGCATTCATCTAAGAATCATTGCCAAAAACTATCATACACCCTCCTTTTTGGTGTAAAAGCAAAAAACTCAATCAAAAAAATACTTGGTATACCTAAAGCCTAAAGTTTGTAGACTAACAATATCTACCTATGGTTGGAATATTACCAATATAAAATAAAATCCATTAATTTTTTGAAAGCAATTATTCAATGACATACATACTTTCCATAATTGGGGTATCTCATGTTGACTTTTTCAATTAACATCACTCATCATCAACTCAACCATTTTAGATCATCTATTTTTGCTCCACATTGTGCTTACATGCAACGCATCCCAAAAAGGGGTATCTATAGACACATAAAATGTATCATCTTGAGGAGACCCCCAAAAGCCTCCTTTCTAACTCAAAAAATCCATCTTGGGTAGTCCTAGGGCTAATTCTATGATTTTCTCCAATAGTAGGCAACTTTCCCTATGGAAATTATAACCATATTGACCCGAGATGGTCTCAGGATCATGATCATATTGACTCGAGATGGTCTTAGGGTCATGATCATCTCGATACAAGATGGTCACACAAAATTGAAAATAAAAAAATTACGAGTAGTCAAACTAACTATCAGTATTGTGCCTGATTTCACATTGATTCTAGATGACCCGTAGGTAGCAATTTAACCTACCACCTATAGTAATTTGGTGGTAGCTAATCAGGCTATCCCTAATTGAATTTTTCCACATTTTTTCTTGCCAAGAGGCCTATTAAATGGTGCTCTCCCCATTTTGTTTGAAATTTGAATGCCATGAAGTGCTACCAAAATAATCTACCTGACTCTCTTGCTACAAAACTGATGTTGTTGGATCACCACCTAATATTTGAAGCTACATTTCCTTCCCTTGCATGATCACTCATATTGCTTTGTTGATCCTCTACACCCACTCACTTGCTTCCACGTTCACAAAAATATTCCATCAAAACATTTTGCTTCATACCAAAATCCTATGTGGATGGGTTAGGTTGAAGTGCAGACCCATGATAGTGACCATCTCACCCCGAGATGATTTGCATATAGAGACTATCTTGACCCAAGATGGTCTCCGTTAGGTGACTAATTTTCTAATTTTATCAACATATTAGCTTAGATCTATTCATATATCATGTATGTGTTAGTTTAGATCTTAGATATTACATGCATTTGTCTATTTTCCATTCAATTTTATATTTTCAAATCAAACACGGGTCCAACCTCTATGGACCCTACATGTGCTACTATTTCACTATTATTTATTTGTGTGTAGGTTATAGGACTCGAGGATAGTGTAATATTCTAGATCTAATCTAACATCATAATCTTAGAAAACCTGCTCCCCCAACAATGTGTTGGCACATAAATATTCATATTACACCTGGAGATACACTTTTTGATATTGTATCTATTATATCATTAGTGAAATCCCCTCAAAGGGTATTCTATTGTAATACTTTGAAATATCAATATAAAATATACATATAAGATTCATTTTATTGGTTCATAATCGTGTTTTAGTGTAATTTTTTATCCTTCAAGAAACTTCTTAGGATATGTTGGCTATTACAAATGATTATTGAAAACTTTAGCAAACTCGTCACTTCATTATTCACCCTCATTACCAAGAACATAGATTTTAAGTGGACTAAAGAATGCCAAGTGGAATTTGAAGATAGTAAGAAAAAATTGTCCACTGCACTAGTATTAAGAGGATCTGATTGGAAGCCCCCATTTTACATTCATATTGACACTTCCAACATAGCTATAAGTGTAGTCCTTGGTCAAAAAGATGAAGAAAGAAAGATAAATTACACTATTTACTATAATAGTAAAACTTAAAAGGTGCTAAAAAGAACTACACCATGAGTAAAAGAGAGTTTCTAGAAATATTCTATGCCATCAATAAATTTTTTATCATTATATCATAAGATACCTTGTATATGTACAATTAAATACTTAATGAATAAAATAATGGTAAGTAGATGCGTGATCACATGGATATTGATACTATAGGAATTTGACATCACTATTTTAGATAGACCCAATAGAGTAAATATATTGGAAAAATATTTTTCAAGATTAAACACTATCTAAGAAAAAGAACTAGTGGATGATTCTTTTCGTGATGAACATTTGTTTGCAATATCATCTCACTCTCCATGGTTCACAAATATTGCTAAATATTTGGTAACTTAGAATATTCCTTCTTACCTTACTACAAATGAAATATGACAATTAGTTTAACAAAGTTCATCATTTCAATGGATAAATTTTTTTGTTTAATTGTGGACCTGATAAGGTTTTGCATATATGTGTGAGGGAAGATGAAGTCTATGACATACTTTAGTCATGTAATGATGAACCTTCTATAGGATAATATTCAATGAAACAAACCATTCAAAATATTTTAGGAATAAGATATTGTTGACCTTCAATTCATAAATATATAAATAATGTTTCTCACTATGATCAAAGTCAACGGATGTAAAAACCCATGACACAGAATGAGATGCCTCTTCAACTTCAAGTAGTCTTAGAACAATTTGAAAAATGGGGCATATATTTTATAGGACACATAGATCTACCATCCAAGGGAATACAACACATCCTATTGTGCACAAATTATATAACTAAGAGGACCAAAGTGATTGCCCTTCAGTATACCCACAAGGACAAAGTGGCTAACTTTTTATATGAATAAATATTTCAAAGCTTTGGTGCCCCTTGTAAAATTATGTCTAATCAAGGACATCAATTCACATAAAAATTTATCCATTCATTTATGGAATATTATTAAGTTAAACATAATAAGTACTCACCATATCACCCATAGGTCAACGGTCAAGTAGAATTTACTAATAAAGAACTAGAAAATATTTTAACAAAAACAATAGCTTCACATTGGAAATATTGGGCCAATATATTATTAGAGGCTATGTGGACTTATAATGTTGCTTGGAAATCCACCATTGGATTCACTCTTTTAAATTAATTTATGGAAAGAAACTCATTTTACCTATGGAAGTTGAATTGTAAACAATATGCACTACACTTTATGTTGGTATTGAGTTTTCATAGGTGCAACAATAAAGAGTTCTACTACTTAATGCACTTGATGAGTTATGAAGGGATTCCCTTCACCAAACTAAGATTATTCAATTCTAATTAAAGGCATGGCATAATAGACATATTAAAATCAATACGTACAAGGTAGGTGATTGGGTGTTATTCGACTCTCACTACCTTGAATTCAAGGGCAAGCTCTAGAATTGATGGCTAGGACTGGTTAGGTTTTTGATAATGGAATCATGTGACTATTACATATTTATGGATTAGGGTGGAAGATGGTGGTAAATGGACACCACTTGAATCTATACCAAAAATGTCAAAAGAATATTTCTCTATTTATCTACTTTTGTACTCTGATATGCATGTTGTGGAAGAAATATCTTCTCCTATTAAGGAAAAAGCATGATTGTGTCCTATATTGAAAAAAGAAAAGAAAAAATGATGATAAAAAGAAAAAAAATAGATCCAATGGTGCAAACCCCTTTTAGGGTGGCATTGGGTCAAGACTAGTATGAAAACTGGTTTTCAACATATTAGTCTTGTAAATAAAAAATTTGGTTTTCAAAATACCTTATGGATTAAACCAAGGTAGAAGTAGATTAAAAACTAGAAATGGTGGTATCTTCTATGAAAAATAAAATAAAGAAATAAATAAAAATAATTAAAATGTAAAAAAAAAGAATGTATATATATCTAACCATCTTGGTGTGCACCCTTATATATTTTTTCCAGTTTGATTAACCCTAAAAGTTATATTGGCATTAATTATATGTCCTTACCTTTTTCAAGGCATCATGATTGATCTCTTCTAATGAGGTATCTATTTTCTTATTTTTACTTTGTTTAGTCTTGTAACTTTTACATGATATAGTAATGTCATAGTCGATGGTGTATAAAGGGATGTTTAACAAGGAACCCTAGTGTATTGGAGTTATTTTGCATGGCACTAGGATTTTTCAATGCCTTTTGGTTGAGCAACAAACATATCCAAGCATCATTAGAAGGATTGCAAGTAATCACTATGCTAATTAGTGTTGAACAAGAGTTTTCTAGTAGAGGACAGTTAGACACTCCATGTGGTAGTGATCTAATTGAAAATATAAAAAATACCTAGGTGTTACATGTGGAAGCAATCTATTGGTAGTGAAAGGTTGATGATAAAGTTACAATTTAATAGAAAATTGGGAAAGAAAAAGGGATAGATCCAATGCTGAAAAAAGAAAGTATAATCTGCATGGGATATGTACCTCTATAGAACTTCAAACTTGAAATGCTCTTTGTTTGCATGCTATTTGGGCACATGTATTTAAGATACACCAATAATTTTCCATCACACAAGGATCACATGGTGGTTAGATGTAGATCTAGCATCAAATTTACCCCATTCCAAGGCATGATGTCAAGTTGATGGAAATTAAATAGGTCATCTTTTTCCATGCATGCATAAATAGTAACTTACATTCCTTTTTCTCCCTTTGTAACCAATGAAACCATTGATAGACCTTGTAAACTAGTCAATCATTTTAGTAGCATAAGCACCATGGAACAAAATAGAAAATCAATAGTAGAAAGCATTGATAAGTTGCTATAAAATCTAGAGGTAGTACATATTTTTGACAATGCAATATGGCTACAATTATTCTAATGATTTGAAGATTAAAATATTGTGATTATCGAAGAGTTTGCATGATAGATTTACCAAGATTAGAGGAGTCAAGATACCTATCAACCCTACTATAATTATTGAGATATCTGGGCTACCACTCACTGGTTAGAAAATTGATTTAGACTAGGGAAGCCCCTTCCATGCCTTTTGAAAAGTTCAAAAAAGAGGAAGATCCACCACAACCACTATAAGGGACTCAAGCATACTAGTTTGGCTAGGTCGTGGGATATCCTTGCCTTGTAGGTGATGAATTATCTTACCTATGATGGGCAATTAAATTCTCTTTTTGAACCACATTTGGAAATGCTTATCCATCTAATACATGGTGAGAGTAATCCATGTATCCACATTAATTTACCTTATTATTTGAATTCTACAATTCATGATATGACCTCTAGGTTTAGGGAAGGAAATTGTTAGTTGAATAACCATAGGTTAATCCAATTTCTATATCATAACCACTTAAATACTGACTAGGGTAATAAAAACTAATGGCTAAATATTTTTGGGGCTAATGGACTCAAATAGTAGAAAAATGAAGATAGAGCATCAAAATATGACAACACTATTAAGATGTTGAAGCAATCTAGTGTCTCTCAATATTTTTTTAAGCCAAAAGTTACAAAGGCATTGGAGCCCCTTGTGATAAAGCTAAAGAAACACAAAAAGAAGTGACATGCATTGAATAGGGATTTAAAATATTCTTAGGAATAGAGGGAAGTGATGAAGACCCCCAAGTTTACACCTAAGGGGAAGAAGAGAAAAAATCCTATAAAAGAGGATACTATGTCCATAGATTTGAAGTATAGCCACAAATCTATCTTGCATCCTACAAAAAATAAGCACCTAAGTTACATGCAAAAGAAATAGAGAATTCAGAGGCAAAGGCAACTAAGTCAATTACAATAGTAGACAAATAAAAAATGGAAGGAAAATAATATGAGAATATTTCAAGAAAGAAGAATCAAAAGAAAGTAAATAGATTTACTCCTGACAAACTAGAAGCCCTCAAGGAATTACAATTTTTTGAGTAAAGGTTTAAGAAAAGAAATCATGTAACAACTGCTAGACAAAGAGAATAGTAATAATTTTTCCAATAAAATAAAAGTGGTCATAATTCCTTTACAAGGGTTGAGATTATCCAGAATAATAGAGAAGCTTATCCAACCACTTCGAGTCAAGAGGAAAGATAGAGGGAAGAGGAAGCTAAGTAACTAGAGGTAGTGATCATAGAAGAGCTATCACAACCTACATTGTCAAGCTTGTATCATAATTAGACATGGGATAAGGCTCCCATGAAGCCCCTATTCCACAACCTCCATTGATCAACTAAAAATAGGACAATTCAATGTTCCTAATGAATATGATGAGAATTTGGAAAATCTAGACCTAGAAGGAGCCAAGATAGTTATTTGGTCCCTAAAAACAAGGGTAAAGGTAGTTGAGAATTTACTACAATATAAAACAAAGAAATTTTACTCGAAGTAGAAGCAAGAGTTAAAAGAATAATCATACATGCTTTTGATATCAAATTTGTGCTCGAATATACTATAGAGTCTCCTAAGGAAATACCCTACAAGCTTTGGTAATTGTGGAAGAGGATGCAGGGCAACAAGCTAAACAAAAGATGAGTCTCAAAAATGGGTGTTTCAAAAGAACTCATTAAGGCATGAGTAAATGCCTCCCAATAGGTTGGGGAGAGTGATGGGGCCCAGAAATACCTATTTTTTTAACTTTTTGGTATCTTTTTACACCATTAGGTTATGTTTTACTTTAGTACTACATTAGTTATGTGACTAAATATAGTAATTAGGAGTAAATACAGGCTTAGATAAAGTGAACGTATATACCAAGAAAGGTAGATAAAGGATATTTTTATTGATTAATGACAAAAAAATTGGAATAAAATGGTATTATTAGATTTCACACACAACTAGAGTTCTTGGATAGCTTGGTAGATGGTATTGGGTTAATCTAGTGCTAGAAAATATAACTATAATAGGTGTTCGATAAAGTTCACACAAACAACACTATATTAACATCACCTTCTTGGCACCAGAAGGAGCAATAATTTGTTATCTTAAACAAAACTACAAGCTAGCACCATACATGGACTATAGTCTAGCATGAAATGATGAATATGCTTGAGCTTCTAATATTATTGTAGTAGGAACCAAGGACGTGGTAGTTATAACCAACAAGGAGAATAGTAATGCCAATCAATTCATTGATGTGGAAAAAGAGGATAAAATGACACATGGTTGAATAACATTAAGTCAATTTCTGAATTTTGTTTTATTGTTATAGCAATAGATTTTTGTTACAATGTGCCTAGTGAATATGATGAGAATTTGTAAAATCTAGACCTAGAAGGAGCCAAGATAGTTATTTTATCCCTACAAACTAGGGTAAAGATAGTTGAGAATTTACTACAAGATAAAACAAAGAAATTATACTACTATAGGATTAATTAGTAGAAGCAAGAGTCAAAAGAAGAATCATACATGCTTATGATCTCAAAGTTGTGCTTGGATTGGCTATAAAGTCTCCTGAGGAAACCCCCTACAAAATTTGGCAATTATGGCAAAGGATGTAGGGCAACAAGCTAAACAAGAGATGAGTCTCAAAAATAGATGTTTTTAAAGAACTCATTAAGGCATGAGGAAATGTCTTCCACTAGGTTTGGGGGAGTGATGGGGCCCAAAAATACCTATTTTTTTAACTTTTTAGCATCTATAGGTGTTGGATAGAGTTCACACAAACAACACTAGATTTAATAGCAAATTCTTGGCACCAGAAGAAGCAATAATTTACTAGATTAAACAAAACTACAAGTTAGCACCAAACATGGACTATATTCTGGCATGAAATGATGAGTATGCTTGAGCTTCTAATGTGATTATAGTAGGAATTAAGGATGTTGTAGTTATAATCAACAAGGAGAATAGTAATGCCAATCAATTCATTGATGTGGAAGAAGAGGATAAAATGACACATGGATGAATAACATTAAGTCAATTTCTGAATTTTGTTTTGTTTTTATAGCAATATATTTTTGTTACAATGTGCCCGGTGAATATGATGATAATTTGGAAAATATAGACCTAAAAGGAGCCAAGATAGTTATTTGGTCCCTACAAACAAGGGTAAATGAGACAAGATAGTTATTTGATCCCTAGGTCTATGAATATGATGAAGGAAAATCTAGACCTAGAAGGAGCCAAGATAGAGTGAACATATATACCAAGAAAGTAGATAAAGGATATTTTTATTGATCAATGAAAAAATTTTAGAATAAAAAGGCATTATTAGATTTCACACACAACTGGAGTTCTTGGATAGCTTGGTATATGGTATTGGGTTCACTTGATTCTAGAAAATATGACTATAATTGTTGGCAATTTTGGGTACTTTGGGTACATTGCATTTGCTCAAGTGAATAAGTTGTCATTGATGTCAAGAAGCTTTTGAAGGAATTTGATTTGATGTCAAATAATTTGTTTTGATGAAGGTTATGGCATGACATTTTCAAAGGTCTTTTGCAAACCCCAAGCTGACAGGTTCGAAAGAAAGTAAGTTGGAAAAGTGTCACAATATCACGACATGTCACATTTTTGTGACTTAAGCAGGAGAGAGAAAGCATTTTAGAAAAGTGTCGCGATATCGTGACATGTCGCATTTTCACGACTTAAGTAGGAGAGAGAAAGCAAGTTAAGAAAAGTGTCACGATATCGCGACATGTCGCAGTTTCGCGACTCAAGGATGAGAGAGAATGTACGGAGTCATAAATGTCGTGATTTCGTGACATATTGCAAGGAAGGTTGTACGGACGAAAAAGTGTCACGATTTCGTGACATGTTGCAGGAGAGAGAGTCCAAAAGAAAAAGTGTCATGATTTCGTGACATAATGCAGAAGAGAGAGTCTGTAGTGTGAATTGTCACGATTTCGTGACAAGTTCGAAGAGAGAGAAAGTAACACGCAAAGTGTCACGATTTTGTGACATGCTGTAGAGTTTGAAGTAAGAACTATTGTGATTTTGTGACATGTTGCAGAGTTTGAAGTGAGAACCGTCATGATTTTGCGACATGCTGCAGATGAAAATGTTTCAAGTAAGAACTATCACGATTTTGTGACATGCAACAAAGGAAAGGTTTCAAGTAAGAAATGTCATGATTTCATGATAGGTTGCAAAGAAGACATACGAAAGCTAAAAGCGTTGCAATTTCATGACAGGCTGCAAAGAAAATGTACGAAAGATGAAAGAGTCACGATTTCATGACAGGTTGCAAAGAAAGCGTATGGAAAGTTGATAATGATTTCACGACAGATTGAGATGGCAGCATTCGGTTGGAGAAAGTCACAATTTCATGACAAAAAATAAGAGGAAGGCTATGAAGTCAAAAGTGTCACGATTTCATGATAGAAGTGAAGATGAAGTCTGAGAGGCAGAAGTGTCACGATTTTGTGACAAAATTAGAAAGGAGGTCGACGAAGGGAGAAGTGTTGCGATATCATGACAAAAGCAAAGTTGATGCTAACAAAGACAGAAGTGTCGCGATATCACGACAAGAGCTTAGTTGAAGTCAACAAAGGCTAAAGTGTCACGATATCATGATAAAAGCCAAAGAAAGTGTATGGTTGCAAAGGTGGTGTGATACCATGACATGTTGTAGTTTCACGACAGAAGCTACAGAAGAGTTACAGAGGCAGTGAAGCCGACAAAGTCAAATATTAGCAAACGAATATTAGGGCTTGCAACCGACAAATATTAGGGTTTTTTTTTGTTATAACAGATGACTAATATTAAAGTTTTCATCATGAAAATTCTGTTATAAAAGGAGGGCTATTTGGAGAGTTGAGGGGTGATTGGATGTGTTGTTGAAGTGCGACGTTCGTAGATAGTGCGTAGAGAAAGAAGTTCGATCGTCGAGAGCAGAGTGCAAAATTTGATCATAGTGTGCAGAGTGCATTTCATCAAATTTCTAAGTGTGAAACATCACAAAGGAAGTAGAGTGTGTGAAGACGGTGCCGCTGTAATTGCACAGAGGTGCAAAGGTTGAAGTTCGACCAAGTGCGGCTGTGATTACACAAAGAGAGTAGAGGGCATAGAGAGAACAAAGGGTAAAGACAAATGTGGAGTGCTACTGCTTGAGGATAGAGGTGCATTGGTTCTTTGAGAAGAACCTGAGGATAGATTTGGCAAGTCTTTGAGAAGGCTTGTGTGCAGAGGATTGATTTGTTCAAGTGTTGGACAGATCTGATAGACAGAGGAAGACTTGTTCTAGACCGACTGACCGTGTTTGGTACGAGTTGTTGAGCTGTCGTGGACATGATCATAGAAGGCGAAGGTCTCTTAGGCTAAGAATTGAGGACAGGATGTCTTCAATGGAAAGGAGTTCCATGTGCTGGCAAGAGGTAGAGGCAGTTGATCTTCTGAGGGATCATTTATAGAGCAGAGGGGAAGGTATCTCATTTGAGCAAAGGCTCATAAATTTAGATTGGGGGAAGGTATCTCCTTTGAGCAGAGGCTCATAAATTATGTTTGGGGGAAGTTATCTCCTTTGGGTCGAGGCTCATAAACATTGTAATTGGGAAGGATTCCCAAAGAACTTTGAGATAAATTTTAGAGAAAATTTTTATGGACGTAGCCCAGTCTTTTTGGGTGAATCACGTAAAAATTGGTGTCACTTTGTGGATGATATTGTGCATTGTTTTGATATTGTTGTGGGCATATTGCTTTACTATTTTGTAATATAAAGGAAAAAGTAAAAAGAGGTCTTATACTGTTCACCCCCCCTCTCAGTATAAGCTTGTGTTCTTCAATTGGTATCAGAGCGGGTGCCTTTGGAAAGTTTAAAAACTTGAAGGAAAAGCTAGTTAAGAACACAATTGATTATTCAAGTGGCAATGCAGCACCTATTCTTGATGGGTCAGATTTTGGTCTTTGGAGTGCAAGAATGAAGGTTCATCTAATGGCACTTGGTAATGAGGTATGGGAAGTAATTGAAGATGAATACACTATTCCTGTACATGGTCCATATACTAAAGAAGAAAGGCTCCTACATCACAACAATTCAAAAGCAATGAATGCAATCCTGAAAGGCTTATAGAAAGCAGATCTCACCAAAGTGATTCATTGCAAGACAACTAGTGAAATGTGAAAATAGTTGCAGGTGGTTCATACAAGTGATACAAATGTCAGAAAGGCCAAGTTGAGACACTTCAAAGGTATGTTTGAACAACTCAAGATGAATGAAGATGAACAAATTAGTGTCTACATGCTTCGTATGGATGAGGTTGTTAACTCCATGAAAGACTTAGGTCTTGAGCTTGCTGAAAATGATGTTTGTGATAAGATTTTAAGATCTCTTACTAATATATTTAGTGAAAATATTTCTGCTATTGAGGAAGCTAAAAATTTGGATAAGTTGAAAAAGGATGAGCTCCATAGTATACTTGCAGCATTTGAGTTGAGAACTCAAGTGAAGGTTGACGTCAAGAAAGAGGCAGCTTTCAAGGCTACCAAGAAATCCAAGGGTAAATAGCTTCAAGAAAGTGATGAGTCTCCTAGTGATGAAGAGGCATATTACAGCAAGAAAGTCAAGTTCTCTAGAAAGAACAAAAGCATGAAAAATATAAGATGTTTCAATTGTGGAAAGTTTGGTCATTATTCTACTGATTGTACTGTTCCCAAGAATGAAAGTGATGAAGATAAACAAGATTCTAAGAGCAAGGATTCTGAAAAGCACAAGCATCATAGAAAAAACAAAGATGAGCACAACAATCAAGGAAAGAGGTATTCTCACAAGCACAAGAAGAGTTTCTACCTAGACAAAGCAAGTAAGTGTTCTAGTAGTGATAGTGAAAGTTCTTCAAGTGATGATGAAAATGAGATGTTGTTCATATCAAAAAAAGAGGAAGAACCAAAACATAGATTCATTATCATGAAATGTCTTAGATGTGGAAATTTTGGTCACCTTGAGGATGATTGTACAAATAATGATTTGGTTTCTAGTATGTATGAGGATGCTTCAAAAAACTATAAGGAAGATGCGTGTATGGTTTTTGAAAAAGGTAGCACCTCTAGTGATAAGAAATATGAAAAAGGCTTTGATGATTAAGAAAGCAAACAAATAAAAGATCATGAAAGTGAACTTAGTAGTGCTCTTAGTGCTTTGAAAAAGGAAAGAAAGAAGAATGCTAGACTCAAGGATAAGTTAGATGAATGTTGTATGGAGAGATATGATCTTATATAAAATCTTGATTTCTCTATAGCTAAGACGCAAGAACTCAAGGATGATTTAGAGTCTAAGGTTCTTGAGTATAGTGAGTTAGAACAGAAAATGGCTTCTTTGAAAGAAGAAACTAAAGAGTACAAGGATAAGCTTTACAGGTTTCAAGATAGCTCCAAAAGGGTTAAATCTCTCATGAAAGGTCAAAAAAATACAACAGATAAAACAGGTCTTGGGTTTGGTAAGAAACACAAGGAACAAGTTGGGGAATCTAGTAAGAGATTCCAAAAGGAAGAGAGTTCTGATAAGGAAAGTATTTCAGATCATAAGTCCTTGAATGATAGATGCGTAGAAATAGAAAGCATAATTCAGAATGAGAAGAAGAAGTTTTTAGGACCCAAGAGGTTGAATAAAGGAAAATTTCATGATAGATGTTTTGCGTGTCACAGGTTTGGTCACATGGCTTCACATTGCATGGCTCAAGTGAAGAAGGTAAATGAAAGTTTCAGAAGTGCTAGTTACTTTCAAGGGTATTGCTACTCTTCTCAACAGTTTGGGCACAAGGCAATTTATTACGAGGTAAAGAACAGGAACATGTTTGATCAAAACAGGTTCGGCCATAACAGGTTTGGTCAGAATAGGTTTGGGCAGAACTGGTGGATTCAAAGATCAAAATTTGGGTAAGTTTGATCCTAGGTGTGATGAGGGAATCTTTCTTGGATATTCCAGCAGAAGCAAGGCCTACAGATGCTTCAAAAAAAGAACTCATACGATTGTAAAGAGCATAAATGTAATAGTTGATGAAAAGACGGGGATAAGAGAACCAGTCAAGGAACTCGATGATGAAATTTGTCAAGAAGAATTCAGAGAGGTTTCAGATGAAGAAGAGGAAAGACAACAATTGCTTCCCAAAACTCCTTCACGATATGTTCAGAAACATCATCCCAAAGATTTGATCATTGGTGATCCAAACAATAGGCAAACAAGAAGAAGAGTCATTCCTTCACATGATTCTACAAATGTTTCATTATTATCTCAGATTGAGCCAAAATATTTTAGTGAAGCATGTGCAGATAAATTCTGGGTAAAAGCAATGGATGAAGAGCTAAATCAAATAGAGAAAAGTGAAACTTGGGAATTGGTTCCAAGACCTAAGGACAAGAATGCCATTGGCACAAAATGGATATTCAAAAATAAAATCAATGAGGATGGAAAGATTGTCAGAAACAAAGATAGGTTAGTCCAGTAAAGGTTATGCTCAAGTAGAAGGTGTTGATTTCAAAGAGACGTTTACTCCTATTGCTCGTCTTGAAGCTATCAAAATTTTTTTGGCCCTTTCAAGCTTCAAATCATTCAAGGTATATCAAATGGATGTAAAGTAAGCTTTTCTAAATGGGGTGTTGGTAGAAGAAGTCTACATAGAACAGACGGGAAGGAGTGTCTCTTTCGGAACGACCGGACTATGTGTGTAAACTAAAAAAGGCCTTGTATGGGTTAAAGCAAGCACCTAGGGCTTGGTACTCGAGACTTGACAAGTATCTTCATGAGCAAGGCTTAAGGAAAGGTGTGGCAGATAGCAATTTGTATATTAAGGATGAAGGTGATGATATGTTGATTATGGTTGTCTATGTTGATGATATTATTTTTGGAGGAAATAATACTCAGATGTGCAAATATTTTGCTAACACCATGCAGAAGGAATTTGAGATGTCTATGATTGGAGAGCTGTCATTATTTTTAGGTCTTCAGATTTATCAATCAAAATATGGTGTATTTCTCTCTCAAGGAAAGTATATCAAAGAAATGTTGAAGAAATTTGGGATGATGGACAACAAACCAGTATGTACTCCAATGATTACAGGGTGCAAGATGAGTAAGATAAAGAATCTCTAGTGACAGATCAGAAGTTGTACAGATCAATGATTGGTAGTTTATTATATGTTACAACTACCAAACCAGATATCATGCAGGCAGTTGGGTTAGTAACAAGATTTCAGGCAGCTCCAAAATATTCTCATGTTTTAGCAGTTAAGAGGATATTCAGATATATGAAGGGCACTATGGACCTTGGGCTTTGGTATCCCAAAGGTAATTATTTCACCCTCACAGCTTATACAGATGTAGATTGGGTAGGCGGTATTGATGACAGGAAAAGCACTAATGGTGGAGCATTCTTTTTGGGAAAGAGTTTGGTTTCTTGGATAAGTAAGAAACAACCTTCAGTTTTCTTATCTACAACAGAGGCTGAATACATAGCAACAGTGGTTGGGTGTACACGAGTTTTATGGATGAAAACCACCTTGGAGGATTTCAAAGTCAAGCATGAACAACCCATATCCATACTTTGTGATAATACAAGTGCCATAAGTATTTCCAAAAACCCAGTAATGCACTCAAGGACAAAGCATATTTCCATCAAGTATCACTTTCTAAGGGAGAAAGTGCAAGACAAGCAGGTCAAGCTAGAGTATGTGTCTACTAAAGAGCAGATTGCAAATATCTTCACCAAACCTCTTTCAAGAGATACATTTGAGTATCTATGGGAGAAATTAGGAGTTGTACTCCCACCCCAGAATTAATCACCTCATCAGGAGGTGGGGGAGGGACTAAGCTAAGAGGCTCATTCTTAGTCTTGAGCCCCAAAGGTGGCCCTTTGCCATTGATGACAAAGGGGGAGAGATATGAGTAAGGGGGAGAGCTTCAAAGTGAAGAGGAAAGCTTCAATTCAGGGGGAGAAAAACTTCAAAGGAAGATTCTCAGTTGTGGGCACAGTTGGTCAGTCGTTAGCACAATTGGTTTCAGTTTTGGCTCTTGAGAAGTGTTTTCAGTAAAGGTTTTCCATCAATGACAAAAGGGGAGATTGTTGGCAATTTTGGGTAATTTGGGTACATTGCATTTGCTCAAGTGAATAAGTTGTCATTGATGTCAAGAAGCTTTTGAAGGAATTTTATTTGATGTCAAATAATTTGTGTTGATGAAGGTTACGGCATGACAGTTTCAAAGGTCTTTTGCAAACCCTAAGTCGACGAGTTCGAAAGAAAGTAAGTTGGAAAAGTGTCGTGATATCGTGACATGTCACATTTTTGTGACTTAAGAGGAGAGAGAAAGCATTTTAGAAAAGTGTCGCGATATCGTGACATGTCGCATTTTTGTGACTTAAGCGGGAGAGAGAAAGCAAGTTAGAAAAGTGTCACGATATCGCGACATGTCGCAGTTTCACGACTCAAAGATGAGAGAGAATGTACGGAGTCAGAAATGTCATGATTTCGTGACATATTGCAAGGAAGGTTGTATGGATGAAAAAGTGTCATGATTTCACGACATGTTGTAGGAGAGAGAGTCCGAAAGAAAAAGTGTCACGATTTCACGACATAATGCAGAAGAGAGAGTCCATAGTGTGAATTGTCGTGATTTCATGACAAGTTCGAAGAGAGAAAGTAACACGAAAAGTGTCATGATTTCATGACATCGTCGTAGAGTTCGAAGTAAGAACTATTGAAATTTTGTGACATACTTGCGAGTTCGAAGTGAGAACCGTCACGATTTTGCGACATGCTGCAGATGAAAATGTTCCAAGTAAGAACTGTCATGATTTTGCAACATGCAGCAAAGGAAAGGTTTTGAAGTAAGAAATGTCATGATTTTGTGATAGGTTGCAAAAAAGACGTATCGATCTATTAAGGCCATCAAATATGCATGGTCTGCTTAGACTGACTCAAATAAAGCCATGTGCTAAAGTATGATGGCTTTTAGCCACCCCGAGTCATATCTGAATAAGGTATCACAAGCCATATTAAATGTGTTTGTGAACCGATACTGGGCTCTAACAAGCTATCACGAGCACAAAAATTCATTCAATAACAATAAAAAAGCATAAATCAAAACCATCTTGCATCAAGATGATCACAAGAATAAACTATCCCAAGTCAATATGGTCACAAAACTAGATCATCTTGAGTCAATATGGTCACAAAATGAAACTGTCTTGGGTCAAGATGGTCACAAAAGGGAGTCATATCAAGCTGAGATGATCATTATTTCACTTAAAAATAAGCAAAAACAAAACAAAAAAAATAAATAGAGAAGGGAGAGGAAGAAAAAAAGTAAGAGCATAAAGTTACATCTATCCATAACCCCACCCACATTTTTATTTTACCTACACTACCATATCTCACCCATACCACCCATTCATTTCCTTTTAATTTTTAATTTGGTTCATTTCATTAATAAAGAAAAAGTTAGGATTTTTTTCCTTACCTTTTTTGCACTAGATCCTCTGCTCGTAGAGGCACCCGTTGAGTCCATTGTATCTATCAAATCATCTGTCCGTAGCACTTCATTGAAAAAATAGCTCTTCTTCTCCTTTCACTCTTCTTCTCCTCTCATTCTTCTCTCATCTTGCACAATGAAAATGAATCAATTTTCGTAAAATCTAACTTTTATGATTTTTTATGGGTATGATCGTCCAAAACGGTCACACAGTGTGCCACGACCATCTAAGATTATCTTGTTTTTGCAAAAAAAAATTAAATAAAAAAGGAACCATATCAGGTTGAGCTAATCTCTAAATTTCAATTTTCCCAGGGTAAACATGCTAACCATCCCACTTTTGTCAAGTGATTCATCACTAACATCATTTTACATCTCCTCCATCGACTCATCACTTGAGGGGAGAGTCAATAATTGTAAAACATTGCATCTCAAATCAAGTCAATTATCAAACACTCAAAAGTAGAAATTGCATTCATCTAAGAATCATTGCCAAAAACTATCATACACCCTCCTTTTTGGTGTAAAAGCAAAAAACTCAATCAAAAAAATACTTGGTATACCTAAAGCCTAAAGTTTGTAGACTAACAATATCTACCTATGGTTGGAATATTACCAATATAAAATAAAATCCATTAATTTTTTGAAAGCAATTATTCAATGACATACATACTTTCCATAATTGGGGTATCTCATGTTGACTTTTTCAATTAACATCACTCATCATCAACTCAACCATTTTAGATCATCTATTTTTGCTCCACATTGTGCTTGCATGCAACGCATCCCAAAAAGGGGTATCTGTAGACACATAAAATGTATCATCTTGAGGAGACCCCCAAAAGCCTCCTTTCTAACTCAAAAAATCCATCTTGGGTAGTCCTAGGGCTAATTCTATGATTTTCTCCAATAGTAGGCAACTTTCCCTATGGAAATTATAACCATATTGACCCGAGATGGTCTCAGGATCATGATCATATTGACTCGAGATGGTCTTAGGGTCATGATCATCTCGATACAAGATGGTCACACAAAATTGAAAATAAAAAAAATTACGAGTAGTCAAACTAACTATCAGTATTGTGCCTGATTTCACATTGATTCTAGATGACCCGTAGGTAGCAATTTAACCTACCACCTATAGTAATTTGGTGGTAGCTAATCAGGCTATCCCTAATTGAATTTTTCCACATTTTTTCTTGCCAAGAGGCCTATTAAATGGTGCTCTCCCCATTTTGTTTGAAATTTGAATGCCATGAAGTGCTACCAAAATAATCTACCTGACTCTCTTGCTACAAAACTGATGTTGTTGGATCACCACCTAATATTTGAAGCTACATTTCCTTCCCTTGCATGATCACTCATATTGCTTTGTTGATCCTCTACACCCACTCACTTGCTTCCACGTTCACAAAAATATTCCATCAAAACATTTTGCTTCATACCAAAATCCTATGTGGATGGGTTAGGTTGAAGTGCAGACCCATGATAGTGACCATCTCACCTCGAGATGATCTGCATATAGAGACTATCTTGACCCAAGATGGTCTCCGTTAGGTGACTAATTTTCTAATTTTATCAACATATTAGCTTAGATCTATTCATATATCATGTATGTGTTAGTTTAGATCTTAGATATTACATGCATTTGTCTATTTTCCATTCAATTTTATATTTTCAAATCAAACACGGGTCCAACCTCTATGGACCCTACATGTGCTACTATTTCACTATTATTTATTTGTGTGCAGGTTATAAGACTCGAGGATAGTGTAATATTCTAGATCTAATCTAACATCATAATCTTAGAAAACCTGCTCCCCCAACAATGTGTTGGCACATAAATATTCATATTACACCTGGAGATACACTTTTTGATATTGTATCTATTATATCATTAGTGAAATCCCCTCAAAGGGTATTCTATTGTAATACTTTGAAATATCAATATAAAATATACATATAAGATTCATTTTATTGGTTCATAATCGTGTTTTAGTGTAATTTTTTATCCTTCAAGAAACTTCTTAGGATATGTTGGCTATTACAAATGATTATTGAAAACTTTAGCAAACTCGTCACTTCATTATTCACCCTCATTACCAAGAACATAGATTTTAAGTGGACTAAAGAATGCCAAGTGGAATTTGAAGATAGTAAGAAAAAATTGTCCACTGCACTAGTATTAAGAGGATCTCATTGGAAGCCCCCATTTTACATTCATATTGACACTTCCAACATAGCTATAAGTGTAGTCCTTGGTCAAAAAGATGAAGAAAGAAAGATAAATTACACTATTTACTATATTAGTAAAACTTAAAAGGTGCTAAAAAGAACTACACCATGAGTAAAAGAGAGTTTCTAGAAATATTCTATGCCATCAATAAATTTTTTATCATTATATCATAAGATACCTTGTATATGTACAATTAAATACTTAATGAATAAAATAATGGTAAGTAGATGCGTGATCACATGGATATTGATACTATAGGAATTTGACATCACTATTTTAGATAGACCCAATAGAGTAAATATATTGGAAAAATATTTTTCAAGATTAAACACTATCTAAGAAAAAGAACTAGTGGATGATTCTTTTCGTGATGAACATTTGTTTGCAATATCATCTCACTCTCCATGGTTTACAAATATTGCTAAATATCTGGTAACTTAGAATATTCCTTCTTACCTTACTACAAATGAAATATGACAATTAGTTTAACAAAGTTCATCATTTCAATGGATAAATTTTTTTGTTTAATTGTGGACCTGATAAGGTTTTGCATATATGTGTGAGGGAAGATGAAGTCTATGACATACTTTAGTCATGTAATGATGAACCTTCTATAGGATAATATTCAATGAAACAAACCATTCAAAATATTTTAGGAATAAGATATTGTTGACCTTCAATTCATAAATATATAAATAATGTTTCTCACTATGATCAAAGTCAACGGATGTAAAAACCCATGACACAGAATGAGATGCCTCTTCAACTTCAAGTAGTCTTAGAACAATTTGAAAAATGGGGAATATATTTTATAGGACACATAGATATACCATCCAAGGGAATACAACACATCCTATTGTGCACAAATTATATAACTAAGAGGACCAAAGTGATTGCCCTTCAGTATACCCACAAGGACAAAGTGGCTAACTTTTTATATGAATAAATATTTCAAAGCTTTGGTGCCCCTTGTAAAATTATGTCTAATCAAGGACATCAATTCACATAAAAATTTATCCATTCATTTATGGAATATTATTAAGTTAAACATAATAAGTACTCACCATATCACCCATAGGTCAACGGTCAAGTAGAATTTACTAATAAAGAACTAGAAAATATTTTAACAAAAACAATAGCTTCACATTGGAAATATTGGGCCAATATATTATTAGAGGCTATGTGGACTTATAATGTTGCTTGGAAATCCACCATTGGATTCACTCTTTTAAATTAATTTATGGAAAGAAACTCATTTTACCTATGGAAGTTGAATTGTAAACAATATGCACTACACTTTATGTTGGTATTGAGTTGTCATAGGTGCAACAATAAAGAGTTCTACTACTTAATGCACTTGATGAGTTATGAAGGGATTCCCTTCACCAAACTAAGATTATTCAATTCTAATGAAAGGCATGGCATAATAGACATATTAAAATCAATACGTACAAGGTAGGTGATTGGGTGTTATTCGACTCTCACTACCTTGAATTCAAGGGCAAGCTCTAGAATTGATGGCTAGGACTGGTTAGGTTTTTGATAATGGAATCATGTGACTATTACATATTTATGGATTAGGGTGGAATATGGTGGTAAATGGACACCACTTGAATCTATACCAAAAATTTCAAAAGAATATTTCTCTATTTATCTACTTTTGTACTCTGATATGCATGTTGTGGAAGAAATATCTTCTCCTATTAAGGAAAAAGCATGATTGTGTCCTATATTGAAAAAAGAAAAGAAAAAATGATGATAAAAAGAAAAAAAATAGATCCAATGGTGCAAACCCCTTTTAGGGTGGCATTGGGTCAAGACTAGTATGAAAACTGGTTTTCAACATATTAGTCTTGTAAATAAAAAATTTGGTTTTCAAAATACCTTATGGATTAAACCAAGGTAGAAGTAGATTAAAAACTAGAAATGGTGGTATCTTCTATGAAAAATAAAATAAAGAAATAAATAAAAATAATTAAAATGTAAAAAAAAAAGAATGTATATATATCTAACCATCTTGGTGTGCACCCTTATATATTTTTTCCAGTTTGATTAACCCTAAAAGTTATATTGGCATTAATTATATGTCCTTACCTTTTTCAAGGCATCATGATTGATCTCTTCTAATGAGGTATCTATTTTCTTATTTTTACTTTGTTTAGTCTTGTAACTTTTACATGATATAGTAATGTCATAGTCGATGGTGTATAAAGGGATGTTTAACAAGGAACCCTAGTGGATTGGAGTTATTTTGCATGGCACTAGGATTTTTCAATGCCTTTTGGTTGAGCAACAAACATATCCAAGCATCATTAGAAGGATTGCAAGTAATCACTATGCTAATTAGTGTTGAACAAGAGTTTTCTAGTAGAGGACAGTTAGACACTCCATGTGGTAGTGATCTAATTGAAAATATAAAAAATACCTAGGTGTTACATGTGGAAGCAATCTATTGGTAGTGAAAGGTTGATGATAAAGTTACAATTTAATAGAAAATTGGGAAAGAAAAAGGGATAGATCCAATGCTGAAAAAAGAAAGTATAATCTGCATGGGATATGTACCTCTATAGAACTTCAAACTTGAAATGCTCTTTGTTTGCATGCTATTTGGGCACATGTATTTAAGATACACCAATAATTTTCCATCACACAAGGATCACATGGTGGTTAGATGTAGATCTAGCATCAAATTTACCCCATTCCAAGGCATGATGTCAAGTTGATGGAAATTAAATAGGTCATCTTTTTCCATGCATGCATAAATAGTAACTTACATTCCTTTTTCTCCCTTTGTAACCAATGAAACCATTGATAGACCTTGTAAACTAGTCAATCATTTTAGTAGCATAAGCACCATGGAACAAAATAGAAAATCAATAGTAGAAAGCATTGATAAGTTGCTATAAAATCTAGAGGTAGTACATATTTTTGACAATGCAATATGGCTACAATTATTCTAATGATTTGAAGATTAAAATATTGTGATTATCGAAGAGTTTGCATGATAGATTTACCAAGATTAGAGGAGTCAAGATACCTATCAACCCTACTATAATTATTGAGATATCTGGGCTACCACTCACTGGTTAGAAAATTGATTTAGACTAGGGAAGCCCCTTCCATGCCTTTTGAAAAGTTCAAAAAAGAGGAAGATCCACCACAACCACTATAAGGGACTCAAGCATACTAGTTTGGCTAGGTCGTGGGATATCCTTGCCTTGTAGGTGATGAATTATCTTACCTATGATGGGCAATTAAATTCTCTTTTTGAACCACATTTGGAAATGCTTATCCATCTAATACATGGTGAGAGTAATCCATATATCCACATTAATTTACCTTATTATTTGAATGTTGCACTTCATGATATGACCTCTAGGTTTAGGGAAGGAAATTTTTAGTTGAAGAACCATAGCTTAATCCAATTTCTATATCATAACCACTTAAATACTGACTAGGGTAATAAAAACTAATGGCTAAATATTTTTGGGGCTAATGGACTCAAATAGTAGAAAAATGAAGATAGAGCATCAAAATATGACAACACTATTAAGATGTTGAAGCAATCTAGTGTCTCTCAATATTTTTTTAAGCCAAAAGTTACAAAGGCATTGGAGCCCCTTGTGATAAAGCTAAAGAAACACAAAAAGAAGTGACATGCATTGGATAGGGATTTAAAATATTCTTAGGAATAGAGGGAAGTGATGAAGACCCCCAAGTTTACACCTAAGGGGAAGAAGAGAAAAAATCCTATAAAAGAGGATACTATGTCCATAGATTTGAAGTATAGCCACAAATATATCTTGCATCCTACAAAAAATAAGCACCTAAGTTACATGCAAAAGAAATAGAGAATTCAGAGGCAAAGGCAACTAAGTCAATTACAATAGTAGACAAATAAAAAATGGAAGGAAAATAATATGAGAATATTTCAAGAAAGAAGAATCAAAAGAAAGTAAATAGATTTACTCCTGACAAACTAGAAGCCCTCAAGGAATTACAATTTTTTGAGTAAAGGTTTAAGAAAAGAAATCATGTAACAACTGCTAGACAAAGAGAATAGTAATAATTTTTCCAATAAAATAAAAGTGGTCATAATTCCTTTACAAGGGTTGATATTATCCAGAATAATAGAGAAGCTTATCCAACCACTTCGAGTCAAGAGGAAAGATAGAGGGAAGAGGAAGCTAAGTAACTAGAGGTAGTGATCATAGAAGAGCTATCACAACCTACATTGTCAAGCTTGTATCATAATTAGACATGGGATAAGGCTCCCATGAAGCCCCTATTCCACAACCTCCATTGATCAACTAAAAATAGGACAATTCAATGTTCCTAATGAATATGATGAGAATTTGGAAAATCTAGACCTAGAAGGAGCCAAGATAGTTATTTGGTCCCTAAAAACAAGGGTAAAGGTAGTTGAGAATTTACTACAATATAAAACAAAGAAATTTTACTCGAAGTAGAAGCAAGAGTTAAAAGAATAATCATACATGCTTCTGATATCAAAGTTGTGCTCGAATATACTATAGAGTCTCCTAAGGAAATACCCTACAAGCTTTGGTAATTGTGGAAGAGGATGCAGGGCAACAAGCTAAACAAAAGATGAGTCTCAAAAATGGGTGTTTCAAAAGAACTCATTAAGGCATGAGTAAATGCCTCCCAATAGGTTGGGGAGAGTGATGGGGCCCAGAAATACCTATTTTTTTAACTTTTTGGTATCTTTTTACACCATTAGGTTATGTTTTACTTTAGTACTACATTATTTATGTGACTAAATATAGTAATTAGGAGTAAATACAGGCTTAGATAAAGTGAACGTATATACCAAGAAAGGTAGATAAAGGATATTTTTATTGATTAATGACAAAAATTTTGGAATAAAATGGTATTATTAGATTTCACACACAACTAGAGTTCTTGGATAGCTTGGTAGATGGTATTGGGTTAATCTAGTGCTAGAAAATATAACTATAATAGGTGTTCGATAAAGTTCACACAAACAACACTATATTAACATCACCTTCTTGGCACCAGAAGGAGCAATAATTTGTTATCTTAAACAAAACTACAAGCTAGCACCATACATGGACTATAGTCTAGCATGAAATGATGAATATGCTTGAGCTTCTAATATTATTGTAGTAGGAACCAAGGACGTGGTAGTTATAACCAACAAGGAGAATAGTAATGCCAATCAATTCATTGATGTGGAAAAAGAGGATAAAATGACACATGGTTGAATAACATTAAGTCAATTTCTGAATTTTGTTTTATTGTTATAGCAATAGATTTTTGTTACAATGTGCCTAGTGAATATGATGAGAATTTGTAAAATCTAGACCTAGAAGGAGCCAAGATAGTTATTTTATCCCTACAAACTAGGGTAAAGATAGTTGAGAATTTACTACAAGATAAAACAAAGAAATTATACTACTATAGGATTAATTAGTAGAAGCAAGAGTCAAAAGAAGAATCATACATGCTTATGATCTCAAAGTTGTGCTTGGATTGGCTATAAAGTCTCCTGAGGAAACCCCCTACAAAATTTGGCAATTATGGCAAAGGATGTAGGGCAACAAGCTAAACAAGAGATGAGTCTCAAAAATAGATGTTTTTAAAGAACTCATTAAGGCATGAGGAAATGTCTTCCACTAGGTTTGGGGGAGTGATGGGGCCCAAAAATACCTATTTTTTTAACTTTTTAGCATCTATAGGTGTTGGATAGAGTTCACACAAACAACACTAGATTTAATAGCATATTCTTGGCACCAGAAGAAGCAATAATTTACTAGATTAAACAAAACTACAAGTTAGCACCAAACATGGACTATATTCTGGCATGAAATGATGAGTATGCTTGAGCTTCTAATGTGATTGTAGTAGGAATTAAGGATGTTGTAGTTATAATCAACAAGGAGAATAGTAATGCCAATCAATTCATTGATGTGGAAGAAGAGGATAAAATGACACATGGATGAATAACATTAAGTCAATTTCTGAATTTTGTTTTGTTTTTATAGCAATATATTTTTGTTACAATGTGCCCGGTGAATATGATGATAATTTGGAAAATATAGACCTAAAAGGAGCCAAGATAGTTATTTGGTCCCTACAAACAAGGGTAAATGAGACAAGATAGTTATTTGATCCCTAGGTCTATGAATATGATGAAGGAAAATCTAGACCTAGAAGGAGCCAAGATAGAGTGAACATATATACCAAGAAAGTAGATAAAGGATATTTTTATTGATCAATGAAAAATTTTTAGAATAAAAAGGCATTATTAGATTTCACACACAACTGGAGTTCTTGGATAGCTTGGTATATGGTATTGGGTTCACTTGATTCTAGAAAATATGACTATAATTGTTGGCAATTTTGGGTACTTTGGGTACATTGCATTTGCTCAAGTGAATAAGTTGTCATTGATGTCAAGAAGCTTTTGAAGGAATTTGATTTGATGTCAAATAATTTGTTTTGATGAAGGTTATGGCATGACATTTTCAAAGGTCTTTTGCAAACCCCAAGCTGACGAGTTCGAAAGAAAGTAAGTTGGAAAAGTGTCACAATATCACGACATGTCACATTTTTGTGACTTAAGCAGGAGAGAGAAAGCATTTTAGAAAAGTGTCGCGATATCGTGACATGTCGCATTTTCACGACTTAAGTAGGAGAGAGAAAGCAAGTTAAGAAAAGTGTCACGATATCGCGACATGTTGCAGTTTCGCGACTCAAAGATGAGAGAGAATGTACGGAGTCAGAAATGTCGCGATTTCGTGACATATTGCAAGGAAGGTTGTACGGACGAAAAAGTGTCACGATTTCGTGACATGTTGCAGGAGAGAGAGTCCAAAAGAAAAAGTGTCATGATTTCGTGACATAATGCAGAAGAGAGAGTCCGTAGTGTGAATTATCGCGATTTCGTGACAAGTTCGAAGAGAGAGAAAGTAACACGAAAAGTGTCACGATTTTGCGACATGCTGTAGAGTTTGAAGTAAGAACTATTACGATTTTGTGACATGTTGCAGAGTTCGAAGTGAGAACCGTCATGATTTTGCGACATGTTGCAGATGAAAATGTTTCAAGTAAGAACTATCACGATTTTGTGACATGCAGCAAAGGAAAGGTTTCGAAGTAAGAAATGTCATGATTTCATGATAGGTTGCAAAGAAGACATACGAAAGCTAAAAGCGTTGCAATTTCATGACAGGCTGCAAAGAAAATGTACGAAAGATGAAAGAGTCATGATTTCATGACAGGTTGCAAAGAAAGCGTATGGAAAGTTGATAATGATTTCACGACAGATTGAGATGGCAGCATTCGGTTGGAGAAAGTCACAATTTCACGACAAAAACAAAGAGGAAGGCTATGAAGTCAAAAGTGTCACGATTTCATGATAGAAATGAAGATGAAGTCTGTAGAGGCAGAAGTGTCACGATTTTGTGACAAAAATAGAAAGGAGGTCGACGAAGGGAGAAGTGTTGCGATATCATGACAAAAGCAAAGTTGATGCTAACAAAGACAGAAGTGTCGCGATATCACGACAAGAGCTTAGTTGAAGTCAACAAAGGCTAAAGTGTCACGATATCATGATAAAAGCCAAAGAAAGTGTATGGTTGCAAAGGTGGCGTGATACCATGACATGTTGTAGTTTCACGACAGAAGCTACAGAAGAGTTACAGAGGCAGTGAAGCCGACAAAGTCAAATATTAGCCAACGAAGATTAGGGCTTGCAACCGACAAATATTAGGGTTTTTTTTTGTTATAACAGCTGACTAATATTAAAGTTTTCATCATGAAAATTTTGTTATAAAAGGAGGGCTGTTTGGAGAGTTGAGGGGTGATTGGATGTGTTGTTGAAGTGCGACGTTCACAGATAGTGCGTAGAGAAAGAAGTTCGATCGTCGAGAGCAGAGTGCAAAATTTGATCATAGTGTGCAGAGTGCATTTCATCAAATTTCTAAGTGTGAAACATCACAAAGGAAGTAGAGTGTGCGAAGACGGTGCCGCTGTAATTGCACAGAGGTGCAAAGGTTGAAGTTCGACCAAGTGCGGCTGTGATTACGCAAAGAGAGTAGAGGGCGTAGAGAGAAAAAAGGGCAAAGACAAATGTGGAGTGCTACTGCTTGAGGATAGAGGTGCATTGGTTCTTTGAGAAGAACCTGAGGATAGATTTGGCAAGTCTTTGAGAAGGCTTGTGTGCGGAGGATTGAGTTGTTCAAGTGTTGGACAGATCTGATAGACAGAGGAAGACTTGTGCTAGACCGACTGACTATGTTTGGTACGAGTTGTTGAGCTGCTGTGGACGTGATCATAGAAGGCAGAGGTCTCTTAGGCTAAGAATTGAGGACAGGATGTCTTCAATGGAAAGGAGTTCCATGTGCTGGCAAGAGGTACAGGCAGTTGATCTTCTGAGGGATCATTTATAGAGCAGAGGGGAAGGTATCTCCTTTGAGCAAAGGCTCATAAATTTAGATTGGGGGAAGGTATCTCCTTTGAGCAAAGGCTCATAAATTCTGTTTGGGGGAAGGTATCTCCTTTGGGTCGAGGCTCATAAACATTGTAATTGGGAAGGATTCCCAAAGAACTTTGAGATAAATTTTAGAGAAAAGTTTTATGGACGTAGCCCAGTCTTTTTGGGTGAATCACGTAAAAATTGGTGTCACTTTGTGGATGATATTGTGCATTGTTTTGATATTGTTGTGGGCATATTGCTTTACTGTTTTGTAATATAAAGGAAAAAGTAAAAAGAGGTCTTATACTGTTCACCCCCACCTCTCAGTATAAGCTTGTGTTCTTCAATTGGTATAAGAGCGGGTGCCTTTGGAAAGTTTAACAACTTGAAGGAAAAGCTAGTTAAGAACACAATTGATTATTCAAGTGGCAATGCAACACCTATTCTTGATGGGTCAGATTTTGGTCTTTGGAGAGCAAGAATGAAGGTTCATCTAATGGCACTTGGTAATGAGGTATGGGAAGTAATTGAATATGAATACACTATTCCTGTACATGGTCCATATACTAAAGAAGAAAGGCTCCTACATCACAACAATTCAAAAGCAATGAATGCAATCCTGAAAGGCTTATAGAAAGCAGATCTCACCAAAGTGATTCATTGCAAGACAACTAGTGAAATGTGAAAATAGTTGCAGGTGGTTCATACAGGTGATACAAATGTCAGAAAGGCCAAGTTGAGACACTTCAAAGGTATGTTTGAACAACTCAAGATGAATGAAGATGAACAAATTAGTGTCTACATGCTTCGTATGGATGAGGTTGTTAACTCCATGAAAGACTTAGGTCTTGAGCTTGCTGAAAATGATGTTTGTGATAAGATTTTAAGATCTCTTACTAATATATTTAGTGAAAATATTTCTGCTATTGAGGAAGCTAAAAATTTGGATAAGTTGAAAAAGGATGAGCTCCATAGTATACTTGCAGCATTTGAGTTGAGAACTCAAGTGAAGGTTGACGTCAAGAAAGAGGCAGCTTTCAAGGCTACCAAGAAATCCAAGGGTAAATAGCTTCAAGAAAGTGATGAGTCTTCTAGTGATGAAGAGGCATATTACAGCAAGAAAGTCAAGTTCTCTATAAAGCACAAAAGCATGAAAAATATAAGATGTTTCAATTGTGGAAAGTTTGGTCATTATGCTATTGACTGTACTGTTCCCAAGAATGAAAGTGATGAAGATAAATAGGATTCTAAGAGCAAGGATTCTGAAAAGCACAAGCATCACAGAAAAAACAAAGATGAGCACAACAATCAAGGAAAGAGGTATTCTCACAAACACAAGAAGAGTTTCTACCTAGACAAAGCAAGTAAGTGTTCTAGTAGTGATAGTGAAAGTTCTTCAAGTGATGATGAAAATGAGATGTTGTTCATATCAAAAAAAGAGGAAGAACCAAAACATAGATTCATTATCATGAAATGTCTTAGATGTGGAAATTTTGGTCACCTTGAGGATGATTGTACAAATAATGATTTGGTTTCTAGTATGTATGAGGATGCTTCAAAAAACTATAAGGAAGATGCGTGTATGGTTTTTGAAAAAGGTAGCACCTCTAGTGATAAGAAATATGAAAAAGGCTTTGATGATTCAGAAAGCAAAAAAATAAAGGATCATGAAAGTGAACTTAGTAGTGCTCTTAGTGCTTTGAAAAAGGAAAGAAAGAAGAATGCTAGACTCAAGGACAAGTTAGATGAATGTTGTATGGAGAGAGATGATCTTATATAAAATCTTGATTTCTCTATAGCTAAGACGCAAGAACTCAAGGATGAGTTAGAGTCTAAGGTTCTTGAGTATAGTGAGTTAGAATAGAAAATGGCTTCTTTGAAAGAAGAAACTAAAGAGTACAAGGATAAGCTTTACAGGTTTCAAGATAGCTCCAAAAGGGTTAAATCTCTCATCAAAGGTCAAAAAAATACAACAGATAAAACAGGTCTTGGGTTTGGTAAGAAACACAAGGAACAAGTTGGGGAATCTAGTAAGAGATTCCAAAAGGAAGAGAGTTCTGATAAGGAAAGTATTTCAGATCATAAGTCCTTGAATGATAGATGCGTAGAAATAGAAAGCATAATTCAGAATGAGAAGAAGAAGTTTTTAGGACCCAAGAGGTTGAATAAAGGAAAATTTCATGATAGATGTTTTGCGTGTCACAGGTTTGGTCACATGGCTTCACATTGCATGGCTCAAGTGAAGAAGGTAAATGACAGTTTCAGAAGTGCTAGTTACTTTCAAGGGTATTGCTACTCTTCTCAATAGTTTGGGCACAAGGCAATTTATTACGAGGTAAAGAACAGGAACATGTTTGATCAAAACAGGTTCGGCCATAACAGGTTTGGTCAGAATAGGTTTGGGCAGAACTGGTGGATTCAAAGATCAAAATTTGGGTAAGTTTGATCCTAGGTGTGATGAGGGAATCTTTCTTGGATATTCCAGCAGAAGCAAGGCCTACAGATGCTTCAACAAAAGAACTCATACAGTTGTAAAGAGCATAAATGTAATAGTTGATGAAAAGACAGGGATAAGAGAACCAGTCAAGGAACTCAGTGATGAAATTTGTCAAGAAGAATTCAGAGAGGTTTCAGATAAAGAAGAGGAAAGACAACAACTGCTTCCCAAAACTCCTTCACGATATGTTCAGAAACATCATCCCAAAGATTTGATCATTGGTGATCCAAACAATAGGCAAACAAGAAGAAGAGTCATTCCTTCACATGATTCTACAAATGTTTCATTATTATCTCAGATTGAGCCAAAAGATTTTAGTGAAGCATGTGTAGATAAATTCTGGGTAAAAGCAATGGATGAAGAGCTAAATCAAATAGAGAAAAGTGAAACTTGGGAATTGGTTCCAAGACCTAAGGACAAGAATGCCATTGGCACAAAATGGATATTCAAAAATAAAATCAATGAGGATGGAAAGATTGTCAGAAACAAAGATAGGTTAGTCTGCAAAGGTTATGCTCAAGTAGAAGGTGTTGATTTCGAAGAGACGTTTTCTCCTATTGCTCGTCTTGAAGCTATCAAATTTTTTTTGGCCCTTTCAAGCTTCAAATCATTCAAGGTATATCAAATGGATGTAAAGTCAGCTTTTCTAAATGGGGTGTTGGTAGAAGAAGTCTACATAGAACAACCAGAAGGAGTGTCTCTTTCAGAACATCCAGACTATGTGTGTAAACTAAAAAAGGCCTTGTATGGGTTAAAGCAAGCACCTAGGGCTTGGTACTCGAGACTTGACAAGTATCTTCATGAGCAAGGCTTCATGAAAGGTGTGGCAGATAGCAATTTGTATATTAAGGATGAAGGTGATGATATGTTGATTATGGTTGTCTATGTTGATGATATTATTTTTGGAGGAAATAATACTCAGATGTGCAAAGATTTTGCTAACACCATGCAGAAGGAATTTGAGATGTCTATGATTGGAGAGCTGTCTTTATTTTTAGGTCTTCAGATTTATCAATCAAAATATGGTGTATTTCTCTCTCAAGGAAAGTATATCAAAGAAATGTTGAAGAAATTTGGGATGATGGAAAACAAACCAGTATGTACTCCAATGATTACAGGGTGCAAGATGAGTAAGATAATGAATCTCTAGTGACAGATCAGAAGTTGTACAGATCAATGATTGGTAGTTTATTATATGTTACAACTACCAGACCGGATATCATGCGGGCGATTGGGTTAGTAACAAGATTTCAGGCAGCTCCAAAATATTCTCATGTTTTAGCAGTTAAGAGGATATTCAGATATATGAAGGGCACTATGGACCTTGGGCTTTGGTATCCCAAAGGTAATTATTTCACCCTCATAGCTTATACAGATGTAGATTGGGTAGGTGGTATTGATGACAGGAAAAGCACTAGTGGTGGAGCATTCTTTTTGGGAAAGAGTTTGGTTTCTTGGATAAGTAAGAAACAACCTTCAGTTTCCTTATCTACAACAGAGGCTGAATACATAGCAACAGTGGTTGGGTGTACACAAGTTTTATGGATGAAAACCACCTTGGAGGATTTCAAAGTCAAGCATGAACAACCCATCTCCATACTTTGTGATAATACAAGTGCCATAAGTATTTCCAAAAATCCAGTAATGCACTCAAGGACAAAGCATATTTCCATCAAGTATCACTTTATAAGGGAGAAAGTGCAAGACAAGCAGGTCAAGCTAGAGTATGTGTCTACTAAAGAGCAGATTGCAAATATCTTCACAAAACCTCTTTCAAGAGATACATTTGAGTATCTATGGGAGAAATTAGGATTTGTACTCCCACCCCAAAATTAATCACCTCATCAGGAGGTGGGGGAGGGACTAAGCTAAGAGGCTCATTCTTAGTCTTGAGCCCCAAAGGTGGCCCTTTGCCATTGATGACAAAGGGGGAGAGATATGAGTAAGGCGGAGAGCTTCAAAGTGAAGAGGAAAGCTTCAATTCAGGGGGAGAAAAACTTCAAAGGAAGATTCTCAGTTGTGGGCATAGTTGGTCAGTCGTTAGCACAATTGGTTTCAGTTTTGGCTCTTGAGAAGTGTTTTCAGTAAAGGTTTTCCATCAATGACAAAAGGGGAGATTGTTGGCAATTTTGGGTAATTTGGGTACATTGCATTTGCTCAAGTGAATAAGTTGTCATTGATGTCAAGAAGCTTTTGAAGGAATTTTATTTGATGTCAAATAATTTGTGTTGATGAAGGTTACGGCATGACAGTTTCAAAGGTCTTTTGCAAACCCTAAGCTGACAAGTTCGAAAGAAAGTAAGTTGGAAAAGTGTCGTGATATCGTGACATGTCACATTTTTGTGACTTAAGCAGGAGAGAGAAAGCATTTTAGAAAAGTGTCGCGATATCGTGACATGTCGCATTTTTGTGACTTAAGCAGGAGAGAGAAAGCAAGTTAGAAAAGTGTCACGATATCGCGACATGTCGCAGTTTCGCGACTCAAAGAGGAGAGAGAATGTACGGAGTCAGAAATGTCGTGATTTCGTGACATATTGCAAGGAAGGTTGTATGGATGAAAAAGTGTCATGATTTCACGACATGTTGTAGGAGAGAGAGTCCGAAAGAAAAAGTGTCACGATTTCACGACATAATGCAGAAGAGAGAGTCCATAGTGTGAATTGTCGTGATTTCATGACAGGTTCGAAGAGAGAAAGTAACACGAAAAGTGTCATGATTTCATGACATGCTGCAGAGTTCGAAGTAAGAACTATTGCAATTTTGTGACATACTGTAGAGTTCGAAGTGAGAACCGTCACGATTTTGCGACATGCTGCAGATGAAAATGTTCCAAGTAAGAACTGTCATGATTTTGCAACATGCAGCAAAGGAAAGGTTTCGAAGTAAGAAATGTCATGATTTTGTGATAGGTTGCAAAGAAGACGTATGGAAGCTGAAAGCGTCACGATTTTGTGATAGGCTACAAAGAAAACGTACGAAAGCTGAAAGAGTCACGATTTCGCGACAGGTTGCAAAGAAAGTGTACGGAAAGTTGATAGCATCACGATTTTGCGATAGATTAAGATGGCAACGTTCGGTTGGAGAAAGTGTCACGATTTTGTAACAAAAACAAAGAGGAAGGCTATGAAGTCAAAAGTGTCATGATTTCACAACAAAAGTGAAGACAAAGTTTGTAGAGGTAGAAGTGTCGCGATTTCATGACAAAAGCAGAAAGGAGGTCGACGAAGGGAGAAGTGTCGCGATATAGCGACAAAAGCAAAGTTGATGCTGACAAAGACAAAAGTGTCATGATATCGTGACAACGGCTTAGTTGAATTCGACAAAGGCTGAAGTGTCGCGATATCATGACAAAAGCAAAAATAAAGTGTACGGTTGCAAAGGTGTCGTGATATCATGACATGTTATAGTTTTGCGATAGTAGCTACAGAAGAGTTACAGAGGCAGTGAAGCCAACAAAGTCAAATTTTAGCCGATGAAGATTAAGGCTTGCAGCCGACGAAGATTAGGGTTTGTTTTTGTTATAACAGCCGACTAAGATTAAAGTTTTCATCATGAAAATTTTGTTATAAAAGGAGGGCTGTTTGGAGAGTTGAGGGGTGATTGGATGTGTTGTTGAAGTGCGACGTTCGTAGATAATGTGCAGAGCAAGAAGTTCGATCGCCGAGAGAAGAGTGCAAAATTTGATCGTAGTGTGCAGAGTGCATTTTGTCAAATTTCTAAGTGTGAAAGATCACAAAGGAAGCAGAGTGTGTGAAGACGGTGTTGTTGTAATTGCACAGAGGTGCAAAGGTTGAAGTTTGACCAAGTGCGGCTATGATTGCGCAAAGAGAGCAGAGGGCATAGAGAGAACAAAGGGAAAAGATGAATGCGGAGTGCTACTGCTTGAGGACAGAGGTACATTGGTTCTTTGAGAAGAACCTAAGGACATATTTGGCAAGTCTTTGAGAAGGCTTGTGTGCAGAGGATTGATTTGTTCATGTGTTGGACAGATCTGACAGACAGAGGAAGACTTGTGCTAGACCGACTAATTGTGTTTGGTACAGGTTGCTGAGCTGCTGTGGACATGATCATAGAAGGCAGGGGTCTCTTAGGCCAAGCATTGAGGATAGGAGGTCTTCGGTGGAAAGGAGTTCCACGTGCTAGCAAGAGGTAGAGGTAGTTGATCTTCTGAGGGATCATTTCCAGAGCAGAGGGGAAGGTATCTCCTTTGAGCAGAGGCTCATAAATTCATATTGGGGGAAGGTATCTCCTTTGAGTAGAGGCTCATAAATTCTATTCGGGGGAAGGTATCTCCTTTGGGCCAAGGCTCATAAACATTGTAATTGGGAAGGATTCCCAAAGAACTTTGAGATAACTTTTAGAGAAAAGTTTTGTGGACGTAGCCCAACCTTTCTAGGTGAACCACGTAAAAATTGATGTCACTTTGTGGATGATATTGTGCATTGTTTTGATATTGTTGTGGGCATATTGCTTTACTATTTTGTAATATAAAGGAAAAAGTAAAAAGAGGTATTATACTGTTCACCCCCCCCTCTCAGTATAAGCTTGTGTTCTTCAATAATAGGTTTTGGATAGAGTTCACACAAACAACATTAGATTTACTAACACCTTCTTGGTGCCAGAAGGAGCAATAATTTGCTAGCTTAAACAAAACTACAAGCTAGCACTAGACATGGATTGTAGTCTGGCATGAAATTATGAGTATTCTTGAGCTTCTAATGTGATTTTAGTAGGAACCAAGATCATGGTAGTTATAACCAACAAGGAGAATAGTAATGCCAATCAATTCATTTATGTGGAAGAAGAGGACAAAATAAAATGTGTTTGTGTTGGCAATTTGAGTTATTTTATGTTTTCATTGATGTCACATGGATCACATTGAGTTTTGGTGGCCAAATGATATTTTGGAAAGCATGGATAAATACAAGGTTTTTGTGAAAACCAAGGTAGGCAAAATAAAAGGTTTTATTTAAAACCATGGATGGCATATTTGAACTAGGTTTTTCTTAAAACCCAAGTTGGCCTTTCGTTTTGTCGAAAAAGGTGCCCCGATGATGGAGATATTTAATTTTTAATATTTAGTTTAAATTTTAATTATTTAAAATTTAAATTCAAATTTAAAATTAAATATGCAATATTTTCGTCGACGTCATCAAAAATAATAAGGAGGCTATATAAAGGGGATACCTAAGGTTCATAAACTAATACTTGCTCGTGGTTAATAATCGTTGGCTAAGCATTAGAATTGAGCTCATGCAAAAATATTTTAGAAAGCATAAGAAGTGAATAAACGAAGGTTGGTCGAAGTCCAACGTCATCGTGGGCAGAGTGGCGCATTGGAAATTGGCTTTTGACTAAGGTGTGTGGCAACACAAACATCAAGGTTTTGAATCCCATTGACTGCGTTCGGAAGGTATTGTAAGAAATGCTCTTGAAGCGCTTTTGATTTGCAGAAAGGGAGGAAAGGTTTTAAGGCATGTTGTACCTTTCCATTTCGATTGAGTGGATAGCTCGTGTGGCAACCTTAGCCATGGCTAAGGTGCTCACGGTGTGGGCAAGTCAGGGGTTCGAATCCCTTGAGGAGGTAAATACAATTTTTCTCTAATTATTTTTGTTAAGCCCTAAGTTGGAATTATAAGGTGGTGAGTAATAATTAAAGTTTTTAATTAAACTTTGTTTTTATAATGGTTGTGATTATTATTTCAAAGGTGGATGAGTTGTTGATTTAATTTGATGTTCATGAGATTGAGAATTAAGATTTAGGAGAAATAAGGAGTTGTTATAAAATAATTTTTGAGAGGTTTATTAATTATTATTTTTGATAAGGGTTTTTATTAAAAGGAATTTGGTGGATGTGTTTATTAAGTTAGAGTAAAAATGTGTAAATTAAGTTATGCTTTATCTTGTGATTATTATTTGAAGTCCACTAACCCTTATTGATATTTGAAAGGAAAGTTGTGTTTAGTGTGACAGATTTTGTGGAAAACTTCTTGGCATCAAAAAGGTATGGGCACATTCTCCTATTGAATGTTTATGATGGTTGATTTCTGAAATATCATTGGAGTGAAAAGGATTGATTGTGGTTTTATTTTCAAAAGTAGTAGGTTGAATGGTTCAAGGTTTTCTGGTTTGAGAGTTGTGTTTAAACCTTATTTTATAAGCATAGTTGTTGAAGCCCATTGGTTATGTAAAGAACTTGAAAAGAACATGAGTATCATTGTTATGTGAGATTTGTGGTTGAGCATTGTTGGAAGCATTTGAGTTGGTTGATACATGCTTGGACTAGGGTTTTGTGAGAAAGAGTTGTCCCTTGTGGTGATTGCTTGAGTTGAGTTGATTGAGCCTAGTCAAGTGATTGTGTGAGGTGATTGTTCAAGTCCCATGAAACAAACTATGGTATAATTCTGATTTGAGTTGAGATTGAGCTTAGAACATATTGAGTCTCTAACAATTCTCTTTATGCTTCTATGAGTTGATTTACGTTGAGATTAATTTGAGTTGAGTTGAGTTGAGATCATTGTGGATCATTGTTGTCATCCATTGTAGAGTGCATTGCCATTCATTGTTGAGTTCATCTTTGACCCTTGCCTTCATAGATTTGTGGATGATATTTGAGTACTACTTGATCATGATTTATTGAGACTTTGAGAAGGCCTTTGGGATAGATTTTTGGACATATTTGTGTCAGTTTGAGCATGATTGATTGAGCCTTTGAGAAGGCCTTTAGAATATATTTCTAGATAGATTTGTGGCAATTTGTGTATGATTGATTGAGCCTTTCAAAAGGCTTTGTGGATAGTTTTTTGGATAGATTTGTGCATAGTTTTAGATAGATTTGTGGATATATTTGGGATAGATTTTGATGAGGTTCTGAGTGAGCCTATTGAGTAGAGTTGAGAAATTTCTTAGTGAGCTTGCTAGAGTAGATTTGGACAAGTTCTTAGTGAGCTTGTTGGAGCAGATTTGAGCAAGTTATTGGTGAGCTTGCTAGAGCATATTTGGACAAGTTCTTAGTGAGCTTGTTGGAGCAAATTTGAGCAAGTTATTGGTGAGCTTGCTAGAGTATATTTGAACAAGTTCTTAGTGAGCTTGTTGAGCAAATTTGGACAAGTTCTGTGTGAGCTTGTTGAGCAGATTTGGACAAGTTCTGTGTGATCTTGTTGAGCAATTTTGGACAAGTTCTGTATGAGTTTGTTATGTAGTTTTTGACAAGTTCTATGTGAGCTTGTTATTGCCCAGATCAAAGAAATCATTGTATTGGATAAGGATCCTTATTTCTATGTGAAATATTATAATGAGATTATCTTGTGGAGTACCCCACATTAGGGGAACCATGTTAAATCTTGTGTCTCAATTGTGTATGGTGACTTGTGCTCTTGCTTATTATTGCTATCTAAATTATTAATGCACACTGCTATATTTGGTTATTGCAATTAAAGACATTAATTGATATTGGTTTAGAAATAAAGTAAAAAGTGGTATTTTATTGTTCACCCCCCTCTCAGTATAAGCTTGTGTTCTTCAATTGGTATCAGAGTGGGTTCCTTCAAAAAAGCTAACAGCTTGAGGGTATATTCTACAAGAACACAGATGTATTCAGAGAATGGATCATCTACAAATAAGGCTCCACTTTTTGATGGTAACAATTATGCTTTCTAGAGCATGAGGATGAAGAACTACTTTATATCATAAGGATATGAGGTATAAAAAATGGTTGAAAAAGAGTATAAGGTTGAAGGTGATCTTGAGGCAGATAAGACTATCAAGAAATTGGTTGAGATCAATGCAAGAGCAATGAATTGTATTTTGAGTGGGCTACGAGAGAAATTTTGCAAAGGTTATGGTATGTAATTTAGCTAATGAGATGTGGACCAAGTTGTGGAATACTTATGAAGGATATTCCAAGGTAAAGTTGGCAAAACTACAAACTCATAGAAAAATATTTGAAGAATTGAAAATGAAATATTTTGAAGATATTGCAAAGTTTTTACTTTGAGTTGATGAGATTACTAACACCATGAGAGGCCTAGGTTTTGATATGAAAGAATAAAAAGTTACTCAAAAGGTTCTGAGATCACTTCCCATGAAATATGATGCAAAGGTTTCAGTAATAGAAGAAACAATGGATATCAACAAGCTAACAATGTAAGAATTGCAAGGAAATATCACAACTTATGAGATAAGGATAAGTAAGCATCAGGTTCTAATAAAAGATATTGCACTCAAGGCTTCATAAAAAGAGAAAGGGAAAGTTTTAGAAACAAGTAGAGGTTCAGATAATGACGAGGAAGCTAACTTCATCAAAAGGAATAAGGACTCAAGGAATTTAAGGGATATAAGGAAAGTCAGATGTTACAAGTGTGGTGATACTGGTCACTATGTATACAAGTGTCCACATGAAGAAAATAGTGATGATGAAAAATAGGGTCATAGAAGAAAAGAATATGGAAAGCATAAGCATGACAAAGATGACAGATACAAACAAAACAGGTATGAGAAGAAGAAATTTTTTTTGTACGACAAAGAAATCTTACTACATTGTAGAAGAAAATGATAGCTCAGATCATAGTGATAAAGACAAATTAGATGATGAAAAGGAAGAAAATATATTCCTAGGAATAGAAGGTGAAAGATAACAGTGCTTTGTGTGTGGTCAAAGAGATCACATATCAGAATATTGCAATGGTTTCAGTGATAGTGAAGATGAGATGACACATCAAGGAAATAAGCATGGTCAAAGAAATCTTGAGATTTTGTTTGCTATAGAAGATTTTAATAGTATCAGTGACAATGAAGATAAATAAGTCTCACTTTTGGTAATAGAAAAAGAAGAGTATGAGCCAAGAAAATAAAAATTAGAGGTCAAAAGGCTAAAAGAAGAATACAAAAATCTTGAAAACAATATTCGAACGGATGTCAAAATCAGAGAAGAAATACTACATACAATCAGTAATCTCAGAGAAGAGCTTCAAAATTCAAAAAGAATAGAAGAAAGGATGAATGAAGAACTAAGGGTAATAACAACAATACATGACACATTAGATGAAAAGGTTCAAAAAGGAGTGGAAACTTATTTTAAAGCTGTATCCTATTTCCAAGAAAAATCACACTCAAAAGGAAAGGAAGTTCTAAAAGATGAAAGCAAGGAATCACCTAAGTGTTATGAAGAAAGTTCCAAAGTTCCTATGGCTCCAAATATTTAGTTTGTTTCTTATTTTGAGATAGGTGAATCAAATTCAAAAGGAAAATAAATACTTGAAGAGAAAAGCAAGGAAGAAACTAAGGAAGAGGATTTAGATACTACGAAGAAAGTTCAAGAATGCAATGCACAAGTTGAAGCTGATCATAGGAATATTTGTCAAGAAAGGTATGAGGAACCAAGGCATGATCAAAGGGCTTTTAAAGGATTTTTTTTTCTTGTAATGGATTTGGACACAGGGCTATACACTGTAGGGTCTATGGATCAAAGAAGTTTGATTTTGCTAGAAGGAACATCAAAGGAAGAAGGTATGGTTTTCAGGGATATTGCTTCTCATGTAACAGGATTGGTCATAAAGATTCTCAGTGCAAAGGAAATGAGCAACATGGTTTTGGTTTTAGAGCTACTCAATTCAAAATTTATGGTCATAATGGTCATGAAAACATAACTTCACAATACAAGGTTCAGGAAAGGAATGTATATGAAAATTATTTCAAGAAAGATTTCTGGATATGGGCACAATCCAAAGGCTATAATATCAAGTGTTTTAACTGCAATAACTTTGGACATATTGCAAAATGGTGTAGGACTCAATTAAAAACAGGTTCAAGGCAAGAAGATCAAGAGAAGGATATCAGAAAAACATGGAAGGAATTTGATAGAGGAAAGAAACAATGTAATATGGGAGTAAAAGTACTACCACCCTAAAATTAATCACCTCAAGAGAGAAGTTGGTGAGGGGGCTATGCTTAAGAGTCATATATTTTAGCCCCATAAGTGTCCCTTTTGCCATTTATTTCAAAGGAGGAGATATTTTAGTAAGGGGGAGAGAATTGAGTTAGGGGGAGCAGCCTCCAAAGAGAGCATTGAGTTAGGAGGATCAGCCTCCATAGAGAGTATTGAGTCAGGGGGAGCAACTTTGTTTATCAGAGATGGTTTTTATAGTGACTGTGGTGATTTGCATTAGAGGTGTTGCCATCAATGAAAAAAGGTGAGATTGTTGAAAATTTGAGTTATTTTATGTTTTCATTGATGTCACATGGATCACATTGAGTTTTAGTGGCCAAATGATATTTTGGAAAGCATGGATAAATACCGGGTTTTTGTGAAAACCAATATAGGCAAAATAAAAGGTTTTATTTAAAACCATGGATGGTATATTTGAACTGGGTTTTTCTTAAAACCCAAGTTGGCCTTTCGTTTCATCGAAAAAGGTGTCCCGATGATGGAGATATTTAATTTTTAATATTTAGTTTAAATTTTAATTATTTAAAATTAAATATGCAATATTTCCACCGACGTCATTGAAAATAATAAGGAGGCTATATAAAGGGGATACCTAAGGTTCATAAACTAATACTTGCTTGTGGTTAATAATCATTGGCTAAGCATCCGAATTGAGCTTGTGCAAAAATATTTTAGAAAGTAGAAGCAGCGAATAAACAAAGGTTGGTCGAAGTCCAAAGTCATCGTGGGTAGAGTGGCGCATTGGCAATTGGATTTTGGCTAAGGTGTGTGGTAGCACAAACATCAAGGTTTTGAATCCCCTTGACTACATTCAAAAGGTATTGTAAGAAAAGCGCTCGAAGTGCTTTTGATTTGCAGAAAGGGAGGAAAGGTTTTAAGGCACGTTGTGCCTTTCCCTTTCGAATGAGTGGCTAGCTCGTGTGGCAACCTTAGCCATGGCTAAGGCGCTCGTGGTGTGGGCAAGTCGGGGGTTATAATCCCATTGAGGAGGTAAATACATTTTTGCTCTAATTATTTTTGTTAAGCTCTAAGTTGGAGTTATAATGTGGTTGGGAATAATTAAAGTTTTTAATTAAACTTTGTTTTTATAAGGGCTGTGATTATTATTTCAAAGGTGGATGAATTGTTGATTTAATTTGATGTTCATGAGATTGATAATTAATATTTAGGAGAAATAAGGAGTTGTTATAAAATAATTTTTAAGAGGTTTATTGATTATTATTTTTGATAAGGGTTTTTATTAATAGGACTTTGGTGGATGTGTTTATTAAGTTGGAGTAAAAAGGTGTAAATTAAGTTATGCTTTATCTTGTGATTATTATTTGAAGTCCACTAACCCTTATTGAGATTGGAAAGGAAATTTGTGTTTAGTGCAACAGATTTTGTGGACAACTTCTTGGCATCAAAAAGGTATGGACACATTCTCCTATTGATTGTTTATGGTGGTTGATTTCTGAAATATCATTGGAGTGAAAAGGATTGATTGTGGTTTCCTTTTTGAAAGTGGTTGGTTGAATTTTTCAAGGTTTTCTGGTTTGAGAGTTGTGTTTAAACCTTGTTTTATAAGCATAGTTGTTGAAGCCCATTGGTTATGTAAAGAACTTGAAAAGAACATGAGTATCATTGTTATGTGATATTTGTGGTTGAGCATTGTTGGAAACATTTGAGTTGGTTGATACATGCTTGGACTAGGGTTTTGTGAGAAAGAGTTATCCCTTGTGGTGATTGGTTGAGTTGAGTTGATTGAGCCTAGTCAAGTGATTGTGTGAGGTGATTGTTCAAGTCCCATGAAACAAAATATTCAATAATTCTAATTTGAGTTGATATTGAGATTAGAACATATTGAGTCTCTAAGAATTCTCTTTATGATTCTATGAGTTGACTTTAGTTGAGATTGATTTGAGTTGAGTTGAGTTGAGACATTGTGAATCATTGTTTTCATCCATTGTAGAGTGCATTGCCATTCATTGTTGAGTTTATCTTTGAGCCTTGCCTTCATAGATTTATGGATGATATTTGATTACTACTTGATCATGATTTATTGAGACTTTGAGAATGCCTTTGAGATAGATTTCTAGACATATTTGTGTCAGTTTGAGCATGATTGATTGAACCTTTGAGATAGATTTTTGGACCCTTGGTCATATACTCTGATTGAGAGTGTAATTTTTCCTGCCTATTGATATGGGGTAAAAAACATTGCCCTACAATAATTACCCAAGCATAGGCAAATACAAATAATGTACCAATATAGGTAGGAGGAATTATTTTCTAGTATCCATGGATGCAGTGATAGGGGTGGAGTTGGATCAATGAAGTGAGAAGTTGATGCATTAAGGTTCATGTTTATGAATCCAAAGGGTGGGTATAATTTATTTATTGGCAAAGATTTTAAGCTAGGCTATGGGGGTAATCTAATAGTTAATAACATCCTATAGAGGTGTCTAGGTTTTCACAACATTACCTAAGGAATATTTCTATGTCTTCCCTATAATTTTATAAGAAATAGGCCATATGGATTGCATATTGGAAGACTAATATCCCATCTTCCTCATGGGTAGGGCTTATATAACCTTAAGATATCAAAACCTCAAAGTTTTGATAGAAGTAAAGGTACTCAAAGGTAGGTTGTTCATCATGATCCTTAATTGGAGGTTTGATATTAGTGGTCAACTATTGAGTGACACTATACATTATAATTTAATAGTTATAGGTTTTAGGATAAAATAAAATACTACTTAAGTTTTAAATTATTTATAGCATTGCTTAAATAAGAAAGAGAAGATGTTTTAGCAACCTTAAATCTCATTCCCTCAATATACTCAATGTGACTTGTATACTTCAAGGTCCTCCTTATATATTGAAGGTATTTATATACCTAACCTCTATCTATACCCATTATTATGTGAGATAAAATAAATACATGTGATAATAATAATATATGAAAATGAACTTCTAGATACATGTCCAAGATGGTACATGTGGGGTAATTGTATACCTATTCATGACTCCCACTAGCCCACTACATTATACTCCTTACTAGGTGTAAGTATGGATGAGGTCCTATATGGGTAGCTAGTGGCTAGGGATTGCTATATACCCAATATAGCCTAGTAACATGTATAATAGTTAATCAAAGGTCATAATAATGTTTCTAGTTGGACTAGCCTTTGGTTAGATTCTTGTTATCTAGATTTAATATGTATTAAATATGTGTAGAGAATATTGAAAAGCAATATTCAAGCTCAAGAACCAACTTGTTATTCCATGATAAAGAACTTGCATAAATAGCAAAGGTGTACAATATGATCCATCATATCATAACAAACTGAATAGATCTTAGCCATACAAAACTAGGAGTTTACCTAAATATCCTAGATACCTAGTAACAAATTAAGATATACTCTAAAACCCCTCCTTAAGTGGAACTAGGAGGTAGTGAAAATAATAAAACCAAAAAAGTGGCATATCAACAGATATGAGTCCCGATAACAAGACCTGATAAGGTACTCATGTATAATATATCCATAAAAAACTCTATTGGAGAGATGATGAAAAACCACATGGGAAAAAACCATCTTCCAGAAGAGAGAGAAGAAGAAGGAAGATGTAGAAGGAGTATGGAGAGGAAGATGTCCTCTTCAACACCCTCCTAGGACAACTTCCATCAAGAAGGTCCTACAAAGGATCCATGTGATATCATCAAAATGTATAGATGCCTTGTCATTGAACTGAATGTATTCCACAAGGAAGAAAGAAACCAAGAGGCATACACCAAAAATATTCCCACTACAAGAAGGTATAAGGAGGGAACAAAATGAAATATAGTGCTAGTGATAATGAACAAGGTTGTCAATCATGAAAAAGTCGCCAAAGAAAACCCCCTTAAACCAAAGTGTCTCAAAAAATGAGAGTGAGAAGACAAGATGGAGAAAGAGGCATCACAATCACAAGGGTAGTCTAAAATGACTCCAAAAGCACAAATATGTGGTTTCAACCTATACGAACACAATGGTATGATAATAAGATACAAACTATATGGAAAAACAGCCAAACAAAGATAAAAGAAACTTTATAAGATCTAACATGGTAATTTGCAAAAACACCAATGTAGCTTCCAAACTATGAAAAAGTCACCAAAGAAAACCCCCTTAAACCAAATTACCTCATAAAAGGAGAGTGAGAAGATAGGATGGAGAAAGAAGCACCACAATTGCAAGGGTAGTCCAAAATGACTCCACAAGCACAAATATTTAGTTTTCACTTATAATACACAATGGGTTGATAACAGGGTCAAAACTATGTGGAAAAACATCCAATCAAGTGGAAAAGAGACTATAAATGTAGTTTGTATAATCAGCCAACTTCTCAAGTTAATATTCAACAATACTAGTAGGCTGCTCAACCACAAGTGTAGACTCAATATAACCAACCATACAATCAACCAGTGGCTCAAAGTGGCTCAAAGCAATAGCTAACAGTACCAACAAATGAATACTGTAATTCCTATAGCTAAAATAATAATAGGTATTATAACACCACAATCACAAGATGGGACCCAAAAAAAAGCTTATGTAACATATAACAATCAACAACAATAGAAGAATGTTGCACAAGTTGCATCTGCTACTGCACAAACCTCAAACATTGGTGGAGCATCACAAAATTTTTTGGAGGCTCAGTGGGCTACATACTATGCAATCTAGGAATTTTATCAATAGTAGAAAGTTGCAAGCTATTCACAACAATAGTAGCAACAACCTCCAACAATAACTTAAATGAGCCTACTCGCACACCAAAAATCAAACAAAAGTGCACTGCTAGTCAATTAGAAATCGGTGCTCAAAGTAAAATAACATAAATTGTGCCAACAAGCTATCCCAAATAAGTTCCCATAGGATTTGGGGTCTATCAGAAAAACCAAGCAATCCAAGCTACATGTTATCAACAACATTCAACAGTTCCACTTTCTGGCTATCAACTATAAACTAATGCTCAACCATATAGGCATCAACCTACTATTGTAGGATACCAACAATTGGTTCCATATATTATTTCTATTGGTCCCACAGTGCTAGTTGGATATGGTTACCAACAATAGCAACCCATTACTTCTAAAGCTTCTTTCTAGCCTATTCCATAAGTAGCTGATCAAAAAATAACAACAAAATAAGAAACTAAGAGATCAAACTAGCATCAGCATGTCAAAAAAACTTGATTTAGATAATCGTCCATAATATTCTTAACATGGTCATCATAAAGGATAACATCAGGCTTTTGTAATAAAAAATACACGGGAGTTAGTGTAACTATAACTGCAGTCGAGTTTCTATTCAACATGAGGGCCACCACCATGAATACTGCGACACAACAACATATTGAAATTCATCTTAGACAACTGATAATTCAATATTGAAAAAACACCCACTTGTTGATCCACCAACTCCATGAAAAATAATACGTGGGCATAATGGAGGTCACGATTGATATTGGAGTAGAATTACCATCTCCTAGTCTCCTGTGTTGCATCGATCTACCAAGGAGAGATCACCATGGTTGAGTTGAAATGTGGTAAAAATTAAGTTATGTAAAATTCTTCATTGTTGTTTCCCACAGTAGTCAGTGAATCCATGGAATATATATGAATCCTCGGTGATATGTGAACATCGAGAATCAATAATGCACTATCTTGTGTCAACCACTTATTGATGTGGAATTCTTGGTTAGAATATTTTGCATGGAACTCTCTCCTCCAAGTTATAGTTTATGCACATCAGGGGTAACATCACCATGGTACAAGAAAAAAATACAAAGGACCTACAAGCAGAACAGTCATATAGTGTGCCCTAGTCAAATGAAAAATCATCTATAATCCAATAAGCTATTATTTTCCAATTTGCTACCATAAAGTGAGATTTAGAGCCACATTGATCTACTAGGAGGAGGATGTGGTCGACAAGTAGTCATTAATGTTATCCTCAAGGACTGACTTCAAGGTAGAAGGAAAAAGTGAATTTAGGATTCACGTCAGCTTCAATCCAGGAGGAGAAGTTGTGGTTCAATCTTGTGTGGAGTCATTGTGTTTTACTACCCACCGTGGAGGAGGCGCTAGACACCTTGATTTCAAGATTCATCTTCTCATGTAGCATGTGGAAATTTAGTTACCAAATTTGATCAAGACACAGTTCCATTCATATTTACGACCACTACAAGACCCTATCAATATAAATTTTGAACGATCACAACTTTGTGGATCTGTTGGATCTAGCTAAAATCATGCACAAAAAATCAAACACTACACATCATTACCAATGACCATTACAAGGCTAAAATTGGATGATCACTCTAGATGTAATATATCAAAAAATTCTTAGATTTAGTGTAGAATTTGCATAGTCCTTATGATGCTTTGCTCTTCTTTGGATCTCCTGCACTTCCTTGTGGGACACCATCATTAGCCTATATACGATTTTAAACTGTAATATCACTTGGTGCAATAATTCAACAACATATTGGATGGTTTTAACATGCACTACATCATGGTACGATCTGGTGATGATCTATTGTAGGTGAAGATTCAACCATCCAGGCCATTGAACAAGACTACCATATCTACATACACAATAATAATCAAATAATTTCTAGATCACATGGATTCTACTGCTTGCTTCGTAGATTTAGAAAGTATCTCGAGTCAGATTTGATCTATCGATCACAATTGCTATAATACCTAACATAAGCTCAAGAACTAACTTGTTATTCCATGATAGAGACATTGCATAAATAACAAAGGTGTACAATACGATCCATCAAATCATAATAAACTGAATAGATATCAGCCATACAAAACTAGGAGTTTACCTAAATATCCTAGATACCTAGTAAAAACTTAAGATATACTCTAACAATATGCAAAAAAAATTAATAATATAGATTAAGGTTTGATAATTTTTAATCAGGTTTGGTCTAATTAAAGAAGAATCTTGGTACCTTTAGTGGTGTTTACATTATGTTCATTAAAATATGAGAGCATCAAAAGTTATGGAAGGATGGAAGACCTCTAACTTATCGAATTCATTATATCACCCCAAGGATAAGGGTAGTCATAAGCCTAAGTATAAGGTTTAATGAATTCAAGTTAGAGAACACCTACATTTCTCCCTAATATTTTCCCTTGATAAAATAGCCTTAATCTGGTCCTATCCTAACTACAAATGCATCAATCAATGCAACTAACAAGTCCTATATACTATATGATTTTTTTTTATGATAAAATATAATTTAATTTCAAGGAAAGGGTTCAATAAGGTTGTGCAATAAAACAAGTATTAGTTTGAATATATTCTATTCCATTTTAATGAGGTGTAAGGCTATAAATTGTCCCCTAATGCTATTGAAGATAATGATCTATTATATTTTTTTATTTTCATCCTTTAATGAATAAAAATAGAAAATAGAATATAATAGATTCAAACAAAAATAGTTATAATATAGTAACCATAATTTGAAATGATACTAATGATAATTAGAACTTAAAACCTATTTTCTACCTTAGTAGAATAAGAATTGGTGGGACACAAAAATACTAGTAGTGCTACTACTATCTGGTAGCATTTTGTTGATGACTCTTGCTTTTTGAAAACCTACAAAACAAACAAAACATAGATAGAGTTAGAAGTAAAGGATTGTCCATAGAACAATAGAGAATGTATGGCTCCTTTGATCAACATCAATCCCATATATAGATGAAAAACCAGATAGATATAAAAGGATATGATTATGACGACAAGCTCAATTATGAAAGCATAATTGGAGAGTGATAGAATCACTAATTTTTCTATTTATTGGTGGTGCTTTTGATTTTAATTTCAAACTATTATTATGGAATAATAATGATTACTATAGTAGAGATAAATCATAGTAGCATCATTTAGAGTACAATTCTAAAATACTTTTTCCTACTAGTATAGTAGAATGAGTTCTCAGACAAAAGACTCTTTGGATTTCAAAAGGTTCAATGAGGATCCCTAACTAGGGGGTCAAGGTTTTTATAGATAAAATAAGATAATATAATTGATTATATAAGATAAATAAATGATGAAATAATAACAAAATAAATATATAAGATATTTAATAGACAAACAAGTTACTATACAATGATAAAATTATTACAAAATGATAAATTCAAAGCTAATAAAAAGGTAAGATATAGGAGGGCATAACTAATTAGATATAAGCAAGTTTGTAAGCTTACGAGATTTCAATAATGTCCCTTTTCATGATGATAAGATAAGAGCTCACTAATTCTTGAGATGATCTGTAATTTGTTAGAGCTTTACCACTTTTAAAAGTTTGTGGATTGGGATCCCCAATGGCTAGCTTTATAGGAAGCCATGGCCCCTTGGAGGTTTTCTTAGAGGATGGTTGCATGGATTTGATGGGGTTAAATTTAAGGTAAGTTTTTAGAAAAAAAACAAGCAATTAAGGATAAAATATAGAAAGCAAGACTTCTGGGTATTTGAATTATTAGCCAAGGTGTAGTTGAGGTGGTGGATTAGGGTGGCATGAACAAATCTATATTTGATAGGCAATTTGGTAGCTGCTACCTACATACCTTTTCCTTAATGTATTTGACAATTAATAGCATTGGGATCAAGAGAGCTAGCAGTACTAATGATCCTAATGCAAGTACCAAAATGACCATTGCCAAGTAGATTAGGTAGAAATGATAAATTTTTTATCATTTTGGAAAAAAATATTGCTAGGAGAGCAATAGTGCCTCCAGTGCTACCACTTTAGTCATTGTGCTTTTGGTTTTAGAGTAATAAATATTTCTAGATTCAACTTTGGGATGCTTGAATTTATTTCAATGTTTTCTTATGTAAGTGATGTAGATGTTGGTAAGTTTTAAGGACTTGTTGATGTGCTCAAAATTGGGTGTCTACAATAAGCTTGTGGGAATTATTTATGTAAGCCTAAAAGCATTGTTCTATGTGAGCCTATGGGTATATTTGTAAGCCTAAAAAATCCTAATATTATCATATGGACACTTTTATTGTATTCACCCTTATTGATATTTCTTAATCCACCTATGTGACTAAGCTTGATTAAAGGTTGTATTATATTTAATATATTGTAATTTAACCTTCAAGTCATGTTGGTTTGAGGTTATTATTTTAATACAAATTTGGTATCATTGTAAACACCTCCAATGACTGATTTATTGTATCATTTTGTGATATGTGAGATTATGGGGTGTCTACAAACACCCACCCTTTTTTTCCATCTATTTATGTCATTTATCTCTTTCTCTATTTTTGTCTGTATGTTCTATTTCAAATTTCTCTTTTTTTTTTGCATGATTGTGGTGAATGTACATTTTGAAATATTTCTAGAAATTATTGTGAATTCCAACAATATTATAGAACTATAATAGACACATTTATTGAACTAATGGTAGTGGCTAAACTCGCTAAACAAGTCAATAAAATTGAAATCAATGGGCTAGATGCAACTAAACTAATTGTCTAGAAGGGACATCAATATCGAAATGTGGATGGTAATGGATATGTTCATAGTCATAGTGGGTGTGATGGAGTTAAATTGGATTTTAGGTTGTTGGGATAGTTTAGTGGATGGAATAAGGATAATTTACATGCTAGTGATAGTGGTCAATTTTATAGCGGGTTTTGAAGCCAATATTATGACTATTATGGTTGCATCTAATGTAATGGAAATGGGTGCTATTAATAATTTAGAGATGGAATTTAGAAGAAAAATGGTGGATTAAATGATGTCCTATACACTTGTGGATGGATTTAGGGTCATAGATGGTGTAGAGGGGGGAAATATTGCACCAACATATGATTCTTAAGGTTAGATCCACAGGGAAGCCTTGAGGTGATTGTAATGGCCATTGTAAATCTACACTCAGTGTGGGGGAAGGGTTCACCAGGAATGATATTAGGACTCGCTAAAATTTTAGGGGTATGATGTGTTACCTATGTTTGGCCTTTCTACAACTAGGATATGAAAGATAAAGGATAATGCAAAAATAATATGCAAGAAGAAAAGATCTAACCCTAGAATGATTATTTTATTTGAATGATCTCTAACCCTAGGATTGCAAAATAAAATCCTTTAAGAAAGGGTTCAAGAAGATATGCACAAACAATATTAAACCCTAGGTGCACACTATATATTTTTTGTTCTTTCAAATGATTAGAAATCAATTAAATACCTTCCTTTTAAATTTGATCTAAGGTTTTGATAGAAATATAAATCACCCAATAAATAGCCTAAATATTAATTAGGGCACTTATATTTATACATGGGTTGATCCAAGCTATACCTTTCATCCAATAATATCCCATGATTCTTATTCCTACAAAAATAGCTTCACAAACACTTGAAAATATAATCAGTATTAGGAGGCCCACTTAGGTTGCTATATGGCTATACTTGGAGTCACAAAAATCAAGCCTCCTAGGTCCTTTTAGCTGACCTTTGAAATACAAAAGCAAAAGTTAACCTTTGGAATATGGGTAAATAGAATAAAATGTAGCAAAATATAATGATAAATAGAACATAGTATGTGCTATTATGATCAGAATGCAACATGAAGCATAAATCTAGAGTTTGTTGGTAGCATATTGCCCCTAATCCTAGCTTATGTTAAATCACACCCTATACAGAGTGATAATGATTTTGTAGAATGGTGAAATTGTGCCCCAGAATTATCGAGAATAATATTGCAGAAGAGGAGAAAAACCCTCAAATAATACAAATAAATTAATGCAAAATAAAATCTAACTAGTATGCCAATGCATAAGTGCAAAAACACCCTAGTATTTAGAAAAAAAGTAGGTAAAATGATGGAGACCTCCAAGTATTAGAAATACTCCTTAGGACTTCAAAAAAATTTCACCAAAAGCAGCAAACACACAAACAATGTAGCAAAATAATTTTCCAAAATAGATCTTCAATAGACTATATCAATCACTTGAAAAAATACCACTTCATCCTTTGATGAGCACTTATCAATTCTCGTGTAAGATTGCTTTTTAAAAAGAAGACCTCAAGAAAATGGAACTTGTATTCAAATCACTGGGGGAAAAGAAGACTTCAAACCCTCCTTTTATAGGGGATTTGAAAAGAGAAATGGGTAGGAAAACCAAGGAAAGATGACCTCAGAATATGCCAACTTGGAAATTAATATTTTCTAGGAGAAAACCCTAGCAATGCAAAATCACGCCCCATTAGGGCCAACCGTGATTCACATAAAGAGGAAAAAAATGGAAAGAAGGGGGAAGGAAAGGTCCAAACTTGCTTAAGACAAGTTAAAGGGTTTCTTTAAGTATCTAGAAAAAATTGCTCACTCAGGTGGTTCAATTTTATGTGTCTACATTTTACCCCCTATTTGATGCATTTATGACCTGATAAATGCACCAAAGAAAGGTGTAGACCCCTATGGGAGAAGGATGACAAGTGAAAAAAGTAGTGGCTGGGTTAGAAGAAAGGAGTGGTGCAAAAACAATGTCATTCCAAAAAAAATCTTGTTTTACATGCAAATCGAGGTATTAGGGATATTAATACCTCTTAGGCTAGGGTGCCCCCACAAATTTTAGAAGGAATATTTAGATTCCTTTTGAAACTTGAAAAGGTGGAATTAGAAGAAAAGAGGAAAATATAGAAGAAAATGGGGAGAGAAAGAAGCAACAAAACAAGCAAAAAAATGGCAAAAGGGATGAAAACCCTAATTTATTTTCATCGCATGAAAGAGGAGAAAGGGATATCTAGAGAAAACATGAGGATGGTTCTTCCTGTACATTATTCAATCATAGCAAGAGGTGAAATTGGCACCACAATGAAGCAAGCCAAAGTAAGGACTAAAAGCTACCTTTTAGATTAGGATTAGGGTAGATTTTCCTTACTTTTTGAATTTATTTTTGAATTTTTCTCTCACCACAAAAAATGTTGTGCATGATCCAAGTACTATTTTGTAACTTGATCGTTATTTCATCCTAGTTCATGATGGCTAATGAAATCATACCCCAAAAACATGGGGTACGATTTCGTAAAATCACACTGTAAAAGAAAGGGACACAATTTTATAGAAAGAGAAAGGACAAAATCATGCTCGAGACTAGTAGAACGTGATTTTACCATAGAGAGAGAAAACAAGGGCAAGAAATCAAAGAGAAGAAAACCACTCTTGGTTAATTAACAAGTTGTTAAATTTTAGATTGTATATTTTTAAATTTTTAATAAGTTCAAAGGATGATGTGAATTTTTATTCTTTTATTATTTTTATGTTTGTGGATGCAACATGATGCACTAGAGAGCTATGAGTGGATACCGACCTCCTTAAATGTGAAGATATGAACACTCAAGCAAGATGAGAGAGATACCCTAAAGGTAGTGGGGTTACACCACTTGTTGAAGATGCCCTAAGTAGAGGTATATAGAGTGCTACTAACAGGGTTGGCAAAGAGGTGGTACTCGAAGTCATCAACCTTCTAGATATCCACAAGGGAGATGAATATCACACTAGAGTACATGTTGCACAACTTATGCATCCCCATTAGGGAGAGGATAGTTTACAATGCATAAGGGTGGTTGACTACCTTGCAAATATTATCAAGAGATTGGATTCACTAGGTTCAAGAGAGAATCATCTCGATTAATGATATGGTGGGATGTTATGGGGACAATACATTGATGACCATGCTCTATGGGGTAGTGGTAGGATTACTAATGTGCCATATGATTTGGTGATATCTACCATGGGTGATGGTGGGTATAGTGGAAGACATGCAAGATCATTGGGTGTTATTTGCATGAGACTCATACGTGCTAGATTGCTTGTATATGACATTGTACAATGTCATGTACAAGAGGTATACAAGGAAAGTCTATATGAAATTTATCGAGGTGTGGTGATGGAAGTGCATAGTGATCTAGAGATATTTTCCACTTCCATGACCATTATCCAGCCTAGATAAACCAACAATATATAGGTGGGATAATTCACATGAGTAGGTCCAGAGGATGAATGTTGGGATCCTACCATTAGGGAGGCAAGTGATAGATGAGTTGAGGGAGGTAAAGATCATCTGGTGACTCTAGTATCTAAACCCTACATGGATTGAGGATATAGAGAATATGTCTTGAGTTAAGAGGACCAGGTGGCTCTTTATAGAGAAAGGGAAGTTGGAGCTATACCAATTTTATAGGGTCCAATAGTAGTTCAATATCTTATAGGGGATCTTAGACTTAGGTGACTATTGATACATGATAGTGTACTAGGACCCATTGGGAGTCATAGGAGATATTATGAGGTGAGATAGGTAGAGGAGGACTTGTATGATCCACCCTATATGGATCCTATACTAAATGACATCAAAGTGACCTTCAGATACTAAAGGTGGTACAAGGGTATCACACCCCAAAGGATACCCCCTCTATTTCTAGTAAAGAGTTTCTAGGTTATGAGCCTAGGCATGCAGTAGGTGTTGTAAGAGGTAACTATATGGGCCATAGAGTAGGTACAGTAGGGTGAGGTAGCCCTATAATAGAGGTAGGTGAGGGTTTGAGTGGAGATAGTGATGGTGACCACTATATCAATTGGGATCAGGGAAATAGAAGCAACTGGAGTGGCCCCCATGGAGATTGGGCCACTACTAAGTAGAGGGATAAGAGGGTATTCCACATCATTAATGGTTGGTCCAAGCTAGACCACATATTAGGGTGATTCAAAGAGATAGATAGAGGCACTACAAGAATAGGTGACATCTCTATGGAGGGATATGGACCTAATCCAAGAGAACATGGCCAAGATGGAAGGACTATGGAGTGCCCTGGCCACTATGAAGGCAGAGATGAATGCAATGTGAGTAGAGGTCAATTATCTCTAGGGAGAGGTGAGTCAACTAGATGAGGAGCATTAGTGGGCTTGAGTAGAGGGGATGGTTGTGGTTAGAAACAAACAACTAAGCGACATGATCTACCTACTCCAAGTGAAACTATAGAGGGTAGGGGATAGATTGGATGTACTCTTGTTGAGGGTGACCTTCAACTAGATGATGTATTATCAGGTGGTTCTAGAGGGGTAGTGATTACCACTTCCTTTATCCTTGTAAAAATCGAGCCAAATTTGGTTTAGGTCATAGAAAGTTTCACGGTTCGTGACCATTCCTCCACTAAGACCATCTCCAATAAATGGGACCAAGGGGACAATCTCTCATAACTAAGGAGATGATCAAGAGGACATGCTAATTTTGTATTATGGTATGATTCCATAGGAGGATCGAGTGTATTAATGCTAGATTGTGGTACACCGACCAGGAGGATCTATTTATCTCTCTTTTGACTCAAGTAATACTATGTTGCTTTCATCTAGTTCAATGTGTGTGCTTATGTGATTGCTTTATTTTTAAGATGGTTATATGATTTTACTGATGATAATGCATGCAATGAATCTAACTTAATGTAAGACTAAATGAGGTGTAAATAAAATGGATAATCAGCCAACTACTCAAGTTGATACTCAAAAATACTAGTAGGTTGCTCAACCACAAGTGTAGACTCAATATAACCAACCATACAATCATCCAATGTCTCAAAGTGGCTCAAAGAAATACCCAATAGTACTAGAAAATAAATACTATAATTCCTGTAGATAACATAGCAACATGTATTGTAACACCATAGTCACAATATGGGACCCAACAACAAGCTTACGTAACATATTATAATCAACAACAATAGAAGAATGTTGTACAAGTTGCATCTGCTACTACACAAACCTTAAATATTGGTGGAGCATCACAAAAAATTCTAGAGGCTCAGTGGGATGCATACTATGCAAGCCAAGAAGTTTATCAACAGTATAAAGCTACAATCTATTCACAACAACAATAGTAGTAACAACCTCCAACAACAACTTAAATGTGCCTACTCCCACACCAAAAATCAAACAGAAGCGCATTGCTAGTCAATTAGAAATTGGTGCTCAAAGTAAAATAATATAAATTGTGCCGACAATATATCCCTAGTAAGTTCCCATAGGAGTTGAGGTCTATCAGAAAAACCAATCAATCCCAGCTACATGTTATTAGCAATATTCAATAGTTTCTATTTTTGGCTATAAACTACAAACTAATGCTCAACCATATCAGCATCAACCTACTACTACAAGATACCAACAATCGGTTCCATCTATTATTTCTATTGGTCCCACAATGCTAGTTGGATATGGTTACTATAAATAGCAACCCATTACTTCTCTAGCTCCTTTCTAGCATATTCCATAAGTAGTTGATCAAAAATAACAACAACAGAAGAAGAAACTCAAAGATAAAACTAGCATCAACATGTCAAAAAAAAAATTATCTGGAGCATCGTCCATAATATTCTTAACATGGTCATCATAAAGGATAACATTAGGCTTTTATAGTAAAAAAATACATGGGAGTTAGTGTAAATATAACTAAAATAAAGTTTTTGTTGAACATGAGGACCATCGCCATGAACAGTGTGACACACAACAACATATTGAAACTCATCTTAGACAACTGATAATTCAATATTAAAAAAAATACCCACTTGTTGATCCACCAACTCCATGAAAAATAACACGTGGACATAATGAAGGTCACGATTGATATTGGAGTAGAATGAATATCTCCTAGTCTCCTGTGTCGCATTGATCTACTAAGGATAGACCACCATGGTTGAGTTGAAATGTGACAAAAATTAAGCTATGTAAAATTATTCATTGTTGTTTCCCATAGTAGTCAGTGAATCCATAGAATATAAATGAATCCTTGGTGATATGTGAGCATCAATAATCGATAATGCACTATCTTGTGTCAACCACTTGTTGATGTGGAATTCCTAGTTAGCATATTTCACTTGGAACTCTCTCCTCCAAGTTATAGTTTATGCACATCAGGCGTAACATCACCACGGTATAAGAAAAAATATAGAGGACCTACAAGAAGAATAGTCACATAGCATGCCCTAGTTAAATGAAAAAATCATCTGTAATCCACACTGGAAGCTACTCTATTGGATTGTTGTGCCACATTCCAATCAACTATTATTTTCCAATTTGTTATCATAAAGTGATATTTAGAGCCACATTGATTTTCTAGAAGGAGGATGCGATCGAAAAGTAGTTGTTGATGTTATCCTCAAGGTTACTGACTTCAAGAGAGTGAGAAAAAGTGAATTTAGGATTCACATCAGGTTCAATATGGGAGGAGAAGTTGCGGTCCAATCCTGTGTGGAGTCACTGTGTTTTACTACCCACCATGGAGGAGGTGATGGACACCTTGATTTCAAGATTTATCTTCTCATGTAGCATGTGGAAATTTGGTTACCAAATTCAATAAAGACACAGCTCCATTCATATTTACGACCACTACAAGCCCCTCTTAATATAAACTTCAAATGGTCATAGCTTCATGGATCTATTGGATCTAGCTAAAATCATGCACAAAAAATCAAACACTGCACATCGTTACCAATGACCGGTACAAGGCTAAAATTGGATGCTCACTCTAGATGTAATATCTCCAAAAATTCTCAATTTGAGTGCAATATTTGCACATTCCTTATGATGCTTTTCTCTTCTTTGGATCTCCTGCACTTCCTTGTGGGACACCATCATCAACCTACACATGAGTTTAAACTGTAATATCACCTGGTGCAATAATTCAAAAACATATTGGATGGTTTTAATGTGCACTACATCATGGTACAATCTAGTAATGATTTGTTGTGGATGAATATCCAACCATCCAGACAATTTAACAAGACTAGAAGATCTACATACACAATAATGATCAAAAAATTGTTAGATTACATGGATTCTATTGCTTGCTTCATGGATTGATAAAATATCTCAAGTCAGATTTGATCTTTGGATCACAATTTCTATAATACCCAAGTTAATCTCAAGAATTGACTTGTTATTCCATGAGAGAGACCTTGCATAAATAACAAAGGTGTATAATATGATCCATCAAATCATAACAAACTAAATAGATATCAACCATACAAAACTAGGAGTTTACCTAAATATCCTAGATACCTAGTAATAACTTAAGATATACGCTAACATTATGCAAATAGATTTAATAATATAGATTAAAGTTTGATAATTTTTAATCATGATTTAAATTTTGGTCTAATTAAGGAAGAATACTGGGACCTTTAGTGGTGTTTACATTAGGTTCATTAAAATATGATAACATCAAAAGTTATGGAAGACCTCTAACTTATTGAATTCACTGTGTCTCACCCCACTGATAAGGGTAGTCATAAGCCTAAGTATAAGAGGTATAATGGATTAAAGTTAGAGAACACCTACATTTCTCCCTAATATTTCCCTTGATAAACTAGCCTTAATCTGGTCCTATCCTAACTACAAATGCATAAATCAATGCAACTAACAAGTCCTATATACTGTATGATTTTATTTTTTTTATGATAAAAGATAATTTACTTTCAAGGCAAGGGTTCAATAAGGTTGTGCAGTAAAATAAGTGTTAGTTTGAATATATTCTATTCCATTTTAATGAGGTGTAAGGCTATAGATTGTCCCCTAATGCTATTGAAGATAATGATCTATTTTATTTTTTATTTTCATCCTTTAATGAATAAAAATAGAAAATATAATATAACAGATTCAAAAAAAATAGTTAGAATATAGTAATCATAATTTGAAATGATACTAATGATAATTAGAACTTCAAACCTATTTTATACCTTAGTGGAATAAGAATTGGTGGGATACAAAAATACTAGTAGTGCTACTACTATCTGGTAGCATTTTGTTGATGACTCTTGCTTTTTGAAAACCTACAAAACAAACAAAAAATAAATAGAGTTATAAGTAAAGGATTGTCCATAGAACAATATAGAATGTATGGCTCCCTTGATCAACATCAATCCCATATATAGATGAAAAACTAGATAGATATAAAAGGATATGATGATGACGACAAGCTCAATTATGAAAGCATCATTGGAGAGTGATGTAACCACTAGTTTTTCTATTGATTGGTGGTGCTTTTTATTTTAATGTCAAACTATGATTATAAATCATATTATCATCATTTAGAGTACAATTCTATAATACTTTTTCCTACAGCTATAGTAGAATGAGTTCTCAGACAAAAGACTCTTTGGATTTCAAAAGGTTCAATGAGGATCCCTAACTAGGGGGTCAAGTTTTTTTATAGAGAAAATAGGATAATATAATTGATTATATAAGATAAATAAATCATGAAATAATAACAAAATAAATATATAAGCTATTTAATAGAAAAACAAGTTACTATACAATGATAAAATGATTACAAAATGATAAATTCAAAGCTAATAAAAATGTAAGATATAGGAGGGCATAACTAATTATATATAAGCAAGTTTGTAACCTTAAGAGCTTTCAATAATATCCCTTTTCATGATGATAATATAAGAGCTCACTAATGCTTGATATGATCTATAATTTGATAGAGCTTTACCACTTTTAAAAGTTTGTGGATTGGATTTCCCAATGGCTAGCTTTATAGGAAGCCATGGAACCTTGGAGTTTTTCTTAGAGGATGGTTACATGGATTTGATGGGGTTAAATTTAAGATAAGTTTTTAGAAAAAAAAAAGAACATGCAATTAAGGATAAAATATAAAAAACAGGACTTTTGGGAAATTGGATTATAAGCCAAGGTGTAGTTGAGGTGGTGGATTAGGGTGGCATGAACAAATCTATATTTGATAGGCAATTTGGTAGTTTCTACCTACCTACCTTTTCCTTCTTGTATTTGAAAATTAATAGCATTAGGATCAATAGAGCTAGCAGTACAAATGATCCTAATGCAAGGACCAAAATGACCATTTCCAAGTAGATTAGGTAGAAATGATAAAATTTTATCATTTTATAAAAGCATATTGCTAGGTGAGCAATAGTGCCTCTAGTGCTACCACTTTAGTCATTGTGATTTTGGTTTTAGAGTAATAAATACTCATAGATTCAACTTTGGGATGCTTGAATATATTTCAATGTTTGATTACCTAAGTGATGTAGATGTTGGTAAGTTTTAAGGACTTGTTGATGTGCTCAAAATTGGGTGTCTATAATAAGCTTGTGGGAATTGTATATGTAAGCCTAAAAGCATATTTCTATGTGAGCCTATGGGTATATTTTTAAGCCTAAAAAAATATTAATATTATCCTATGGAAACTTTTATTGTATTCACCCTTATTGATATTGCTTAATCCACCTATGTGACTAAGCTTGATTAAAGGTTGTATTATATTTAATATATTGTAATTTAACCTTCAAGTCATGTTGGCTTGAGGTTATTATTTTATTATGGATTTTATATCATTGTAAACACCCCAAATGATTTATTAATTGTATTATTTTGTGATATGTGAGATTATGAGGTGTTTACAGGCACCCACCCCCTTTTTTCCATCTATTTATGTTATTTATCTCTTTCTCTATTTTTGTCTATATGTTCTATTTCAATTTTCTCTTTTTTTGCATGATTGTGGTGAATGTACATTTTTAATTGTTTCTAGAAATTATTGTGAATTCAAACAATATTATAGAACTATAATAAACACATTTATTGAACTAATGGTAGTGGCTAAACTTGCTAAACAAGTCAATAAAATTGAAATCAATGGGCTAGATGCAACTAAACTAATTATCGAGAAGGGCCATCAATATTGAAATGTGGATGGTAATGGATATGCTCATAGTCATATTTGGTGTGATGTAGTTAAATAAGAAAGCCTTGAGGTATGGCCATTGTAACTCTAAACTCAGTATGGAGAGAAAGATTCACCAAGAATGGTTTTAGGACTTGCTAAAAGTTTAGGGGTATAATGTGTTACCTATGTTTGGTATTTCTACAACTAGGCTATGAAAGATAAAGGACAATACAAAACTAAGATGCAAGAATACAAGAGCTAACCCTAGGATGATTCTTTTATTTGAATGATATCTAGCCCTAGGATTGCAAAATAATTTCTTTTAAGCAAGGGTTCAAGAAGAGATGCACATAAAATATTAAACCGTAAGTGCACACTATATATTGTTTGCTATTTCAAATGATTAGAAATCAATTAAATACATTCATTTTAAATTTGATCTAAGGTTTTAAAAGAAATAGAAATCACCCAAAAAATAGCCTAAAAATTAATTAGAGCATTTATATTTATTTAGGGGTTGATCCAAGCTTTACCTTTCATCCAAAAATATACCATGATTCTTATTCCTACAAAAATAGCTTCACAAACACTTGAAAATATGATCAGTGTTAGGGGGCCTACTTAGGCTGCTATATGGTTGTAATTGGAGGCACAAAAACCAAGCCTGCTAGGTCCTTTTAGCTAACCTTTGAAATACAAAAACAAAAGTTAAATTTTGGAAGATGGGAAAATAGAATAAAATATAGTAGAACATAATGATAAATAGAACATAGTATGTGCTATTATAATAAGAATGCAACATGAAGCATAAATCTATAGTTTTTTGGTAGCAGATTGCCCCCAACCCTAGATTATGTGAAATAACACCCTATACAGAGTGACCATGATTTTTTAGAATGGTGAAATTGTGCCCCAGAATTATCAGGATGATATTGTAGAAGAGGAGAAAACCCTCAAATAATGCAGGTAAATTAATGCGAAATAAAATCTAACTAGTATGCAAATGCAGAAGTGTAAAAACACCCTAGTGTTTAGCGAAAAAGTAGGTAAAAGGATGGAGACATCCAAGTATTAGAAATACTCCATAGGGCTTCACTTGTTCACCAAAAATAGCAAACACACAAACAATGTAGCAAAATAATTTTCTAAAACAAATCTTCAATAGACTATATCAATCACTTGAACAATGAGCACTTCATCCTTGGATGAACACTCATCAATTATTGCATAAGATTACTTTCAAAAATGAAGACCTCAAGAAAATGGAACTTGAATTCAAATCACTGGGGGAAAAGAAGACTTCAAACTCTCCTTTTATAGAGGATTTGAAAAGAGAAATGGGTAAGAAAACCAAGGAAAGCTAACCTCAAAAGATGACAACTTGGAAATTAGGGTTTTCTAGGAGAAAACCCTAGCAATGCAAAATCACACCCCATCAGGGCCAATCGTGATTTTGCATAAAGAGGAAAAAAAGGAAAGAAGAGGGAAAGAGATGTCCAAACTTGCGTAAGATAAGTTAAAGGGTTTCTCTAAGGATCTAGAAAAAATTGATCACTCAAGTGGATCAATTTTATGTGTCTACATTTTTCCCCCTATTTGATGCATTTATGGCCTGATAAATGCACCAAGGAAAGGTGTAGACCCCTATGGGCAAAGTACACCAAGTGAAAAAGTAGTGGCTGGGTTAGAAGAAAGGAGTGGTGTAAAAACAATGTCATTCCAGACACTTTCTTGTTTTACATGCAAATCGAGGCATTAGGGATATTAATACCTCTTAGGCTAGGGTGCCCCCACATATTTTATAAGGAATATTTAGATTCCTTTTGAAAATTGAAAAGGTGGAATTAAAAGAAAATATGAAAAAATAGAAGAAAATGGGTAGAGAAAGAAACAATGAAACAAGCACAAAAATGGCAAAAGGGGTGAAAATCCTAATTTATTTTCACTGCATGAAGAGGATAAAGGTAGATTCGGAGAAAACATGAGTATGGTGCTTATTGTACATCATTCAATCATGGCAAGAGGTGACGTTGGCACCACAATGGAGCAAGCACAAGTAAGGACTAAAACCTACCTTTTAGATTAGGATTAGGGTAGATTTTTCTTGCTTTTTGAATTTATTTTTGAATTTTTCTCTATCGTCACCAAAAATGTTGTACATTACCTATGTAAAATTTTGTAGCTCGACCGTGATTTCATCCTAGTTCATGATGGATGATGAAATCATACCCCAAAAACATGGGGTACGATTTTATAAAATCACACCCTAAAAGAAAGGGACACGATTTTATAGAAAGAGGAAGAAGGATGAAATCACGCTTGGGACTAGGAGAACGTGATTTTTTTTGTAGAGAGAGAAAACAAGGGCAAGCAAGCAAAGAGAAGGAAACCACTCTTGGTTAATTTAAAAGTTAAATTTTTAGATTGTATATTTATAAAATTTTAATAAGTTCAAAGGCTGATGTGAATTTTTATTCTTTTATTATTTTTATGTTTGTGGATGTAACAAGATGCACTAGAGAGCTACGAGTGGATACCAGCCTCCTTAGAGGTGGAGATATGAACAATCAAACAAGATGAAAGAGATAACATAGAGGTAGTGGGGTTACACCACTTGGTGAAGATGCCCTAAGTAGAGGTAGACAGAGCGCTACTAATAGCGTTGGAAAAGAGGTGGTACCCAAAGTCATCGACCTTCTAGCTACCCACAAGGGAGATAACTATCACACTAGAGGACATGTGGCACAACTTATGCATCCCCATCAGGGGGAGGGTATTTTATAGAGCATAAGGATGATCGTCTACCTTGTAGATATTATCAAGAGATTGGATCAACCAGGTGCGAGAGAGTGTCATCTTGATTGATGATATGGTGGGATGTTATGCAGCCAATCCATTGATGACCATGCTCTATGGGGTAGTGGTAGGATTACTAATGTGCCATATGAGTTGGTGATATCTACCATGGGTGATGGTGGGTGTAGTGGTAAACATGCAATATCAATGGGTGTTATTTGCATGAGGCCCATATGTGCTAGCCTACTTGTATATGATATTATACAATATCGTGTACAAGGGGTATACAAGGAAATTCTATACGAATTTGCTCGAGGTGTGGTGTTGGAAGCATATTGCAGTCCAAAGATCTTTTCCACTACCATAACCATTACCCAACTTCGAGCAACCAACAACACATAGGTGGGACAAATCACACAAGCAGGTCCAGAGGACGTATGCTAGGATCCTTCCACTAGGGAGGCAGGTGATAGATGAGTTGAGGGAGGTAAAGATCATCTGGTGACCCTAGTTTCTACACCCTATATGGGTTGAGAATGTAGAGAATATGGCTTGATTTAGGAGGATTAGGTGGCTATTTATAGAGAAGGGGGATTTGGAGCTATACAAATTTGATAGGGTCCAATAGTAGTTCATGATCTTATAGGGGATATTAGACTTAGGTGACTATTGATACAAGAGAGTGTACTAGGACCCATTGGGAGTCAAAGGAGATCTTGATGAGGTGAGATAGGTAGAGGAGGACCTAGATGATCCACCCTATATGGATCCTAGAGTGAATAACATCAAAGTGACCTTTAGATACTGAAGGTGGTACACGAGTATCATGTCCCAAAGGATACCCCCTCCATTGCCAGTATAAAGGTGCCAGGTTATGAGACTAGGCATGCATTAGGTGTTCCAAGAGGTCAATCAAGGGGACATATAGTAGGTGTAGTAGGGCTAGGCAGCCCTATAATAGAGGTAGGTGAGGGTTTTACTAGAGATAGTGATGTCAACCACTATCTCAATTGGGATCAGGGAAATAGGAGCAACTGGAGTTGCCCCCATGGCAATTGGGTCACTACTAAGTAGAGGGATAAGAGGGTCTTCCACATCATTAATGGTTGGTCCATGTCATACCACAAATTAGGGTGATCCAAGGAGGCAGATAGAGGCACTACAAGGATAGGTGGCTTCTCTATGGAGAGAGATGGACCTAATACAAGAGGACATGGCCAAGAGTATGGAGGGACTATGGAGTGGCTTGGGCACTACGAAGGTATAGAGAAATACAATGTGAGTAGAGGTCAACTCTATCTGGGGAGAGGTGAGTTAGCTAGATGAGGAGCATCAATGGGCTCGATCATAGGGGATGGTTGTGGTTAGCAACAACCAACTAAGTGATAGGTTTTACCTGAACTATAGAGGGTGGGGGAGAGGTTGGAGGTAGTCTTGTTGAGGGTGACCTTCTACTAGATGATGTATTTTTAGGTGGTTCTAGATGGGTAGCGAGTGCCACTTTCTTCATTTTTGTAAATATCGAGCCAAACTCGGTCTAGGTCATAGATAGTTTCACAGTCCATGATCATTACTCCACCAGGACCACCTCCAATGAATGGGGCCAAGGGAACAAGCTCTCATGGCTAAGGAGAGGATTGGGAGGACATGCCAATTTTTTATTATGGCCTGCATCCCTAGGGGGATTGAGTGTATTAGGGCTAGACTATGGTACACCAATTAGGAGGACCTATGTATCTCTCTTTTGACTCAAGTAATACTATGTTGCTTTTATTTAGTGCAATGTGTGTGCTTATGTGTTTGTTTTATTTTTATGATGGTTATATTTTTTTACTGATGATAATACATGCAATGAATCTAACTTAATGCAAGACTAAATTAGGTGGAAATGAAGCGGATGCAAACATAAGAAGACATAAAAGTAAGAGAAATATAAGAGAGGAAGAAAATAAGTAGAAAGCAAAAAGGTAAAGAGAAAGGCACAAAAAACAACTCTACAAAAAATCATGCCCAGTAATATAGGAGCATGATAATGCTATAGAGTGAAATTATGGCCCAAAAATATGAGGTGTGATTGAAAGAATAAGAAAAAGAGAGAGAGAATAAGAAGAAAAAATAAGAAGAAGAAGAAGAAAAAAAGTCCAATGAAAGCAAAAGGATATTTGAAACCTGATGTTTGAGTCAACATAGATCATACTATATCAGTGTGATCAAACAACCAAAATCAAACACAAAGGCAGATAGAGCTAAACCCGCTCTAGGTGTAGTACTCACTAATATGGATAAATGATAGAGTGTGCTCCACTATGGGTGCAATGCTCACTAAGATGATCAAGAGATACTTGCTAAGATGTATGCTTGCAAATGATCGAGATGGAGGTTGCTCCTCGCATGTGGTTATGAAGCTATCCCATATGGGGTGTGTTATGTATGTAAGATAAAAGAGAGAGTACTACCCTTGATAAGAGTGTGATGTGTGCACTTTGTGAGTGAACAAAACAAGTTGAGTAAGCAATGTGTGAGTGTGTGCAAGTGTTAGAATAAAATGAGGAAGAAGGCAAAGAGAAAATAAAATTTGCATGTGTGCAATGAGGTGAAGAAGGAAAGGAAAATAGAAGAATGTATGTCCTTTTATAGGAAAAAAAGCAAAAGAAAACCTAAAGCAACAAAAGGACAAGGATTTACTAGCAAAAAACATGGTCATTGACCTAGTGAAGAATTATGGTCATTTGAAAAACTTCAAGTTCAAGGTAGACATGTGAGAAAAAAGCAAAAGAAGAGACAAAGACAAAAAAAGAGGAGAGAAGGAAGACAAAAACCTAGGTTGGGGACGTCTCTAGGCATCAAAATCCTAGTAAAAGTGCAATGCATGTGAGCTACAACCTAACTAGGTATCATCACATGCAATTGTCATAAAATTTACAAAAAACATATATGAACAAGCAGTCATGAGCAAACAATAGTGCAATTATGACAAGCAAAATGTAAGCAAAATAGAATATCAGGAAAATTATGCAGAGGATGACAGGCAGTCTTGCAATATTAACAAGCAAGTAGATGCAATAGAATGATAATGCAAATGCATGCTTAGTTAATGATTAATGTTATTTTAATGTAAGTAGGCAGAATGATAGTCAACACACATTTTGATTATGCCTTCTATCTTGATAAAAAGAATAGGTATACCTAGGATTGATCCATCAAATAAATTCCTAGAAGGTGGACCTTCTTGATGATTAGAATCACAAGAAGGCTCCTTCAAAGGATTGTCTCTAGAAGCCTTCACACAAAAATCCACATACTCTCGAACAAAGCCACTTTTCTTAACAAAAGGAGGAGAAATCCCTAACTTTGCAAGATCTATATAGGATAGCAAAAAAAGGTATCCTTTAGAAGAATTTTTTTTTGGTAGAGCACACATAATCTATCATATTACAAAATAATATGTTAGAATAAAAATGGGGATCTTCATCCTCATCACACTACTTCAATTTTGATGATCTAGATATTCATTATAAGTCATAATATAATCATCATTGTCAAAAGGTAAAAGTTGATTCTTATTTGGTATGTAGCCTATGCCACGTCACCCAGGCCAAACCTCAACATATAAAGGCTCCTGAATGCCCTTTTGTTTTGGCCCTAAATATTTACCGATATATCCCATACTAGATAGGATTTTCTTAGGGAGAAGGTAATTATTGGATAAGTAATAAAGAGAAAAAGAACACTCAATGGAGAGGGGATGCTACCACGAATCTTATATTTGAAGGTTGTTCTTGTGAAGACAAAGGTACACGTGCCAATATGTACAACTTCACCCTTCTTATGGGGTAAACCCGTGGTCCTTGGTGAAGGTGGTAGCTTAACTAGATCTAGAAGAGGCTCTTGATAAAATAGATTGTATTGAACCCATGATGAAACATTAATTAGGTGTTTCTCACTTACTTTTAAAATTTTAAGTTGCTCAAATATTAGAGGTGAGGAACTTGGAGAGGCAAATGATGAAACTAAAGGATAAACATAAATATTAGATTGAGCTTGTTCAAACATCGAACAATATTTGAATGGTCGAGGATCATCCATGATGGTGAACATTTGATCTTTATACTTAAACTTCAAAAATTGATGAAAGGTATAAGGGACTACCCTCATCTCATGAATCCAATGAAGTCCAAGAAGAAGATTAAAAGATGCAGGACAAGGTACCACATAAAACAAAGTATCCAAGATTTTGGGTCCAATATTGAGAGGGAGGGATATAACACCACAAGATTATTAGGACTCATTATTGAAATATTTTATGATAATTGTATCGCTCCAATTTTTTTGCACACTTACCTTCAGGCTATAGGATCTATGCTCGGAAGGAGGATGTGAAAAGGATGGGACAATACCTCGGACTGAGAGGCCCTTTGAAGGTCTCGCCTCTTGGGGGAGGGGTATTAAGATGATTTTTCGATGGATGGTGGGGTTCACCAGGAAACGTTTAGTGGCAGTTTCCATGCCTAGGTTGGGAATGTGTTTAATGTGTTCAGTTTTATCTTTAAACATCCAAGTCCTAGGTTTGGCCAGATGAATCTAAGTGTTCTATTATGAAAATGCAAATTAAATAAATACAGAAAATAGGTTTGGACAGAAAACAAAAAGAATATGCTAGATTAAAGAACCATACCTGATCCGGATGTCTGATGAAGGTTCTGATTTTTGTAGTAGTCCAGATTTTCTGGAATTTGATAGGATCATTTGAGATCTGACGGGATCGTCTGAGATCTGACGAATTTGTCAAAGACCTAAAAATAGAGAGATAGATACAAAATACCAGAAATGCAACTATTCTAACAGAGAAAAATGGTGTAAAATGGCAACATAGATGCTAAGGTGATAATCACAAATAAAAATTCAAGTAGATTATGATGTTCTAATGACAAATTATGACTTCATTGTGCACTTAAGCTATATGGGTGAACTCCAAGATGCAGAACAATAAGGAATAATAACAAATTTAACTAAATGCAGGATAAATCAACAAACAAAGTGAGAAAACGCAAACCTTGGGCACTGATTGCCCCCAATGTTGACTACAGTTGAAATCATATCAGATTGGTATGAAATTGTATCGAATTGAACAGGATCGTCTACGATGATCTGAACTTGCTCCGACTGAAAAACAATGAAGTTCCTACAAACAAACTTGAAAAAATACAAATGCAAATGGTGGTTTAAGATAGTCTAAAGCATGTAGAATTTATGTTACAGGGAATTTCAGCCAAGGGGAATGCCAAGAGGGGGTCCTAAGTTTAAATAGGCTTAGGAGGGAGGTTAGGAGGTTGGAGATCATCCCAATTTGAGAGATATCCAATGGGGAGGGGCTCTAACGACGCAGACAGGCTTCTGCCCAGGTTAGAGACATTGTTGAAACAAAAGCTAACTATGCACAAATCAGTTTGGGACGAGATCGTCTAGACGTTCTTCTCCAGACAAAATCATCCGATCTGAGGTGACATCGTCTGATCGGCGACGATATCATCAAATGGACAAAAAAAACTCTAAAAATGGCACAAAAATGAGGAAACGGGTAGCAGTGTAACGATTTCATGATAAAAGCAAAGAAGCTAAGTACGAAAGCAGAAGTGTCATGATTTCGTGACAAAAGCAGAGAAGAAGACTTCAAAGGTAGAAGTGTCACGATTTCATGACAAAAGCAAAGAAGTAAAGTACGAAAGCAGAAGTGTCACAATTTTGTGACAAAATCAAAGAAGAAGACTTCGAAGGCAAAAGTGTCATGATTTCACGACAAAAGTAGAGTCGAAGTCTATGGAAGCAGAAGTGTCGCGATATCGCGATAAAAGAATAGAGAAAGCGTACAGAGGCAAAAGTGTCACGATATCGTGACATGTTGTATTTTCGCGAGCCAAAGCTAAGAGAAAGAGCAAGGAGAAAAAGTGTCGCGATATCGTGACATGTTGTATTTTCACGGTCCGATGCAAAGAGAAAGAGCAAGGAGAAAAAGTGTCGCGATATCACGACATGTAGCATTTTTGCGGTCCGATGCAAAGAGAAAGAGAGAGAAAGAAAAAGTGTCACGATATCGAGACATGTATTTTCGGGGGCCAAAGCAAGGAGAAAGAGAGAGAAAGAAAAAGTGTCACGATATCGCAACATGTATTTTCGTGGCAACAACAACAAAAGAAGCTACAGAGGCAGAAATGTCACGATTTCACGATAGGTCATATGTGCTCAAGATAAGAAGAAGAACCCAACTAAAATGAGAAGTATGATAGTCTACCGACATCTCTACAGCATTTACAGGGGCAGATATAGAATGAATTCATGCAGCTAAAATATGAAGAGTGAACAAAAGTCAGTGCGACGGCTACAAGGATTGTTACTGAATGAAATCTTCGAGCAGTGGAATTATCGAATATCTTCATGAGTTGAAGCCGACTAAGACCGATGACAACCAACTAAGATTAGGGTTTACATTTGTTATGCAAGTCGACTAATATTAGGGTTTTCATCATGAAAATATTATTATAAAAGGAGGGTTGTTTGGAGAATTGTTGGGTTGTTGAATATGTCGTCGAATGCATGTCGAAGTCTGAAATGTGGTTGTAAGAGCACAAAAAGTGCAGAAGTAATGATATTATGGGGAAGTGCGCAAAGTGAGCGAAGAGTCGTGTCGAATTGTCCTAAGTGTGTCTGTGAGTGCGCAGATAGAGCAAAGTGTGTAGAGAGCAAAAAGGTTGAAATTTGACCAAGTGCGGCTGTGATTGCACAGAGAAAGCAGAAGGTGCAGAGAGTGCAAAGGGCGAAGATGAACGCAAAGTGTAGTTGTAAGGGCATAGAGTGTACGAAGACAGTGCATAGAGGGTGCGTAGAGAAGTGACTCAAAGAAGGCAAAGTGCGGCTGTAGATCGTAGAAGATGTGTCTGTTCCATAAACAGTGAGAGAGATTGGGTAAGCAATATACCAGTTAGGGTCTTGTAAAAGCGAAGGTATTTTTTTTGTTAAACTTCTAGATTCAAAATTGAAGTCCAAGTTGTAGCTTGGCATCAGGGGTTTGTGCTCCTTCCAGTAGGTTATGGTAAATCAGGGGTTGGTGCTCCTTTTTGTTGGTGCAGATAAATAAGGGGTTGGTGCTCCTTCCAATGGGTGCTGGTAAATTGATTGTAAAATTGGTGCTTTGCAAAGGCTAGATTTAGATGGTAGTCCAAGCAGTCATTCTTGAGGAGTAGCCAAATTTGTGAACCTCATTAAATCTTGTGTTGTGTGATGTTCTCTTGTGATACTTGCTTTATCTGGTTTTAAGGTTTCATTATTTTAGTTTCAAGAGCTATGAATTTAAGTTTAAAGAACTACACTGATTCACCCCCCCTCTTAGTGCCATTGTAAGACTAACACCAAAAGGGTCACATACTTAGAATTTTTTTGAAATTTTGGCTAAGATAAGAAGGAACCTAAAGGGCGATACAAGTTTTTTTTGAGGTATAAATTCCACAGTAAAATTAATGAATCAATGCCCAATAGAATTCAAAGGAGTAGAGTGGAAGTTATAAAGGTGAAAACATCTCCAAGATGGTGTTAAATTTCATGCAAAGAATTTGTAGTAGAAATCTACTAAGGAGGGAAAAATCCATGGTCAACATAGTCAAAAAGTGCTCAGCAGAAAGTGAAGTAGTAGAATTCAGAAGGAAAACTCCATCTCCAAAGGTGCATTTCCATGGCAGAAAGACACAAGTGTAGTCGATGTGCAAGGTATCAGAGGGAACATTCGCTAAGTGAATATGAGGTTAAAATCTATTGAGGGGTAAAATACATAGTCAACACAATCAAACAAAGCTTAACAGAATCCAAAGTTGCAGATTTTGGATGTCAAGATGCAAGACAACATTAAAATCCACCCAAGATCGACGTAAAATAATAATTTTGTAGTCAAATTGGTTAAATCTAACCTGGCAAAAACTGAAGTAGCAAATTTTTTGGAAAACCATTAATAACGTTAGCAATCTCATTCCATGATCAATCTAGTCAAACCTAGCCTAGTGGAATTTTAAGTTGCAAATTTTGTGAAATGATGTAGTTTGCTTCAAAATTCTCATTCCATGGTCAATCTGGTCAAACCTAGCCCAATAGAATTTGAAGTTGTAAATTTTATGAAATGATGTAGGTTGATTCAAAATTCTCATTCTATGATTAAACCAGTCAATCTTGACCTGGAAAAAAATCAAACAACAAATTCCAAAGGAAGAAGTGCAATGGAATCTAAAAAATGCAGTAGAAAGAACTAGAAAAGATCAAACATCATCAAAATCAAGACTCACCTATATTTTTAGTTATAGATCAACATCAAAAATATTCTCAAGAATTAAGGATTCTCTAGATTGACCTGTAACCATTCCTGTTGTGGGCCAAACAAGGTGAATGGTTTCCTATTTTTGTCACATGCCCGTGCATTTAATTATCAACCCAGGGAGCTTCGTAAACTTGCGAAGAGTCGAAATTAGGTTACTACAATACCACCGGAGGTGAATCTCGCTAATCCTACATTTTGGGGGGTGTTCTTGAAATGGTTTGTCAATCATTCCCGCACTCCTCAATGATTTACGTAAGAAGAACATAATTAAACCTACAGAAAATAAATCATGTACGCGTTCCTGAAAATAAATCTACCGCAAATGCTGGAACTAATAAACTAACAAACGTTCTTATGAAAGCAATAAACTAATTAAAATTAATAAACGAAAAGGAAATGGGGAAGAAATACTGGCTTGGAGTGGGCCCAGGCTCCAAGCAGCTTCTTCCCGATCGAACACGCGCTTAGAACTTCTGGAACTTTAATATATTCGTCAACACACTACAATTTATCTCTCGTACGTCTAAATGGATCTTTATTTTATTTCTATATATTTCTCGTAACGATCTCGCGTGTGTTTATATAACACACCCGCAGAACTTCTCGTTACAGAAGTAGTTACAACGATCGATCTGTCCCGGACTAAATCAAGACAGTCCGGTAAATGCAATCGACATCCGGCATTCTCGTTCTAATGGCGGCGTGTTCGTTGTTCGGTTTGTGCTTTGCCTCGGCATCAGTAAGACGTTTCGATACGTTGGTGCAATCTCCAATTTAGCTCGTGCATGAGACCGCAAGAGCCGGACACCAGTTGTCATCCACGTCATTCAAATCTGGTCAACGAGCAAAGAATCAGTGGCGCCTTCTGGTTGTGGGGAGGCGCTTGCCTTTTGCTAGCGCCTTTCGACTGTGGGGAGGCGCTTGTCTTTGGTTGGCGCCTTTCGGTTGCAGGGAGGCGCTCATCTTCGATTGGCACCTTCCGACTGCAGGGAGGCGCTCATATTCAGTTGGCACCTTTCGACTGCAGGGAGGCGCTCGTATTCAGTTGGCGCCTTTCGACTACAGGGAGGCGCTCGTATTCTCTTCATTAACCCTCGATGAAATAAAGTGCCAGGTCCATCAAAAGGACCTCGACCATTCCAAATCTAACTAAATCAACTGCAATTCCACAAAACATACTAAAAACACACAAATTAGATAACACGCATAATTATATCAAATATCTATATAATCATTCATAAAAGTACGCAATCCTTATTATACAACCGCATATTGATCAAAGAAATATGTACAAAATATGAGCATTTTTGGTGCTCATCATCCCCCCATGCCTAACATATGCCATGCCCTCGTGGCATCCAAGCTGTAGGTAGCCCTCTGACTTTTCATCGTCGCCATCTCTTGGAGGATTCTGCTGCCCCTATGGCCCGAGTCTGTCTTTTTGTGTCGACATTTGAAGGTGTGGTTCGCCTTTGCCTATGGGAAACTACGGCTGTCAATTGTCCTCTTCTTGTTCTGGCCGCTACTGGTGGTGGTCTAGCCAGCGTTGTTCCTACCGATTGAAATGCAGCTTTGGAAGCTTGCCAGAGGTCGACGTCTGGAGGTCTGACCACTGCCAGAGGGATATCCGAGTTATCCCCTCTGGAAGGCACTACTTGGGCCTTGTATAATCTGGCCGCTTTAGGGGTAAGCCCTGCATTCTCCTTTGCAATCGCAATGGCCTCCAATTGTGGGCCATATACTCCCCACCATTCCAAGTACTTCCTCATCATGGAAGGCCACCCTCGGGATGAACCATAGATGTCCCAAAACTGGTTGTCTTCTGTCGGATTGACGCAGATGCCAGAATCTCCTTTTACCCTCGAGGATGCCTTCCTGGCCTCCTTGGCTGCTTTCATTTCATTGCACCGCTGCTCAAAATATTTTTGCCTTTCGACGAATGGCTGCATGTCCCATTCATCCTCTTCGGAGTCGACGAAGGTCACTTTTGCCTTCTGTCGAGCCGTCCTGGGCCTCTTTGCCTTGGCTTCTACAGAAAATGTGATGGCTTGGACAGGGGTCTCTCCTTTCTCCTTCGAGGACTTCTCCTTGCTCTGAAGGATCGGTTGTGCTGCTATCTCCGGGGGTGATCCTTCGTTCGCCTGTCTACCTGGTGTCGACCCCTCAGGCTCTTCTCCTTCTTTAGGCCTAGGGAGGTCCTCCTTATCCTCTGGTCTTATCTATTGCTGGAGACCTTCGTCCTGCTCTGTGTCACTCAGGACAATGACAGGGGGCATGGTAGGACTTCTTTTCTTTTCACCCCTAAAAATAGAGGAATCCTCCCCTACCTCCGGGCTGCTCTGTCGGGCGTCCGATCGAATCTCCCCCAAAGAGAATACTCGTTCGATGGATGTGGGAGAGTTCGTCGACACTTCTTCTGCCCAATCAGTCTGAGTGGATGCCTCCTGTCTTGTTGTTCCTCTATCCTGGAGCATTTGATTTTCCTCCTGCAACTGTCGGACTAGCTGCTCGAGCTGAGCAATTCGCCTATCTCTTTCCTCCAATTCCCTTTTATGCTGGTTCTGGCAATCTTCCAGAATCTGTTGTGCCATCCAACAATCGGTTTGCCATTCGAGTGCCTCCTCCAAGGCCGCATCGATCTGGTCGTTACTCCCAAAAGTTCCTTCATTCCGTGGGCTCCGGTTCATTAATTCTTAGAGGGTTTGGGCGGCAACGTCTATCTCCGGGTCACTCTGTCCTTCCTCTATCGAGAGGAATCATCGTAGACGTTTCCTCCTGGGGATTGGTTCATCCTCACCACCAGCGAGTGGCGCTCCTTCCTCCTCATACTCGAGCACTAGGGAATGCCCTCTATCCTCTATGTCTTTGGGCACCGATGACTACTCTGCTCCTCCTAGAAAATAGGGCAATGCCAATTGCTCGATGTTTGTTATCTCCTCTATAGGGGATGCTTCGTCTTGCCCTAATTTGGCAACCGCATTGTGTTGCTCTATTTGGCCGCCATCTCCCTCTACATCACGGTTCTATCCTTGTGCTTCTGCGTGGTGGACCAATGCCGATATCAGCCCATGGTGGGCTAAGGCGGACGGTGCCCCCTTCTGGTACCGAGCCGCTTCATCTTTCAGAGCATTCACCAGGTAGAAAGGTATGTTTAATTTCCTCCCATGCACTAGGTGATTGATGAAGTGCACATGATTAATGTGCAGATGGGTATACTTTCCTGTGCATGTGAAAAATCGAGCAATCTGCTCGAACATCTTCCGCATATTCATGGGGAGACTATTTTTGAGTAACCCCTCCCTGTCTATCTGCACATTTCCTCCTGGCAGTAGTATTTTGGCGTATAGTTTTAACACTCCGCCCTTGTATGTACATTCCCCCGTGAGAGGCAATCCAGTCGCTCGTGAGATGAACTCAGGGGTGACTAGAATTTCCACCCCTCGTACTTGGGCCGCATCGCCCCTCAAAGAGGTGATGAATTCTCTAGCTGCCTCCACGTCCTGGCCCTGACTGACCAGGGTGCAGTATTCGAGCCACCCCTCGGCTTCGAATTGGGTCTTCACTGCCCCTCTGATCCCATCAGTATCACTGGGTTCATTCTTCTTGATCGCGTGGTTCTTGGACCTTCCTCCCATGGCGCCTTCTGTTGCTGTATATTTTTTTCTGTCCTTCCTTCTTCAGGAAGGTGCCTTCTTATAGAAAAGATGCCTAACCCTAGCAGTTATGGAAGATGCCCTATCATTGGCATGCGATTCCGGCTATGGGGGGATACGATCTCTATGACGGCGGTATCTTTTTTGGTACTGCGTATTTATAAATAATTATATAAATGATTTGATTTAGTATGCGCGTACCTGATTCGTCATTCCAGTCATCGTGGTAGCCGTTGATTTGCTGACTTGTGACATGAGGGAGGGGTATGGTCCTTTGATGTCGCTCATTCGTGCGATGCTTCATTCCGCTCGAGGCATCCGATAGATGTAAATGTTGCATGCGAGAGGCATTCTTTGGTACCTTTCCCATGTGGATGGTGTCCTTGTAGCACCTTTTCGACGTTGTCGATGCTCTTCTTCGAACGAATGCGCCTTTCGGTGCTACGAGGTGCCTCTGATTGGTGGGAGGCACTTTTGCCTGCATGCGTCTTCCCAATGTGGGAGGCGCCTCCTTCTGGTTCGTGCCTTCCCGATGTTGGAAGGCATTCATCTTGATGAATGTGCCTTCCTGATGTTGGAAGGCGTATTCGGCTGGATGAATGCGCCTTCCTGATGTTGGAAGGCATCTCGACTGGATGAATGCGCCTTCTTGATGTTGGAAGGCGTATTCGACTGGCTTTTTTTTTTTTTAAGACTTGGTGCCTTCCTGCCACGGAAGGCGCCTACATATGTATATATATATATATATATATTTTTAATAGAACTTCTGAATGGATGGAAGGCATTGTCTTCCGATTTGGCGCCTTTCGGATGCAGTAAGGTGCCTTCTTCTAGATGGGCGCCTTTCAGGTGCAGTAAGGCACCTTCTTGTGGACTTGGCACCTTCTTTTAGATGTAGTAAGGCACCTTCTTCTAGATGGGCGCCTTTCGGGTGTAGTAAGGCGCCTTCTTCTGGACTTGGCGCCTTCTTCTAGATGTAGTAAGGCGCCTTCTTCTAGACTTGGCGCCTTCTTCTGGATGCAGTAAGGTGCCTTCTTCTAGACTTGGTGCCTTTTGGATGCAGTAAGGCACCTTCTTTTGGATGGCGATTTGACTGGAAAAAGGGTGATCAAGCCTTCCCAGTTTTTCACGCTGCCCAGATTCTACCTACGAGCCGGTGTCGGAATGCTGAGCCGAATCAGGCCTGGTTTCCCAGATACCTATCCCTCGTGCTGTTAGGTCCTCCACCTGCAAAAAGCAACCAAAAAAGAAAGGAAAATAAAGGTAGTTAGACGCGTTCCATGCCTGTTAGGCCCTGGATTAGGATGCCTGCAGCTTGCATGCGGGCGTCGTCCCTGCAAAAACACACATTACAAAAAAAAACTATATTAACTAAAAAATTTTGGGTGAGCACTTTCATGCCCACCATTTCACCTGTGAGAGTTCGGTCCAGATCTAGCAAGATGGGGTCTCCCCCATGCCTACTCTGGATTCCACCTGTAACATTTTGGACGTATTATAGGGGCGTAGTCGGTGGCCATTGACCGTGAACATGGTGTTGCTGCCGTCAATTGTCTTAACGTGCACCGCCCCATTCCTAATGAGCTCTCGCCACCTCATACGGCCCCATCCACCTCTCCATAAGTTTGCCCTTCCTTTCTTGGAATCGAGAATCGTACAACAAGTACCCATTCCCCTACCTGGAACTTCTTCAGCTTGATGTGGTTATCATGCCACTTCTTTCTCCTGCTTTTGTATAATCTTTGTCCTCTGCAAAGCATCCAGTCGGATTTCGTCCAGCTGATCTAGCTGGTGAATCCTCTATTTTTGAGCTTCGTCCAAGCTCAAATTTAATTCTGAAGCCGTCCTCGGAGTTTTGATTTCGAACTCGATGGGCATCATCGCATTTTTTCCATAGACCAGTTGGAAAGGTGTGCATCCTGTGGTGGATTTCCACGTGGTGTTGTATGCCCAAACTGCCTCCGGCAACCGTGTGGCCCAATATTTCTTGTGTTGCTGCACGGTTTTGGTCAGGATGTTTTCTATCTCCCTGTTTGTCACTTCTACTTGCCCGTTCGCCTGTGGATGGTAGGGCATGGTTTTATTGTGCCAAACTCTATACTGCTCCATCAGCTCCTCAATCAATTTGGAGGTGAATTGGGGCCCTTGGTCTGTTGTTATCTCCCGAGGAACCCCAAATCATGTGAAAATATGGGCAAATAAGAAATCGATGACCGTTCTTTCCTTTGAGTCCCTTAATGCCTGCACTTCCACCCATTTGGTGACGTAATCCGTGCAGACCATAATAAACCTCCTTCCCATCGAAGGTGGATTAAATGGTCCCACGAAGTCCATGCCCCATTTATCGAAAGGTTCAGGTGTACCTAGGGCTGCAGGGGCATTTCATCTCGGTGGGTTGGTCTACCCATCCTCTGGCACTCGTCACACTTGCTGGTATACGCTGCCGCGTCCTTGAACAGAGTGGGCCAAAAATACCCAGCCTGCAAGATTTTGTAGGCAGTTCATTTCCCTGCAAAGTGTCCTCCGCATGGCTCATCGTGACATGCCTTGAGCACTTCTGAAAACTCCTGTTTTGCTATGCATCTTCTTATAATTTGGTCCCATCCTATTTTAAATAGGAGACCATCCATCCAAAGGAATGATGCGCTCTTCTCTATGACCGCCTACTTTTCTCGGTAGGAGAGAGCAGGTGAGGTCCTTCCGATGGCCAAGTAATTGGCTATGTCTGCATACCACGGAGTTTGTTCACTAATAGCGAACAGATGTTCATCCGAAAACTGATCTTCCACTGCTTGATGATCTGCTGGTATCAATCTGGATAGAAAATCCGCCACGACGTTGTCCTTGCCCGGTTTATCGACTATAGTGATGTCGAATTCCTGCAATAGCAACAGCCATCTGATAATTCTGCCACCAATGGCCGGCTTGCTCATCAGATACCTGATAGCCGCGTGGTCCGTATGGATGAAGACCTTGTATCCCGTTATATAGTGGCAGAATTTGTTTATTGCATGGACAACTACGAGGAATTCTTTTTCTGTCATCGTATAGTTGAGCTCTGCTCCCGCCAAGTTTTTACTGACATAATAGATGGCGTAAAATTCTTCGTCGTCTTTCTGCCCGAGGACTGCTCCGATCGCACCGTTAGATGCATCGCAGTAAATATGGAATGGTATGGCCCAATTCGGTCCTCTCAAGACCGGTGCAGATATCAATTTTTCTTTCAGCAATTGGAACGCTTCTTCGCAATCTCCCATCCAATTGAACTCTACGTCCTTAGAAAGTAGGGTGTGCAATGGTTTGGCAATCTTACTAAATTCGGTGATAAATCACCGGTAGTACCCGACTGATCCAAGGAAACTTCTTACCTCCTTCTACGTTCTGGGGCTAGGTAGGTCTCTGATGACCTCGATCTTCCTCTTGTCTACTTTTATTCCTTCCGCAGAGAGGTGGTGTCCCAACACGATGCCTTCCTGCATCATCATAAAACATTTTTCATTACTTAGGGACAAATGATTTTCCTTGCTCCTGTCGAGCACTCTTTCCAGATTTGTCATTGCCTCCTCGAAGGTTTCTCCATAGGCGGTGAAGTCGTCCATGTATACTTCCACCCCGTCTCCTATCATATCAGAGAATATGCTAAGCACCGCCCTTTGAAAGGTGGCCGGTGCGTTGCACAGTCCAAAAGGCAATACCTTATAGGCAAACGTTCCCCATGGACAGGTGAACGTTGTTTTATCTTGATCTTCTTCCCCTATCTGGATCTGGTTGTAACCACTGAAACCATCCAGAAAGGAGAAGTATTTTCTTCCTGAGAGTGTGTCCAAGACCCCGATCGATGAACGGGAGTGGGAAGTGGTCTTTCTTAGTCGCCTTGTTCAACGCCCGGTAGTCCACGTAGATCCGCCATTTCCCATTCTTTTTGGGGACCACCACTAATGGTGATACCCATTCACTGTCAGAAATCGGATATATGAATTCGGCAGCCAGAAGTTTGTGCAGTTCTTCTCTCGACAATGTCTTTCATTGTCGGGTTCATCCTTCTCTCGTGGCTGCCGACTAGGAGTTTCCTGGTCATCTAAATAAATCCGATGGGTACATATTTTTGGGCTGATGCCATGCATATCTGCGTAGTCCCATGCAAATGCTTGCTGGTGTTTTACCATAAGCTCTTCCAATTTTTCTAGTTGTGTGGGCGTCAACCTGCTGTTGACGTTTAATATCCTCCCTGGCCCAACGTGTATTTGTCGGATGTGCTGATCTTGGGCGCCAGTCAATGGCGATCCAGGTGTGGGGGTGGACGATTCTCCATGGAGAAACTCCATGATAGCACCATCCTCGTCCTCTTCTGCCACCTCCTCCAAGGTCATCACCGGCTGGATTATGGACAACTCCGTAGTTCCATGCTCGGTGATCCTGGGTTCTTCTGTCGAGTCCATAGACTGAGCTGGCGGTGAAATGGTCAGCCTTTTGATATTTTGCCCATTGGAGATGGTCATTAGCCCATCCCGATAGCTGATGTAAGCATCAGCTGTTGCCAGCCATGGCCTCCCCAAAATGAGCGGGTAACCGCCTAGCCTGGTCTTGGTTTGCAAAACTAAAAAATTGGCTGGATATTCCCATGCACTGACTGTTACGATCACATCTTCCAGCATCCCTTTCGGTGACACGGTTGATCGATCGGCTAACTGCAACACTGTCATGGTTGGCTTCAGGTTCGTGAGCTGCAGCCTCTGCATGGTCTCTTGAGGCATCACGTTGATGGCTGCCCCGAGGTCAACCAATGTGTTGGACAGGGAATGTCCTCCAATTTTTATGGTCAGCACCGGGCTGCCTGGATCTGCATACTTCGGATGACGTGTTCCACCCATCATTAGATCTGCTAGTTTACCCACGACGTTGATAGTCTGGGTAGCTTTTCATCCCGGTCTCCTTAGACACATTTCTCTAATTGCCTTGGTGTAAATGGGGACATCTCGAATTGCTTGAAATAATGGGATTGTCACCGTGAGATTCTTCAAGCTCGACAAGATGTCGAATTTTGGCTGTGTTGTTTTTCTTTGTTCCTGCAACCGGCTAGGAAATGGAGCCTCCGCTCTCTCAAGTGCTTTTCCCTCTTCTACCAGAGGTGTCTCCTCTATTTCTTCCTCCTCTTCTACCAATGGAGGTGTCTCTACTATTTCTTCCTCCTCTTCTACCAGAGGCGGTGTCTCTACTCCTAGCTGCCTACCTGATCTAAGCTGAATATTGTACATATGATACATCTCACCTTCTACGTTGTATGTCGACTGATTTACTCTGTTGTTCGGGTTTGCTATCGGTTGTGCTGGTAGCTGCGTAGGTCTCGCTGCTGGCAATGCTGGTAAGTTCTGTTGGATGTGAGCAGGCGCTGCACTCTATGGAGTCTGATTCCATGCATTGTGGCCTCTCCACTGCTGCCCAAGATATGGATATGGCATCCATGGCTGCTGATTCAGAAATGTTATTGGGGGTGCGTTAGTCCAGGGTGATGGTCCCCACCACCCCATATTAGGTGGTTGAGGGGGTCCTTGGTGCATGTATGGCCCTCCCCCATATGATGGCATTCCGGTTGGTATATTCCCCATGGGGGGCTATGGCCAACTCTTCCTATTGCCTATGAAGTAGGCCTCCGTGCTCTCAGCCGCTTCCTGGTTACTGGGCAGTTGTGGGCACAATCGAGTTTTATGATTCAGCCTACAAACTGTGCATACTCTGACCTTGTTTTTTGGACATGCATTCTTTGCATGCCTTCCTCTACATTTTGGGTAGAAATAGGCTAATGCTACATCATTTTCTTGTTTCTTCTTTTCTAACAGTAGCGTATCCATCTGCAGTGCTAGAGATGAGAGCATTTCGCTCTTCAAATCCTCCAACATGTTGCCTATTTCTATTTTGGTGACTAAAGCAATCGCCTTCATGGTCCTGGCGGTGATTTTGCCTCGCCTTCTCGAGTAGTTCTAGCATAATTTCTGGATGTCGTCCATAGCATGCTGATAGACATCACCTCCAGAGATCATGTTGAGAGCCTCCAATGACTCATTGGTAAGTCCCCTCAAGAAGATGCTTTTGAGGGACTTATCAGATAGCTTCGAGTGAGGGGACCATTGAAGATTAAAGTTGAATCTCTCCCAATACTCCTCGAGAGACTCATCTTCTCTTTGTGTCATGCTCAGGACCTCCTCCCTGGAGTCTCTTGCTCTCCCGAAATCTTGATATTGCTCTAGAAAGAGCTTCTTCATCTGGTCCAAGGTGGTGATGTGTTTGTCTCCTAGACCGATGAACCATCGCAGAGCTGCATCGTCTAATGTAGAAGGAAATAATTTCAACTTTTGCGTGTTTGATTTGTAATCCACAGACCTGCACAAAACATCAAACTTGAATAAAAATAGGTCGTGGTCCTCGATCGGGTGTCCTCTCGAAGGACGGAAGGTGAGCAGGGGATATGTTTTTCATTTTGGTATCTCCTACTCCCTCCTCTATTGGGAAACTAAATCCAGATGAGACTTCATCGTTATCTACCATTTTTTTGGGAAATGTGGTTTCTAATGCAGCGTTTATGGCCTTTCGATCATTTAAAACTTTCTGAGTCAATGCTCTAAGGTTGTCTGGCGAGATCGTCTGATCCTCCATAGCCTTCCACAACAGGGCTTCCTCTAGAGGAGTCCTATTAAATAGGGGATTTATGATGATTCGTTCATCCCCTTGTTGATGGGATGAGGTGGAACTTTGCACAAAGTGCGGTTCCTCACTCCAATGGACTGCTGGTAGGTCGAGCGAGTCTAACTCAAATCCAAAATGCTCGGCTGACTCAGGTCCTGATGGATTAGTTCTTATAAAGCGACCGTCAGGTCCTCTTCTTCTCGAAGAACTCATACAAGGTCAGATGGAAGGTTTCAGGGTATTGTAAGTAATCTAATTAAGACGCTTCCTCGACAACGATGCCAAAATGTTGTGGGCCAAACAAGGTGAATGGTTTCCTATTTTTGTCACATGCCCGTGCATTTAATTATCAACCCAGGGAGCTTCGTAAACTTGCGAAGAGTCAGAATTAGGTTACTACAATACCACTGGAGGTGAATCTGCTAATCCTACATTTTGGGGGGTGTTCTTGAAATGGTTTGTCAATCATTCCCGCACTCCTCAATGATTTACGTAAGAAGAACATAATTAAACCTACAGAAAATAAATCATGTACGCGTTCCTAAAAATAAATCTACTGCAAATGCTGGAACTAATAAACTAACAAACGTTCTTATGAAAGCAATAAACTAATTAAAATTAATAAACAAAAAGGAAATGGGGAAGAAATACTGGCTTGGAGTGGGCCCAGGCTCCAACAGCTTCTTCCCGATCGAACACGCGCTTAGAACTTCTGGAACTTTAATATATTCGTCAACACACTACAATTTATCTCTGTACGTCTAAATGGATCTTTATTTTATTTCTATATATTTCTCAGAACGATCTGCGTGTGTTTATATAACACACCCGCAGAACTTCTGTTACAGAAGTAGTTACAACAGTCGATCTATCCTAGACTAAATCAAGATAGTCTGGTAAATGCAATCGACATCTGGCATTCTATTCTAATGGCGGCGTGTTCATTGTTCGGTTCATGCTTTGCCTGGCATCAGTAAGACATTTCGATACGTTGGTGCAATCTCCAATTTAGCTCTGCATGATGCAGAGCTGGAACTGCACCAGCCACTGCCGTCCACGTCATTCAAATCTGGTCAACGGGCAAAGAATCAGTGGCACCTTCTAGTTGTGGGGAGGCGCTTGCCTTTTGCTAGCACCTTTCGACTGTGGGGAGGCGCTTGTCTTTGGTTGGCGCCTTCCGATTGTAGGGAGGCGCTCATCTTCGGTTGGCACCTTTCGACTATAGGGAGGTGCTCGTATTCAGTTGGTGCCTTTCGACTGCAGGGAGGCGCTGGTATTCAGTTGGTGCCTTTCGACTGCAGGGAGGCGCTCGTATTCTCTTCATTAACCCCTGATGAAATAAAGTGCCAGGTCCATCAAAAGGACCTCGACCGTTCCAAATCTAACTAAATCAACTGCAATTCCACAAAACATACTAAAAACACACAAATTAGATAACACGCATAATTATATCAAATATCTATATAATCATTCATAAAAGTACGCAATCCTTATTATACAGCCGCATATTGATCAAAGAAATATGTACAAAATATGAGCATTTCTGGTGCTCATCAATTCCAGCTACTAAATTTAATGGAGAGTCGAACAATTTACAAAGTTCATGGAGCACAACTCTAGATTTTTCTTGAATATCTATGGGAAGCCATCATCTCAGTGTTTTGCTGATATGGAAAGAAAATCCTTGTAATATTTCCAGTATTTTATTACCACTATAAAATATATAAAGAGGTCAAACCCTCATTTTTAAGGGTTGGCTCTAGAGTGTTTTCTTGAGATATTACTGTAATTGTTGTGAGATCAATAGGAGCATTACTTGGATGTTTACCTCTATATTTTATCTTCATCAATTGTGAGTTTATTCTGTGAATGCATTTATGCTACTGTTCTTATGATTAGTCAATTATATTGATATTGGATTTCTAATTTGGAGCAACTTGGAATGATTCATGCCTAAACAAATGTTGCAGAAGACTTCTATTTCTTTTAGTCTAAGTGTTGATCTAATTTTGATATTTGTATTATTAGAATTTTAGATGTTTGAAATAGTTTTACGAGCATTTCATTATTTTAAATGTGAAGATAATAAGTTTTGATTGTTGTTAGTCTCAACTGTGGCATACTATAAATGTGATTGATCAACAAATTCTTGATATTTTTCATTGTTATTAGCTCTATATGGCCATTATTTTCTCAACCATTTTTAACCCTTATCTCATTTATGTTCCTAAACTTACACATTGTTTCAAGATTAATTAAGTCAACACTTGAATTAGTTGATGAGGTATACCAAAGTACTCTAGAGGTTGGATTGAAGTTAATCTCTAATCCATCCAATGTCGGGGTTTGAGCTGTGATTAGCGGGTATGCACCTCCCAGAAGTTAAAGATTCATAGTCATTCTTCAATTTTACCTTGATGTCAGTTTAGACCCCAACATTTTTGGTATTCTTGGTGGGACACCAAAGACCCATTATACGTCCCCTTACCCACTTATTTATTTATTATTCCTAAAGAAATCAAGATTTAGTGAGTTTTCTTGACCTCATTCAGTGGAGAAAGTAAATTCACTTAGTGACTATGCTGGGGAGTAAAGTCAGATTTCATGGCCAGTTGCCTTTTAAAGAACTATCTTTGAAAATATATAGCTCCCATTTTTAATTCTAAGAGCTTGTAGGTATGATGGATTATCATAATTATCCCCCATGGTATGACTCCAACCCATTAGACATCCCAATTTTACATGTGATTCCCAAAATTTCCCTTAAAAATTTACCCAGTTATCAAGGGAAAGATAAAATTGCAAAAGAGTATTACCAAGACATAGCGTCCTTATTGTTAGTCTTCAATATTAAGTTTGAGGATGTTATGTTATGGTTATTGGTCCTATATTTAAAAGGTAAGGTACTATTGTGGTACAAAACCTTGAGCTATGGTAGTATAAAAACATGGGAAGATCTAGTCAAAGCCCTTATGGATGAGTTTGACGATCTTGGAGATCCCTTCCTACTCCTCACTCAGTTTTCATTCATAAAGAAGTCCCTTCAAGAAATTATTTTTGAGTTCAATGTTCATTTCAAAAGAATGTGGAATAGAATTCCCCAAGAATACCAACCCTCCCACCCTTAGGCATACTTGTATTATATTCATGCACTACATTCTTATTTGAGTCTCCTAATCCAACAATCTAAAGTAAAGGTGTTCCCATAAGTGTTTCAAGAGGCCATGAGGGAAAAAAATATGTTAATAACTAAAGGCAAATTCCCTCCCACAACAGTAGAACCCTCTTTCTCTAGCCATCTGTTTCCCATATTAGGTAGCGAAAATGTTAAAGAAATGAAGTTGTAGACTGATTAAAAGACTAGCGATGGATTGTTATCAAGTCAATGGATTAGCTCGATGATTTCAATCCAAAATTTAAAATAAATTGTGCAGTACTCCCAGTACTATATGAGAGAGAATGAAATATCCCTTGATAAGATGATATCATTGAACCCTAACTCCTACCTCTATTCCAAGCCATAGAGTGATAAAGGTTGGGTTAAAGAAGAAGGTGAAGAAGGATAATGTTCAAAACCTGAAGAGGTGACTATAAGTACCAGTCTACTTCTAAGCTTAGTTACTTTTTTTAGTTTAGAGTAGGTAGTGGATTTAGATTATGGCTACCTTAGCAATGTAGGAATCTATGGCATAGAGATAGGCCCTCTAAGGGATAATCTTGGTAATATGCATATTGTGTTAAAAAATCCCATGCAAGATGAAGGGGTGTAAGTGATGATACCAAAATGTATCTTGGTTAGAAAAGTATATGAATTAAAGGAATACTAAGGCCCTGAGGGACTTTTATGTTCCTGTAATAACATTCAAGCAACAAATGGAAAAGGTGCATCAATTTCAGGACCTGTTCGATGAGTCATATTAGACAAAGCAAGGATTGAGGAGTTATTTGTTGGCATATCCAAGGGTTGATTTGGTTAAGCTTTATTTAATAAATTTTACTAGGGGAAGTAAAAAATCCCTAGGAGTAATGCTCTATGTCTCTTTGAGAGATAGAATAGCCCATGCTACATATCGGTTTTTTTTGAAAAGGGAATGGTTCACAATTGCTTAGTAAGCCTGGGTGCTGAAGCACCTGTAATGCCATTCCAAGTATGTAAATGTTTGGGGTTGATTGTTGAAAATATGAAACCTGAACATTTGTATTTTAGAGAGGAAGTTGTTAAGGTTCTTAGCATTATAAAAGAGCTTTTAATGATGTTATGGGGTCTGCTCGACTTATTCGTGGTACTAGATATTATGGTCATTGACATTCCCCCGCTATTTGGCATTTATTTTTATAAAGTTTCAATAGAACATTTTTGTTTTCTTCTTGAGGAGGAGATCAATGGCATCTACATATTTGGATAAAAGAGTAGTGTTGATATTTCCAGCTAGGATATTCACCCTTTTATAATCGAGGATTATAAGCATCCATGCACCAGTACTCCAATGACTGTACGTGATTATACGATAACATAAGCCATCATTCAAAGAGACCAATTGATAGGCTACCACTCTAATGAAGCATTGGTTAGAGAGACCCTTTTAATTACTCAAGAAGCATCAAGAAGTATTTTTTTGAGGTTCAAAAACCATTCTCATAAAGAAGCAATGGAGGGAGAAATAAAGGGTTCACATCATTAAAGGCATGAGTACCTTGAGATAAATACTACAATAATGTCCTATCGATGGGAGAGATATTTACAAAAGGTAGAACTCACACAAATGAAAATCAATCTCTACGACATAAGATATGAAGTGTTAGGCCATCATTACATTCAAACAAGTAATATCTACCAAGAACATGGCAAAAGCTTTAAGGAGAAGTACAAGTTCAAAGTCATTTGGTCTAAACATTATAGATTTATAGGGTAGAAACATGAGAAATATTTAAAGCCAGGCATAGGCACTCATGCCTGGCTTCATGAGAATGCCCTAAAAAATACCTTGTGTGAAATAGTACAACTTGATTGAGGTAAAGAACATGTTGAGAGCATGAATGACAGACAAAGCAAGTTCAGTATTTTCTAGATCTAAAGTCAAGATCTTTGCATCATCAGCTAATGTCATGCCTTCTCGGGTCTATAAAAGGAAGAATACTTATTTAAAAATAGTTTGAAGTCTGAGATGGGTCACAATCGGTAGGTGAAATATGGCAAAGGATATCTCATTCAGATGGAGAAGGTATTGTTCATCCTTGTTGAACAGTGTAAGCGGAGCAAAAGAAAAGAGGGATTTCCATTCTTGGTAATCTATCTACCTTGGAAATAATGTTACGCCTCGATGGATTATGCATATGGATCCCGCACCACAATGGAGTATGCATACACATATATTTGTGGTGCACAACTCCCTATTTTTTTGTAACTTCAATTCTCTTTATATTTTTCCCTTCTTCTTCATTTCCTTAGCACATTAGTGCTACTTCCTCTGACCCCCCTATAAATATACCATATCCCCCTTATTTTAAGTTTTTTATTTTCATGTTAAGGTGGTGGTTGCACTTTATTCTATTCCTTTTTTTCCAATCACCACAATTTCATGTGTATTATGAGGTTTATTTTATCTCACTCTACTAAGCTCTGATTTAATCTTGCACTGTTTTTCATCCTATTTCTATTCTCTTATGATCTTCTTAAATTCTAGGTGGATAAGGCTCTAAGTTCCTTACATTTGTAATAAAAGTTCCTTGAGAGGTGCTAAACTATAGACCCAAAAGGACCACATACTTAGAAAAATTATGAAATTTTGGCTAAGAGAAGAAGGAACCTAAAGGGCGGTACAAGTTTCCACTGACGTACAAATTCTATAGTTGAAGTAACAAACCAACACCTGATGAAATTAAAAGGAGCAGAGAAGAAGGTAGAAAGGTGAAAGCATCTCCAAGATGGTATCAACTTTCATGCAAAGAATTTATAGTAGAAATCTACTAAGGAGGGGAGGAATTCACGGTCAGTACAGTCAAACAGTGCTCAGTAGTGTTGTGGCTGATCCACAACACACCCCAAAATTGGGGACCCACATTTTTTGCATGCTTTCAAAGAAGACCATAGTGGCCCAGATGCTAAAAATCAAGGAAAAAAGAAGAATATCACAAAAGAGAAGAAGTGTCGCGATATCGCGACATGTTGCTCCGTCGCGACCGAAAATGAAAAGTTGTCGCGATATCGTGACATGTTGCTCCGTCGTGGACGAAAATGAAAAGTTGTCGCGATATCGTGACATGTTGCTTTGTCACGAACAAAAATGAAAAATGTCGCGATTTCGTGACATGTCATGTTTTTGCAGCCAAAAGTAACAAAATGCAGCAAAATGAAAGTTGTCATGATTTCGTGACATGTCGCATTTTCGCGGTTAAGAGCAGCAGAATGCATCATGAAGAGAAAATGTCATGATATCGTGACATGTCGTGAAATCATGGTTCATAGAGGAGAGAGAAAGACAAAGTGAAAATGTCGCGATATCGCGACATGTCACGTTTTCGTGACAAAAAGCAGCCAAAGTGTACGGAATGAAAAGTTGTCACGATATCATGACCTAAAGACGAGATGAAGGGCGAAGATGAAAAGTGTCACGATTTCGTGAAGAAAGCAGAAAGATGGTGCAGAAGAGAAAAGTGTCATGATTTCATGACATGTAATGCACGATAGAAAAATGTCGTGATTTCACGACATGTCGCTTTTGTAGCGTATAGAAAACAAAAAAATGAAAAGCGTCACGATTTCGCGACAAGTTGCATCCTCGAGCCCAAAACAGAAAAATGTCGTGATTTCATGACAAGTTGCATTTGTGCGGCCCGTTGATAGAAAATGTCACGATTTCATGACATGTCTTATTTTTGTCGTGCATGAAGGCAGACAAGGTTGCGGGCAAAAAATTGTCACGATATCGTGACATGTCTCATTTTCATGATGAAAGAAGAAAAGCAAAGTTGCATGTAGAAAAACGTCGCGATATCGCGACATGCCATTTTTGGTCACGATTTACAGGGGGCAGTTATGGAACATGCAGAGAAGCGTGGAACACGTGGCATAAAGTGTAAGGGCTACAGAAGCGTTACAGTTCACAGAGAAGATCAAACGTTCGACATACATGCAGAAAGCCAAAGACAACGAAGGGGCGAGGAATACGAAATGATGCAATCTGGGAAATGAAACGAAGTGTCGCAGGGCGAAACAGAGAACCGCATTCCCAAAAGGTTTAAAAGAAAAATCCGAGGACAGATACAGGGGTCAAAAACTGTTTAGAGAATATTGCAGGAATGAAGGCAAGGCCTTGACACTAGGTTTTTCTTGGATATTTTCCTTCCACATGGACTGGTCGAAAACCGCTGCGAATAGGGTTGCAGAGCTGAAGTTGATAGGCTATTCTGGGCCTGCTGTTTGAGTTGTTTCTCTTCCATAGACTGGTTTGGAAAACCAGACATTTTGCTATTGTAACATGACATATTTTTAATGCAGAAGTATTCAAAAATTTGCATCTTGTGGGCAAGAAAGAAGGAGATCTTCTATGCATGCTATGGATTTAATGTTTATTCTTTCACTTTCTTTTAGATTTCAGATTTGTAGATAATGTTAAATACCACCTTTGTGGGTTACATTAGGCTAATATTTGAAATCTGAATTTTATTTCGTACCCTAGGAACCAACACTTAGTCTATGGGGATTATGCATGTTCTGCAGGTCCAATAGATTAGGTTGCATGCAGGGAAACCTCACATCTTCGGTTTTTCCGGAACAGGATAGCATCATACTGAGTGCATTTTTATTTTCAGTTTGTTTTTTGCATTTTATTTTCATTTTCTGCATTTTCTTTCAGAAACTGTTATTTTGTTTTAATTTGCAGACATTAAAATAAAAAGTTAAAAATGTCAAAATACAAAAAAATAGTTCCACCATTTATGGCATTTCATCAATTTCCACTTTGAAGTTACAGCGTGGTCATACGAAGATCAAATCACATTTGCTTTATTCGGGTTCAACGAACAATCATTACAGTTTCACAGTAAAATAAACCAACATTGCCCCTTGTTTTCAGTTACTTGCAACCACTGAGGTGTTCCAAGCATTTAAATTGACTATCTCTATTTGAGCTTATTAATACACAGATGTAAAATGCTAATATAGCGGAGACCTTGGAGAAATTACTTGTCTAAATTTCTTTGCAAGAGAGGATTTTGAACCCAAATCCTATCGGAGAGTGTGTTTTCACAATCGGGTGAAAATACCACTCAACAGATTGGCGCTAGAAGGAGGGCATGAAATGGTTTATTTCATTATGATTTTAAATGCTACAGGTTTATAATTGTTTGAGAGCTTTACATTGCTAAATATTTCAAGTCCATTTGATTAGCATCTTCGCCCTCCTCTAACACCACTCAACATATTGGCGCTAGAAGGAGGGCCTAACGGGTTTATTTTAGTGTGATTTAAATTTAAATTTTTGTATGCTTTAGTCCTCTAACACTCAGCAGATTGTTAAAAGGACGGCCTGAATTGGTTTACTTTATTCTATTTTTAAGCAATTCAGGTATGTTGTATATTATTCTAACACTTTTCTGATTGTTCATACAGAAACAATGTGATTTGATTTAATTTTGAAAATTTTGGTTTTGACTATCAAAGTGTTGTTTCATGCAATTACTTTTCATTTGATTTTAATGAATACATCTCTTAGTTGATGCTAACTTGATTTTTTTATACATTGCAGGTTGAATATTCAACATATTTGGTTCTAAAGTTACATTCTAAGTTCACTAATGGCAACATTTGAGGAGCAAATTGTATCCCTAAGAGCTGAAATAGTGTCTCTAAGAGAAAGAATGGTATCTATGATGGAGGATCATTATAAGGGTTTGCATGTGATACCCTATCAAATTCCTAAAATGTTATTGGATTTTTTACGGTGTTTTAATCAAGAGGTGCCACTAGGATACTTGCAAAAACTGTATGTCTACAAGGATACATTATGTAAATTCCAGATTTTCTATGAGGAGGTGGCTTGTAAGTTATTTGCATACATTTTGGATGATAAACCATTCTTTTGGTACAGCCAACTACCCATGGAGGTTAGGACTTCTTGGATACAACTAGAAGCAGCCTATCTTTATCATTTTGGTAATCAGATTGACTTAGAAATCTTGAAAAATCAGTTTACCTCCATATGTAAGGAGCCTAATGAATCCTTGAGTCAATTCAATGGAAGATTTCGTGAGTTGCACTCCCAAATGTGGGAAAATTTTAACACATTAGAAGAGGAAGCCATGGAAGTATACCTAGGAGCCATACACCCCACACTTGCTTCACTCATTGAGGAAAAAATGGGTGGCTTGTCTCTAGAGAAAATCCATGAGATCTTAGAAGGGATAGAACGACAAGGTCTTGAAGAAGAAAAGGCACAACATGTTCACATAAGAGATTGTCCTTCTAAGGATATTGATGCCAACCTACACCAACCATTAAAAATAGCACCCTCCACTCCAATGATATCTAAGGTAAATGATCAAGGGGATGAATTTGAATATCCAAATCTTACAACCACCTTAGATGTAGTCCACGGGGAGGTGCAAATTGCTAAGCCAACATCCGCTAGTGAGGATTACGTAGAAATGATCTCATTCATAGAGATACATGATTATTCGGATGAAGGGGTTCTAAATTCAACAATGTTTGATATATGTGATAAGACGGAACCCACCATAGAATTAAATGAAGTGGTTGAAAGTGAAATTGGGAGAAAACCAATAAATGAATTTGAAGACATGATGGAATTTCACCACTTGTTCTTGGAAGATACTATTGATGAGATGTGTAAAATTAAAGATCAAGAAATTCTTCACCCTCCAAATTATGATAAAATTGAATCATGGGTTACTGATTTGGATTATGATGGCCTTACAAATTTGAATTCAAGAAACGACCCACTTTTGGAAATAATTGAACCATCTAAGGAAGGTGAAGATGAATTTGATGAGAAACACATTGATGAATTGGAAGATGTTGAAGAAGTAGTTGAACGTCACCACTTGATTTTGAAAGATGATTATTATGATGCTTGGAAGAAGTGGGAAGACTTCACTCACTCCAAAACTGCTAACAAAACTTGTGTGCCAATTGATATACAGGACAACATAATCGCCTACTCGAAGGAAGATATTACAACTCCTGTACAATTTGAGGATGTTTTGGAAGAAAGTTTCAAATCTCATCAAATTTTGGAAGATTATAATGATCCTATTACCAAGGACAAAGGAGAAAGTGAATTGATGAATGAATCAAAAGATCATGTCACAAATACCATGGAGTTTCATCCCACAAATTTGGAAGATAATTTTTATAATGGTTGGGGGAGATATGATAATGCATTCTTTTCTCACATCCCTATAAATGAAATTCATATTTCACTTGATATGCGAGATATTGAAACTTCTACCTCACATGAAGAAATACCATGGATAGTGAACAAAGAATTGGAACCAAATGACAAAGAGATTGATCAATTGGAAGCAACTCAAATGAAGGATCATCAAGATGAGTCATGGGACATACACTTTGACCAAAAACATTTGAGGGTTGAAAAGGATGGGCATGTTTTCAATTGGGTGCCCAATTTTGGTATGTTTGATGAACAAGTAATCAATGAAGAATATGAAGACCATGAGGTAAAAGAGGGAGTTACAAATCCCCATCAAATTTTGGTAAATAAAAATGTTCAAAAGTTAGAATCTAACCTTTTGTGTTCAAACATCCAAGATTTAGGTGAGAATTTGTATGACCATGTTTTGAATTTGATTGATGTTTATGATGAAATGTCGTTAAAGGTGAATGAAAAACAGGGTATGATTTCTAATCACACCTTTGATAACATTGTTTTAATGAATGAAAAAGAAGTTGATGCACTTGAACTGTTAAATCAAATTCATCAACAATTACTAATTGAATCTAGGATAAAAACTTTTAATGATCCTAATTTAGTAAATATCCTAGATGCTTGTAAATTGTTGCACAAATTTGATTGGCCTACAAATTTGGAAAATGATTTGGCTTTGAAATTTGTAGAAATAGGCTCCTACTTACAAAATTGCATATTTGAAAAAGATAGCCTAATTCTAAATCAAGGAGGGAATTATGAAATTTACATTTTAAAGAATAGACATGATAAAATTGAAAATCAATCATTGTCTAATCAATTTGAAAATTTGAATCCCACCTATGAGAATACTAATGGAACTGAATTTAATTGGTGGGGTGAGAGAGGAAAGTTGAAGTGGGTTGCATTGTTTGGTCTAGTCTTGTTTGTGTTGGATTCCCACAACATTTGGCATGCATATCATGTTATATTTTTGTTGAAATGTTCTAATCATGTTTGGGATCCAGGAAAGTGATAATCCAAGCTTTGCATCATCTTGTATTATATTGTACATTTGTATATAGGTTTTGATTTTTGGTTTTGGTTTGTGTTTTCAAGTTTCCTTTTAGGGATTGCTATTTGGATTTGGATTTAAGTTGTGTGTTGGTCCTTTGGACATTTTTGGTTTGTTTTATATAAAAAAAAAAAAAAATTGAGATGTCAACTTATGCCTAAGACTAGGAGAATATGAAACATTGGAATTGTGTTGTAGAAGCTCCACAAGTAACACAAACATTTAAATAATATCGTTTGAATCTTGTGATGCATGAAGTTGTCAGTTTTGCACATTATGGGAAAGTAGATGATATATTCCAAAAGAAGCAGTGCATTCACATCTCATGTCACATTCCACATTGCATATACATGTCATCTCAGTTACATTTTCATTTCATGTGCAATCATTGAGAAGATGTCGAATCCTCTTAGGGTTATTCTATAACATAAAACATAAAAAATCCTAAGGTTGGGAACTGATGCCCAAACTATCTTGAACCAAGCACATTCCATGCACATTAAAGAAGAATCTTGAGCAAAATGGTCAAAACCATACTTGGATGAAAAGGTGAGGTGAAAAGAATATTTCATGTCTGTCCTATCATGCAACATAATCCTTAAAACAGTGGTTTTTACCACTTCCATCAAGCTTAAAGTCTAAAACCAGAGTAGTAAGGATAGGATTAAATCCTCATCGTACTTAGGTTGAGGATCCAATTCCCCAAAGCTCTGATTTGACCCACATGGAGTAGTAAGGATAGGGCATAATTCTCATCTCGCCTAGGTTGAGAATCTGATTCCCCAAAACTCCTATGTCTTATTTCATCATAAATCTTGGATTGGAAGGATCGTACTACATGTCCTCTGCAAAGGATGGGTAGTCATCCCAAAGGTCCAAGTAATAAAATTAACTAATATTTCCCATTTTGTCTTAATATTGGATTGGAAGGATCGTACTACATGTCCCTAGCAAGGATGGGTAGTCATCCCCAAGGTCCAAGAAGTAAAAAAATTAATATTTCCCATTTCATCTCAATATTGGATTGGAAGGATCGTACTACATGTCCCTAGCAAGGATGGGTAGTCATCCCAAAGGTCCAAGAAATAAAAGAAAAAGAATGAATGAAGCCAAACCAGGGATTATGGGGTTAAGTATGCTCATGCGTGGCAACATGTCTTGTCTAAAAGCAAGACCATTGACTGCTCAAAAGGATAGACTAGCCTGACCATTTCATCCATAACAGGTTAAATCATTTTGTTCAAGATGAGGTAATGAAATCCAAATCAAAATAGTAAGGATAGGGTTAAATTCCCATCTCGCTTAGGTTGGGAATCCGATTCCCCAAAGTTCTGATTTCACTTACACTTGCACATGGGTTCAAGATGGTAGTGACACATAACCAACTTTGGGATCTAATAAATTAATTCAGTATACATATATTTATTTGGCCTTAAGAGGGTTTGACAGTTTTGATATGTTTGTTCATGATATTGGAAGGTTTGAGCCTTTGCAAAGCAGGTTGTTATATCTTTAGCATCTTCATCATGCATCAAATCCTGCACAAATCATTCATAGCCTTGCATACAAATCATAGGTGAAACTGACAATGGAATGTTGATCAAGTTCAAGCGATAGGGAATGAAAACACATTGCACACACCGAGCTGATACTTAATGATTCTGATGTTTCATGTATTTCTGATCTATCGGTATTTGTTTATCTTTTATGTGCTGACACCTGTATCTAAGCTTGTATATTTCAGGTTGGGTTCTCACCAAAATGCTCAGGAGCATTTGACAGCAGAGTCGCCATTTGTTGTGGCTGATCCACAACACACCCCAAAATTGGGGACCCACCTTTTTTACATGCTTTCCAAAGAAAACTACAGTGGCCCAGATGCAAAAGATCAAAGGAAAATAGCAAAAAAATGAAAAAGTGTCGCGATATCACGACATGTTGCTCCATCGCGGCAGAAAATGAAGAAGTGTCGCGATATCGCGACATGTTGCTCCGTCGCGACCGAAAATGAAGAAGTTGTCGCGATATCGCGACATGTTGCTCCATCACTGTCGAAAATGAAAAGTTGTCGCGATATCGCGACATGTTGCTCCGTCACGGTCGAAAATGAAAAATTGTCACGATATCGTGACATGTCGCGTTTTCGTGGCCAAAAGTAACAAAATGTAGCAAAATGAAAGTTGTCACGATTTCGTGACATGTCATGTTTTCGTGGTTAAGAGCAGCAGAATGCATCATGAAGAGAAAATGTCATGATATCGCGACATGTCGTGAAATCATGGTTCATAGAAGAGAGAGAAAGACAAAATGGAAAATGTCGTGATATCGCGACATGTCACGTTTTCGCGACCTAGAAGCAACCAAAGTGTATAGAATGAAAAGTTGTCACGATATCGTGACGAAATATCACATTTCGACAACTAAAGACGAGATGGGGAAGAAGGAAAACGTCACGATTTCACGAGCAGAAAGTGAAATGGTCAAAAAGAAAAGGTGTCACGATTTCGTGACATGTCACGTTTTGCGGCGAAGTGCACAAAACACAAAAGAGAAAAGCGTCACGATTTCGTGATAGGTTGCATCCTCATGGTCCGAAAGAAAAAAACGTCGCGATTTCGCGACAAGTTGCATTTCACGCCTTGGAGAAAATGTCACGATTTCACGACATGTCTTATTTTCTCTGTGCATGAAGGCAGACAAGGTTGCAGGTTGAAAAATGTCACGATTTCATGACATGTCTCATTTTCGTGATAGAAGAAAAGCAAAGTTGCATGCAAAAAAACGTCGCGATATCACGACATGCCATTTTTGGTCATGATTTACAGGGGTAGTTACAAAACATGCAGAGAAGCATGAAACACATGGCATAAAGTGTAAGGGCTACAAAAGCATTACAGTTCAAAGAGAAGATCAAACGTTTGACATACGTGCAGAAAGCCAAAGACAACGAAGAGGCGAGGAATACGAAACGATGCAATCTAGGAAATGAAACGAAGCATCACAGAGCAAAACAGAGACCGCACCAGAACTTTAAAAGCAAAAGAGGACAGATACAGGGGTCAAAAACTGTTCAGAGAATATTACAGGAATGAAGGCAAGGCCTTGACACTGGGTTTTTCCTGGATATTTTCCTTCCACATGGATTGGTCGAAAACTGCTACGAACAGGGTTGCAGAGCTGAAGTTGATAGGCTATTCTGGGCCTGCTGTTTGAGTTGTTTCTCTTCCACAGACTGGTTTGGAAAACCAGACATTCTGCTATTGTAACATGACATATTTTTAATGCAGAAGTATTCAAAAATTTGCATCTTGTGGGCAAGAAAGAAGGAGATCTTCTATGCATGCTATGGATTTAATGTTTATTCTTTCACTTTCTTTTAGATTTCGGATTTGTAGATAATGTTAAATACCACCTTTGTGGGTTACATTAGGCTAATATTTGAAATCTGAATTTTATTTCGTACCCTAGGAACCAGCACTTAGTCTATGGGGATTATGCATGTTCTGCAGGTCCAATAGATTAGGTTGCATGCATGGAAACCTCACATCTTCGGTTTTTCCGAAACAGGATAGCATCATACTGAGTGCATTTTTATTTTCAGTTTGTTTTCTGCATTTTATTTTCATTTTCTGCATTTTCTTTCAGAAACTGTTATTTTGTTTTAATTTGCAGACATTAAAATAAAAAGTTAAAAATGTCAAAAATACAAAAAAAATAGTTCCACCATTTATGGCATTTCATCAATTTCCACTTTGAAGTTACAGCGTGGTCATACGAAGATCAAATCACATTTGCTTTATTCGGGTTCAACGAACAATCATTACAGTTTCACAAGTAAAATAAACCAACATTGCCCCTTGTTTTCGATTACTTGCAACCACTGAGGTGTTCCAAGCATTTAAATTGACTATCTTTATTTGAGCTTATTAATACACAGATGTAAAATGCTAATATAGCGGAGACCTTGGAGAAATTACTTGTCTAAATTTCTTTGCAAGAGAGGATTTAGAACCCAAATCCTATCGGAGAGTGTGTTTTCACAATCGGGTGAAAATACCACTCAACAAGTAGAAAGTGAAGTAGTGGAATTCAGAAGGAAAACTCCATATCCAAAGGTGTATTTTAGTGGTAGAAATACACAAGTGTAGTCGATGTGTGAGGTATCAAAGGGGACATCCGCTAAGCAATGATGAGGTTAAAATCCATCGAGGGATAAAATTTGTAGTCAACATAGTCAAACAAAGCTTAGCCGAATCTAAAGTTGTAGATTTTGGATGTTAGGAGGTAAGATAGAATTAAAATCCACCCATATTCAACGTAAAATAATAATTATATAGTCAAACTGGTCAAATATAACCTAGAAAAAATTGAAGTAGCAGATTTTATAAAAAAACCATTAGTAATCATAGCAACCTCATTCCACAATCAATCTGGTCAAACCTGACCCAACATAATTTGAAGTTGTAGGTCTTGCAAAATGATGCAGGTTGCTTCAAAATTCTCATTCTGTAGTCAATCTGGTCAAACCTGGCCCAATGTAATTCAATGTTGTAGATTTTGTGAAATGATGCAGGTTACTTCAAATTTCTCATTTTGTGGTCAAAACAGTAAAACTTGACCTAGCTAAAAATAAAATGATGGATTCCAGAGAAATAAGTGTAGTGAAATTTGAAAAATATAGTGAAAAGAACTAGGGAAGATCAAACGTCACCAGAATCAAGACTTGCCTACATTTTTAGTTATATACTAACGACAAAAAATCTTCTCAAGAATGAAGGATGATCCAAATTGACTTGTAACCATTCCAATTGCTAAATTAGTGGAGAGCCAAACAAATTGCAGAGCTTAGAAGTGTAGAGTTCATGGAGTGTAGCTCTAGGTTTTTCTTGAAGATCTATGGGAAGCTGCCATCTCAATGTTCTATTGATCTGGCAAGAAGATCCTTGTAATATTTCTAGTATTTTATTACCATTGTAAAATCTATATAAAGAGGTCGAAACCTCATGTTTAAGGATCAGCTCTAGAGTGTTTTCTTGATATATTACTGTAATTATTATGAGATCAATAGGAGTATTAATTGATGTTTACCTCTAGCTTTTATATTCATCAATTATGAGTTTATTATGTGAATGTTTTTCTACTGCTGTTGTTGTGATTAATCAATTTTTCTAATATTGAATTGTTAATTTGGTGCAACTTGGAATGGTTAATGCCTAAACAATTGCTATAGAAAACTTCTATTTTTGTTAGTCTAAGTGTTGATCTAATTCTTCTATTTGGATTATTAGCATTTTAGATGTTTGAAATAGTTTTCTCAGCATTTCATTATTTTAATGGTGAAGATAATAAGTTTTGATTGTTTTTAGTCTCAAGTGTGACGTACTAGAAATGTGATTGATTAGCATATTCTTGATATTTTTCAATGTTGAATCCAGCTATTATTTTATCAACCATTTTCTAAACCTTATCTCATTTCTATCCCTAAACTTACACATTATTTTGAGCTTAATTGATTCAACACCTGAATTAGTTGACAAGGTATACCAGCCTACTTTGGAGGTTGGATTGAAGTTAATCTCTAATCCATCCAATGTTGGGGTTTGAGTTGTGATTAGTGGGTATGCACCTCCTAGAAGTCAAAGATTCATAGTCATAGTTCAAGTTTACCTTGATGTCAATTCAGACCCCAAAACTTCCACTCTATTATAAGAACAATGTTGACCTATCTTATACCAATTAGTTATAGTATCTAGTTACCTTATGGAGGCAATTCAATCATACTAGCTTCCAAAAGCTCCTTTAAAACCACTTCCATGGGCATGTTAAGTTTCGTAAAGTTTTTTTATAGAGGTTTTTGAAGTATTATCTTTTGTAGGTTGTTAATAATATTATTAACATGCCTACTATCCATTGCACCATCACCTACCATAGGCTTATTATTATGTTGTGACTTAGTGGTTTTATCTTCTTTCACTTTGAGTTGTCCTCTTTTGATAAGATCTTGTTCCACTTTCCTTGCTAACTCAATTGCTTGTTCAAAATATGTGATAGTTGTAGTTTCCAATGCATAAGATAGTTGTTCTTGTAGATTTCCAATGAATATTTCAAGCATATCTCGAGGAGGTAATGTATATCTCAAATGTCCAACTAGACTCCTCCAATGAGATAGAAATTCTAAAAAACTTTCCTATTTACCTTGCTTTAGATTATAGACATCTCTCATGGTTACATTCTTCTCAACATGGGTACCAAATTTTTATATAAATAACTCAGCTATATCTTTGAAATTCCTCAAGGAATGATTGGGAAATTGATAATACCATTCTAATGCCATACCAACAAGACTCTTAGGAAACATCTTTAGTAATTAACATATCATAATAGATGAGATCATGGTAAGCTATTTTGAATCTTCTTAGGTGCTCAATCAGATCTTTTGTTCCTTTGTATATAGGAAAAATCGATGTGGAAAATTTTTTAGGATAAGGTCTAGTAGCAACAATGGGGTCTAGTGGTTGATTGCACATTTATTTATAGTTGTAAGTGAAACTAGAAGGCTGAATCATTTCCATTTTTGAAACTAGTTGTTTTACCAAATTTGTCAAACTTTGTACCTCAGCATTGGTACTGTGTAATGTCCCCAGAATCCCTAAGGGATAGGTAAGCTATTGAATGGGAACTTGGCCTATGTTGAAGGTATTTATACTATTGTGATGTGGTATATTTCAAGAGAGTATAACTAACAGTTGGTGGAATAGAAGTAAAATTTTTGAGATGAAAGGATTGAGAAGGAAATTGAAAATTATTTTGAGAGACACTACTATTTGGAGGGATTTGTGAACTTCCCCCAATGTTGATGGTTACAGTAGTGACCTAAGTTGGCTGAAGGGCAATATTACCATGATTCAAAGGTTCAAACAAAGGGTTAGTATGAATGCATCTAGGAGAGACTATTGAAGGAGGGGGAGTCTCATATTTTTCAAGTTGAGCTTCTTGCCTCATGGATTCAAGCAAGTCTTCCTTATAGTATTTCATAAAACCCTACATATGATCAAATGATTTAAAGAAGTAGTGCCTATCATGCCCTTCAAGGGGTCATAATTTTTTTCAATTTTCTCATTCTCTTACTCTTCTATATCAAGGTTAGGGTTCTTTTTATCAATTTGATCATCTAAGTATTGGGGCCATTAGAAGAAGTGAAAGGATAGAAGATAAGACCAACAAAAGACACACAAGAAGATTTTAAATATGTTGATTAATGTTCTTCTAAATCTAAGCAGATAAATTAGTGGTCTTATTTAAGTTTTTAAAAGAGAAACAAACAATGAATAGGCTTCCTAATTTGGCCACTAATATGTGCATTCATGTCAGGTTAACCAAAGATGTAGAGAGGGAAAACTATACACCAGTGTACAATTATCAAGATTATATTTGCAAGGAAATCTTGAGGTGACCGTAGCGGCCATCGTAACTCTACACTCGATGTGGGGGGAAGGGTTCACCAAGAATAGTTTTAGAACTTACTCCAAGTCTGGGGGTGGGATGTGTTTGATGTATTCAATTTAATACAATCACCTATGTTTGGTATTTCTATATCTAGGCTATGAAATATAAAGGATAATGTAGAAAGAAGATGCAAGAAGACAAGATCTAACCCTAGAATAATTCTTTTATTTGAATGATCTCTAATCCTAGGATTGCTAAACTTTCTTAGGGTAAGTTTAAGAAGAGATACACAAACAATATTAAACCCTAAGTGCACACTATATGTTGTTTGTTCTTTCAAATGCCTAGAAATCAATTAAATATTTTCCTTTTAAATCTGATCTAGGGTTTTGATAGAAATAGAAATCACCCAAAAAACAACCTAAATATTAATTAGGGCACTTATCTTTATCCAATGGTTGATCCAAGCTTTATCTTTCGTCCAACAATATCCCATGATTCTTATTCCTACAAAAAGAGCTTCACAAACACTTGAAAATATAATTAGTGTTAGGAGGCCTACTTAGGCTGCTATATGGTTGTACTTGGAGGTACAACATTCAAGTCCCCTAGGTCATTTTAGCTAATATTTGAAATACAAAAGTGAAATTTGATCTTTTGAAAATGGAAAAATAGAATAAATTGTAGCAGAACATAATGATAAACGAAACCTAAAATGTGCTATTATGATCATATTGCAACATGAAGCATAAAGCTAGAGTTTGTTGGTAGAATATTACTCCCAACCCTAGCTTATGCAAAATTGTACCCCATATAAAGTGATCATGATTTTGTAGAACAAAAAAATCATGCCTCAAAATTACCAGACATGATATTATAGAAGAGGATAAAAATCCTCAAATGATGCAGGTGAATTAATGTAAAATAAAATCTAACTAGTATGTAAATGCAAAAGTGCAAAAACAACCTGGTGTTTAGTGAAAAAGCAAGTAAAAGGATGGAAAACTCCAAGTAGTAGAAATCCTCCTTAGGGATTCAACACATGTTCACCAAAAGTAGTAAACATGCAAACATTGTAGCGAATTAATATTCCAAAATAGATCTTCAATAGATTATATCAATCACTTGAACAATGAGCACTTCAACATTGGATGAGCACTTGTGAATTCTTGCGTTAGCTTGCTTGCAAAAAATAAGACCTCAAGAAAATGGAACTTGGATTCAAATCATTGGGGGAAAAATACTACAAAGCCTCCTTTTATAGAGGATTTGAAAAGAAGAATGGGCAATAAAATGAAGGAAAGCTGACCTCAAAAGATACCAACTTAGAAATTAGGGTTTTCTAGGAGAAAACCCTAGCAATGCGAAATCATACCCCATTAGGACCAACCGTGATTTTGCATAAAGAGGAAAAAAAAGGAAAAGAAGGGGGAAAGAGAGGTCCAAACTTGCTTAGGTTAAGTTAAAGGGTTTCCCTAAGTATCTAAAGAAAATTGCTCACTCAAATGGGTTAATTTTTTGTGTCTACAAATGGAATGAATATCATTGGAAAAAAAATAGAGATAAAATATGGAATGGAGGTAGTGGTGATATAAGTAGAAATAATGGGTTCCAAAGTAGGCATTGCACTAACAACAACATTTGGTACAATGTCAAATGATGGTGTAGCATGAATGGAATTTATTAGCAACTCAAAAGTGGTTGATGATTCAATGTCTAAAGTGTTAACAACTCCAAGTTATATAGTATCTAATGGGTTGTTGGTTTCAACTATCTATATTACTATAGTCATTAGTCTTATGGTTTTTTTAACATTCAATATAGTTTTTGGTATCTTCCTGAGGGAGCAGTATTTACATATGATATATATTCTCTCTTATCCACTATATTTTTTGATTAGTTTGAGGAATGGATTTTGAAAGGATACTTGAACCTTGTACAAAAAGAACATCAAGGGAGGCCATCTCCAAAAAATAAAAATAGAGATACCATAAAATAAAGGGAAAAAATATCTGAGAGAAAGACAATAACAAGTACACTAAAGAGGGTTCCTCCAAAATTGGGAGCTTAATAAGAAAATAAAATATCACAAACAAAAACCATCTGAGGAGCAGAGACCTATCAATAATAATTTCCAAGAATAGGAGAGTCATAAGAGACTTGTATCTTATCCACTTATTACCAACTCATATGATTATAAAAGAAACTATTACTTCTTGCACTATGAGATTCACTAGCACCCAATGTCACAACTCATTTTTCCCTAAATTTTATTTTATAGGAAAGTATTAGTTACAAGGTAAACCCCTACCTTAATTCTTAACTTACTTAAGGCTCACCCATCCCTACATCATGTGTATGTATGGCTACACATATTTTTTAGGTACAAAGTTATAATTAATAAGTTATCTCTCTTGTTGGCCACTCAAGCTAACTTGTCTTTCCTTTCATTCCATCAAAAGAAGCACTCTAAAAGAATACCATTTACTACTCATGTCTATATAAGAAGGGTTAGAGTGTATAATAGTTGACTATCTCTCTCATATAATAGATGAGCTAATCAATTATTTAATTACCTCAACAATTCATTTTTATATAACACCTTTAGATTTGTTAGAACAAGTCAATTCCAACTACTAAGGGTCAAGGTGGGTATTCGACTTCCTATATAAATTCACTCATAAAAATCCTTTATGATGAGTACAAATAATCCTTTAGTTTTTTTTAAATTGAGAACTCTCAACTTTCTAACCAAAGCACACCCATCAAACTCGTTTATGATGTGCAATGATGAATACCTAATTAACCTTACCTTCAACTATTTATTACCTATTACCACAAGGTTTATTCATCTCTAAAACTTAATAATTATCATCCATACCTTTGTCTCTTTTAAAAAGGGACATAATTTAAGTTGCCCACATCCCTTTGAATAACTTAGTTTACTCCATTTACTTACCAATATAAGGTTTTAGTTTCCAAACACCTTAGAATATTTAATACAACTAATACTTAAAATAGTACAATATTAAGCTTCCCATGGTTTATCTTTTACCAAGTAACATAACAATTCTATTTTCCTTTACTTCCCTTACATATCGATCAACTCCTTAAGAAGTTTGCAAAGGAAACACATCTAATGTAATTAACAAATTAACATTTGAATAAAATATAAATCACACAACCATATCAACACATGATTTATCCTAGGAGAAACCCCATGGGGAAACCCAACCTCAAAAAAATTCCACCATTATTTCATTAATCAAGCTATTTCTTTACATTGTAAACGGATAACCCATATTGTTTGAAATCTTAATTAAATGAAATCCTATCATATCATTCTAGCTCCCCTTTATGAGATAGTCCATCATCACATAAATTCATCATGATATCTATGTCTTGGAAATATGTTCCCATATCCAATATTGCTATCATGAAAGAGTTGGGTTACATAGATCCCACTTGGAAAGCACCCAAAGGCAGTCTGGTAAAAACTCTGGCATAACATACTAGCAATATCACCTAGCCAAAACATGTCTTTTATTTAAGAGTACAATAGCTATAGCCATCGAGTGGATACTATCCTCCAAGAAAGACCAATTCAACACCACCCAATTTGGGATCCTTACTCTAATATAGGCATAGTCAATTTTCCTCCAAACCGTGATAGCCATCGTATAAACTATCTTAGACTAACCAAGAAAAAATAGAACTAGAGAAAATATATGTTTCATAGCATAATTTATGCTATCTAACATATAGAAATCTAGAATTCATTTATGCTATCCCTCATAAAGAAATAGGTAACATATAACCATTTCACAAAATCATTTATGCTATCTAACATATAGAAATCTAGAATGCATATCCACTTCATAAATTCATTTATGCTATCCCTCATAAAGAAACAAGTAACATATAACCATTTCACAAAATTATTTATGCTATCTGACATATAGAAATATGGAATGCATATCCACTTCATAAATTCATTTATGCTATCCCTCATAAAGAAATAAAAAACAAATAACCATTTCACAAAATATTTTCAGCATTCTTAGTTTTCCAAGCAATGCATGGCTACAAACATAGATTTCCTTCCTTAGCATAAGAGAACAAATTTTGAATTTAAGGATGATGGACTCAGCCAACATAATGGTAGTAGCATTACTCTACAAAGGTAATTGGTGATATAAATAAAGCATTCGTCAACAAAGGGAATTACTACCAGCTTAAGAGGAATCACAAATTCAATTGGGCCATGCCCAACCTGAAGAGGGACTCTACATCTATACCACCAATCCCTATGTACTCACAAAAACCTCCACTTACGACTTCCAAAATTTTCTCAAGGGAAGTCATTTTGGCGTTAAAGACAACTCTTAAAAATAACTAATATTGATTTGTTGTGGCCATTCCACAACTAGCCCCAAAATTGTGGACCCACCTTTAAATTTTGGTTTTGGGAGGTTTTGTTATCTGTTACTAATTATTTTGATGGGTGTCTGTAGCACCCTAAAATTGGCGCAGTAAAATTATAATAATTACATTCACCTTAGTAAATAATTTAAAATTCAAATTTAACCTCCCAAACCGCCCGTTAACCGTCGGGTAATCCGTTTCCCCCTTTTTCGTGCCATTTTTAGAGGTTGTTTTGACCGTTTGACGATATCGTCGCCGATCAGACGATATCGCCCCAGATCTGACGATTTCGTCTGGGCTAGGACGTCCAGACGATCTTGTCGCAAAACTGATTTTGCAAAATTAGCTTCTGTTCCAACGGGTCTCCAATCCGGGCAGAAGCGTGTCTGCACCGTTAGGGACCCTCCCCCGTTGGAGATCTCCCAAATTGGGATGATCTCCAACCTCCTAACTACTCCCCTAAGCCTATTTAATCCTAAGCTATCCCCTTAGCACCCCCCCTGGCTGAAATTCCCTATAAACTGACTGTCTGCACATTAAAACATCTCAAACTCTATTTTGCATTGGTTCTTTATCAATTTTGTTGCAGGTACCACCTTATTTTTCAGTCGGAGCAAGCATACATCGTCGTCGATGAACCTGTTCAGATCGGAGGCGATCTTGTCAAATGCGAGACGATTTCATACTGATACGAGGCGATCTTGACTGCAGTCCACATTGAGGCAATCAGTGCCTGAAGTTTGCATTTCTCAACCTTTTCTTTGTTGTTTTCTTCTGCAAATTAGATAATTTATTCAGTATTTTATACTATTTTGCATTTGGAGTTCACCCATTTAGATTAAGTGCATAATTAAATCCTAATTATCATCTAATTAGCATGATTTATTTCTGTTTTTGTGCCTAAGTTTCAGTTTGATAACACTGTTGTTATTTTATGTCATTTTCCTCTGTTATCATTGTTGTATTCTTTGTATTTTGCATCTATTTTTTTGTTTGCAGGTCTCTGACGAATTCGTCTGATGAATTCGTCAGATCTCAGATGATCTTGTCTGATCTCAGATGATTCTGTCGAATTCCAGATGATCCTGACTGCTTCAAACACTAGAATCTTCATCAGACATCCGGATCAGGTATTCTGCTTTTAATGTTCTGTAATTTCTCTGTTTTCTGTCTTTAAATCTGTTTTCTGTATTCATTAAATCTGCACTTTCATTTAGATTAATTTAGATTCATTTGGCCAAACCTAGGATATGAATGCTTAAGGTTAAAAATGAACACATCAAAACACATTCCAAACCTAGGCGTGGAAAGCGCCATTAAATGTTTCCTGGTGAACCCACCATCCATCGAAAAATCATCAAAATACACCTCCCTTGAGAGGCGGGACCTTCGCAAAGTCCTCTCAGTCCGAGGTACCGCACCATCCTTTTCCCATCCTCCTTCCAGGCACGGATCCTATAGCCTGAAGGTAAGGGTGTGAAAAATTTGGAGCGATACATTTTGGTGAACCCGACGTGAATGCATCATAACCTTTTGAAAACAAAAACAAAAACAAAACATATATAGAACAACTAAAACATAGATGCATTTTAAAAACATTTAAAGTTTAAAATCATGTTTAGATGGTAGCTCCTAAGAAAAGGTTAGCAGTTACTATAAATGTAGAAAACCAATTGGCAGCCGTAGAAATCAATTCTATGCTTAATGTGCCTGAGACAAGTAGAAATCAATTCCTGTGGAACGAACTTGATAGAAGACTTAGTCTCATCTCATCTAGGTCCACACAACTTAAGCAAATCAAGAGGCTAGTCCTAGATAGAATCCTGGATCCTCATCAACTAGTTTTTTATCATGAACTTCAGAGAGCCTGCCATAGATGGTTAGCTTATAGGAGAGCTCTAGTATCTTCAGAATTGTTCACCTTCGAGGAATACCTCGAGAACGCAGCCATTGTGCACCAGTTCCTAGGTTGTGTAGAAGACCAAGAGGTTGTTCTTACAGATAGGGAAATATGGAATAGAGTTTCACGAGCTGTGCTATATCGAGAGTATTGCCATGAGCTTTACTTTTATCAACCAGCATCTGAGACAGATAATATCACTATAGCTCTTTTCATCAAATTTTTAAAAGAAAACTTTCAATTTGAAGAAGAACACTTCATGACTCCTGAACAACTCGAGCCTATTAATGATATTTATAAATTGTTTATAGAAAACTAGATTATTACTTTCAGTATTATTTCTTGCATTTATTGTGTTGATTGTCTTTATTATATTATTTCAAAAAAAAAAAACTAAAAAACTAAAAAACATAGCAAAAACTTAAATATTTCATTTCAAATATTGTAGTAGGTATATAGTAAATATATACCTCTTAATTTGTTGCATATATATATATATATATATATATATATATATATATATATATATATTTGCTGAAAATCAAAACTTAGCACCATGCCTAAACTTAGGAATGGTAAAGAAACTTTAGGAGAAGAAGAAGATTGGTTACAAGATACAACTGGAAACCCAAATGTCCTTCCTGAAGATCCAACTTCGGAAGGAAAAACTCTAGCTCAATCAGAACATGACCTAGGTGAAGATAAGGAACAAGAAGGAAGTGTTAAAGAGGATGGATCCTCATCCCCTAGAATAGCTCCAAATGGAACTATTGCTTTTGACAACATAGATCATTTCAAGAAATTTCTCAGTGATAACATTGATGACCTTAATGTGGCAATTCATATTGATAAAGGGCAAGTTAGTGACACTCAGGCAGCTTTGGAACATATGTATGATGTGCGCATTAATCCCTTATCTTTCATTGATCAAGAAAGTGATAAGGCTGGACCATCCAATACGGATATGGTCACTATGATTCAAAACATGTCAAAACAATAGGCTATCCAACCTCCTAAGGAACCTGTTATTCAACCTAAAATCATTCCCACACAAAAGAAACCTTCCTTCACTACTTTATTCCGCCAAACTATTGAGCAATATGCTTCAAGTAAACAAAAACCTAAAACGAAGCCAAATACAAATTTTCAACAATCTGAAATACATCATAATACAACTTCAAAATTCCTTCATAATACTTTTCCTACCAATACTTTACACAATAGTAACATGGCATCTAATCTTCATGTTCCTCCATCATATGCCCATAAAACCCATGTCAATGCCCTACCGAACCAATATGGGGGGCAAACTAGTAATCTGGAAGCCATGGTGAAACAGTTAGCTTCGCGTATGGACCAGATAGATCCCTACCGTCCCTCGTATAATTATCGAGAGATATGTAGTCAACCTTTGGATCCCATAGTTGTAGCTCAACCATACCCTAAGCATTTTCCCATGCCCATCCTGCCTATATATAAAGGAACCGAAGATCCCATAGAGCATCTTCGCATGTTTAGGATAGCATGTCATGATATATCGCATGATGACTTGCTATTACTAAAAATGTTCCCGAAAAGTTTAGGTGGAATGGCATTAGAGTGGTACTATCAATTGCCCACTCATTCTTTGAGAAACTTCGAAGAAACAATGGAATCATTTGTCCATCAATTTAGTGCCTACATCGAGAGGCATGTAACTATTAAAGATTTATACAATTTAAAACAAGACAAAGATGAATGTTTTGCCGATTTCTTAGCTAGATGGAGGCAATTGATAGGAAAACTGCACTTTGTGCTACCTTATAGGGAAATGTTGGACATTTTCATCAACAATTTACAAGAACAGATATCTTATGAGCTATCGACTGCTACCTTAACTACCTTCGACCAAGCTATAGATTTAGCTCGAAGAGTAGAAGATGCCCTCATTAGGAGAGGCCAACTTAGGAAGAAGGATGATGAGAAAACATCCAGAAATCAATATAAAAACAAACAAGTTGTCGGTGATGGAGTCACTGACAGCAGGAATGTTGCTAATATCAATGCAACGAAGACAACAAAAAAATTTATATTGAAACCTCCTGATAAGCCTCCTCGAGAATTCACTAGATTAAACCAACCCTTATCAACTATTTTACCTCAATTACTCGAAAGAGGTTTGATCCAATTACCAGCTATCCGGGAACACGATCCAACTATACCCGGATACAGAGCTGACTTACACTGTGATTTCCATAGAGGACCTGGACATTCTACCAACGCTTGTAAAAGGTTGAAACATAAAATACAAGATTTGATTGACAATAATGAAATGGAAGTGCAAGCCTTCCAACCTAAACAAAACCCTCCTAATAATACTCAAAAGACCATTCCCCAAAATCAAAATCAAAATGCCAATCAAACTCTAGACATATTTCAACACCCTTTACCACGACATGGTAAAGAGGTAGCCAATCAAATCGAACATCATAATGTTCCCCCTCCTACCCGATATGTAGGAACCATTAGCGGACAATTACCTATTCAGGATCCTCAAATATTTGACACAACCTTATCCCTGGTTACGACCAGGCCCTTACATAATTTTCAAACTTCTGATTCTAGTGATATAGAATCAGATAGTGAAAGTGAACTAGACATTACTTCAAACCAATCGAATAGTTCTGAAAATGAATCAGATCCTATTCAACCCATCACAGATGCTATGGTTCCAGAAGAACCATTTCCTAGAAGAGTCACTACTCGACCTTCTTCTAATATATTCCTTTCTAATGAACAAGCCATCAATGCTCAACCGAGACCAGTTCAGCGTCTTCATTATAACATTGTAGGTACCATTGGAGTCGTCACCCGACAACAAGCTCAAAATTCCCAACAAGAACCAAACCAGAACGATGGATCGGCTCCATTTGTTTTGAAAAACCCCAATAAAGGGAATCATGCTCCTAATGTTCAACCTAAACCCCCTTACAATATTAATGAGCAATTGTCCAATACTACGGCCAGAATTTCCCTCTTAGATTTATTAAGATCCTCTCCCACCCATAGGGATGAGTTGATGCTTACATTGAGCCAAATGATGGTACCTCAAAACATTCAACCCGAAGCTATGGCCAATACTATCATCACTCGAGAGATTGATTGTATTGACTTTCGGGATAAAGATATCCCACAACACAGTTTACATAAGGATAATCCCTTATACATTACTGCTCTAATTGGAGATGTAGCTGTCAAACGAGTCTTGATTGATAATGGCTCATCTCTAAACATTTGCACTTTTGACTTCTACCAACGATTTGGCTTTAGAAGTGATGAAATGAAGAAAACTGATATGATTATCAAAGCTTTTAATGATGAAACACAAGAAACGTGTGGAGTTATTACCCTCCCATTGCAAGTTGGTCCTAGAACCCTAGAAACAACCGTGTTTATTGTACATTGCCCAACATCGTACAATATACTTTTGGGTCGCCCTTGGATCAACGCCATGCGAGCGGTCCCATCAACCTTACACCAATGTGTTAAATTTGAGTTTAAAAATCAGTTGGTCACTATCCATGGTGACCCTAGACCTTTTGATATGTGTGCTTTGGCAGAACCCGTTGGAGTGCAATTTTGCCCTGCTCTGTCATCCACACATCCTAGTTCTTATTTTTCATCTAAAACTGTGAAACATACACCCATAACTTCACCTATTTCCCCTCCATTAATTTCATCCTCCTATATAGACCAACAACCCTCTAAACAAATCATTTTAGAACCTCAAAAAGATCTTAAATCTACAACCAATCCTTCAAGTTCTACCCCTATAAATTCAAATCTTATAGAAACAACTATCATACCTTCCACATCTAAAGATATAGGTAATAAGCCTTCTACATCTTATGCCCTTTCTGATGAACTTTTACCAGATTTATCCACAACCTTAATATCAGAAAAAACAAATGCTTTCATGCAAGATTCAATTCTTTTAAATAACTTACCGCCATCTCCTCGTACTTTGGGCCTCCCACAACCTATGGGAAGTACTTACCAAGTCGGGAGTTGTGCCTTCATTTATAAAGGATATGACTGGGGAAGAATCCCTCGAAATATCAAAACTCATCATGAAGGATATGCTCGGTGTTATTTTACCAATGATTATATTAAAGCTAAACCCATGATGCTTAAAATGGGATATAAAGGGAAAGGCTTGGGACCTTTCCAAAATGGCATGAAAGAACCTTTCGAGGTAGAACCGTGGCCTACCCGTTGTGGTGTGGGCCTATTTCCTAGTAAGGGTCAACCCTTTCCTTTTGAAGATGATGATCATCTCATATGCTATCAAGATTATTTGGATAGGCATGTTCATTTGCCTCTTAAAAATCAGTCATTTTCATGTAACATGCTATCCATAGCTTACCCTGAAATGATTGCTGACCTCGATGAAGAGTTGGAAGGAGATATCTTCCATGATGTCTCTGTTGAAGAGATGTTACACAATGGATTTTATTTTGATGGTTCTATACCAACTATAGCCCAACTTGAGGCCACTAATCCTCAAGATGAATTATCTAAATTAACCTTACAAGAATTACAAGAATTGGGCGTTTCACCCGCCCCACCTAATTTTGAAAGAGATCTACACATGGAGGTAGAAAACGTCATTAAAATTAATATTGGAACTGAGGACAATCCTCACATAATCAATATTGGATCAGAATTAAGTCAAGAAAAACAAGAACAATACATTGCATTTCTTAAAGAGTATGAAGATGTCTTCGCTTGGACATATGAAGATATGCCAGGTCTAGACCCTTATGTAGTCATGCATCATCTAGTGGTCCATCCGGATGCTAAACCTGTTAAACAAAAACTTAGAAAAATGCATCCCAAAGTGGCTCTGCTAGTCAAAGGGGAGTTAGAAAAACTCCTGAATGTTATCTTTATACAAGCTATTGATTATGCTGAATGGATCTCAAATGTAGTTCCGAGTCACCAAGAAAGAAGCTACCAAAGTTAGGGTTTGCACAGATTTTAGAGATATTAACGTTGCATGCCCTAAAGATGACTTTCCTCTTCCAAACATGGATCAAATCATTGACTTTACTGCCGAGAGTGGGATGATGTCCTTAATGGATGGATTCTTCGGTTATAATCAGATCAGGATAGCTCCTGAAGATCAGGCTAAAATAGCCTTTATTACCCCTTGGGGTACCTTTTGCTGGAAAGTGATGCCATTTGGCTTAAAGAACGTAGGTGCAACTTATCAACGAGCTATGACCTACATTTTTCATGATATGATGCATGATATCCTACATGATTATGTAGATGATATTATAGCTCGCTCTATTATTGAAGATAATCATTTAGATGATTTGAGAAAAGTTTTTAATCGATTACGAGAATATCTTATTCGATTAAATCCAGCAAAATGCATATTCGGAGTTAAATCCGGCAAGCTATTAGGGGTTTTAGTTTCTTTACGTGGTATTGAAATCGACCCTCTCAAGATTGCGGCCATCACTGATATGCCCGCACCTACTAATATATCTGAGTTACGAAGTTTACAAGGTAAACTTCAAGCTATCCGTCGCTTCATTGATAAGCTGGCGGACAAAACTGGTCCCTTTCTTAAACTCCTTAAGAAGGATGTCCCTTTTAATTGGGACACCGAATGTAGAGAAGCTTTTGAACTTCTCAAACAATACCTCCTTAATCCACCTGTGCTTTCACCACCTAAATCTGATCGCCCATTTCTCCTATATATTTCTGCTTCAGATTCTGCCTTAGGAGCTATGTTAGCTCAACTTGATGATGAAAAGAGAGAACGTGCTAATTATTACATTAGCCGAACCTTCATCAGTTATGAAACCCGCTATACAGCATTAGAAAAACTATGTCTAGCAGTCATTTTTGCTACGCAAAAATTATGACATTATATGCTTAGTCAAAAAACTTATGTCATTGCTAAATACGATCCCTTGAGGTATCTCATGAGTCGACCTTATTTATCGGGTCGCACAGCCAAGTGGGTTCTTGCTCTAAGCGAGTTTGATCTCACATTCATAGGACAGAAGTCTGTTAAGGGTCAAATCATAGCAGATCAATTAGTTGCTGCACCCTTAGAATCTACCCATCCCCTCATCATCGAATTTCCTGATGAATGCCTTCAATTAGAGGCAGACCATATTGAACAATGGTCCTTATACTTTGATGGAGCCCGATGCATGAGTGGGGCTGGTGCGGGTATTATTTTAATATCCCCACAAAAACATCTTATTCCTCTGTCCTTCAAATTGACATTTGCTTGCACCAACAATACTGCTGAGTATGAAGCTCTAATCCTTGGATTACGAGCTGCCCTAGCGCTAAAAATTAAACATCTTTTAGTTTTTGGTGATTCTCAACTGGTTATAAACCAAATTAATGAAGTTTATCAAACTCGAGATGATAAACTGTGCCCATATAAGGCCTATGTTTTACAATTAATGTCTTTATTTGATCAAGTTACCTTGGAAGCTATTCCTCGAACTAGCAACCGTGCGGTGATGCTATGGCCGTAGCTGCATCTCTCCTGCCCTTGGAGTTAGATGACGAATATGCCACTATCATTATTCATCGACTCCAGGAACCCGCTTCAAATAAGTCATGCTTAGAGCCTTTGGATGTGTTTCTAATCAATGAAACTACTCCTGAACCTTGGTATACGGACATATTTGATTTTCTCCAAAATGGGACTTTCCTTGCCAATTCTAATAGAAACCAGCGTCGGTTATTACGTCGACGAGCAAGTCGATTTGTAATAATTGGCAATACTTTATATAGGAGATCTTTTGAAGGTATCCTATTAAGATGTTTAAACTTAGAAGAGTCTAAATCAGCCTTGAGTGAAGCCCACGATGGATCTTGTGGAGGACACTTTAGTGGTAGTGTCATTGCTAAAAAGCTCCTTCGGATAGGATACTTTTGGCCTACCATGGAAACGGATGCACATGAGTATGTGCGCCATTGCGACAAGTGCCAGAAACATGCTGACCTTGTCCATGCGCCTGCACAAGAGCTACAGGCTATTTCATCTCCATGGCCCTTTTCTAAATGGGGTTTAGACATTATTGGCAAAATCAATCCTATGTCATCTGATGGACACAAGTTCATCATAACCGCCACTGAGTATTTCACGAAGTGGGTCGAAGCTATGCCTTTAGCTTCCTGCACTGGCACACAAGTCTCTAAATTTATTTTTAATCAAATCATTTGTAGGTTCGGAATTCCTGCAAATCTCATCTCTGACAATGGAACTTGTTTCAAAAATAAAGATGTTAAAAAATTATGCCAAAAATATAAGATTCAACATCGTTGGTCCACTCCCTATTATCCTCGGGGTAATGGTCAAGCAGAAGCATCTAACAAAACCTTAATCAAAATTCTCAAAATATTAGTCAACGTGATTGGCACATTCAATTATACCCAGCCTTGTGGGCCTATCGAACTAGTGTTCGAACCCCCACTGGAACTTCACCATTTGTTTTGGTTTATGGTGCTTGAAGCAGTTTTTCCATTTGAATTGGAAGTTCCTTCTTTGGCTCTGCTACTTCAAGATACCGAAGTAGGAGATGAATATCGATCTGGAGACTCGATCAGTTGGAACTCCTAGATGAAAAATGCATCAATGCTTTGGAGCATCTCCGTGCTTACCAAAACAAGCTTAAAAGATCATATGCTAAGAAAGTTCGTCATCGATCCTTTGAGATCGGTGACCTTGTTTTAAAAGAAAATCAAAAAAATACAAATGCAACTAAGGACCTTAAAGGTAAATTTGAGCCCAACTGGCTCGGACCATACATTATTACTGCTAAATTTGAATCAGGAGCATACAAATTATCTACCTTAGATGGTAAAGAACTTAAAGAACCCATGAATATTTTGCATCTTAAACGTTACTATGCATAAATTTGGTCATTTCATCCTTGTATATAATTGTTTAAAATATTCTCAAAATTTTTATCTTATATTTCTTTCAAATTTATAAAAATCCAAAAACATCAAAAATATTCATAATCATCAAAAATCTTCAAAACTATTTATTGCATTTATTTATGGCACTTGTTAAATTTTTTGCTCAAAAACAAAAATAAAACCAAACATCAAAATAATGATAAAAATATAAAAACAATAATATGCTTGACTCTTTCGAAACTAAAACAATATAATGAAGAAAGAGAGAGTCAGTATTCTCAAAACTTCTCAAAAGTGTTTATATATATTTTCTTACAAATGTTGCAGTTATATGTTTCAAATTATTTTGGATAAATTAGCATTTATTTGGAATCCCTCACTTGCACACTCACAAAAATAAATATCTTGATTTTATCTGGCATGATTACTAATCTCTCTTATATCAAAGTCCACAAAATTCAATTAAATAAAGTTTGAGCATAGAGAATTGATCTTGTTATTTACTTAAACCAAGCACATCTTTTCACAATAAAATGATTATATTTGTAATTTCTATGCTTTGCTACATAGTAGAAGTGATTTCTTGAGCGAAAAGTTTCCCCTGCTATCCTATCATGCACATGGTCTAGAATCTTTGAGAATTGGCAAAAGGACAAGCTCACCCCTACCCAGAATAAAAATCCCTTGCTCTACAGCTAATCCGAGCAAGTATCCCTAGCAAAGAAAAAGAAAAGAAAAGTTCAAGAAAAAGAGAAAAGAAAAATGTTCTTTTATATCATTACAGCAATGTTCCAAGCATTATCAAGCAAAAGAAATACAAAAAGAAAAATAAGCAAAGTTCAAAAGAAAGCAAGAAAGCAATAAAATCCCTTTCCCTACCCTTTGAAAAGAAAAGAAGGGTTGATGAGCTTGAATCCCTGGAATTCTCAATTATTCGAAAACTGTGAGGTAAGCCCCATAACAGGTGGTTTGTGCCCAACCTGCTTGGCCTTGGGTAACTCCTAGCGTGGTGATATGTCTGTCACATTAGCGACCTTCTTTTGTACAGACCTATGTCTGCTTATGGATTAGCTAGCTCTTGATAATCCGACCTACATAGTAGTCTAGTATGGTTATATGCATCTACATCATGGTTAATGAACACTTATTTGGTTTCTTCAAATCACTTGTATCATATTATCTTGCTCAAAACTGGTAAATGCACAAAGCAATTGCACACACATTTGTATTTGAGAGATTATGTGTATCAATATGATAAATCAAGATTGGAAATGAATTCACATATGCACATGGGATTCCTTATAAATCTAACTTTTGTCTTCAAAATACTTTGAAATATTATTTTTGCAACTTGTTTGGAATAAATCAAGTACAGTTGTTTACCATAAAGACAACTATATAATAGAAAAATCAAAAATTTCTTTCAAAATATACAATCAAAACATATATATCTGGTTGACTTTCGCGACGATGGTATAGTTCCAAAACCTAAATTGGAATTTTATGCCTAGCGCAAGTCCTCCTCTTCATATTTTCTGTTTCTTTTCAACAATTACAAATCAACCATGCAATAAAACAATCTATCTCTTTTTTGGATTTTCGCGATGATGGTATAAGTCTATACCTACATATTCTATGCCTAGCGCAAACCATTGTACCAATTTTTATTCCCCATTTATTTAAAATCATAAAAACATATGACTTAAATCATTATGTTACACAATTATGCTTTAAAACAAACAAACACCTATTCTATTTCATGTCATCATGTCAAACTTCACTTTTGCAATGATGGTATAATTCCTAGGGAATTATCCAAAAATTTTATCACACTTAGGAATTTATGCCTAGCAAAAGTCATTTTAAAATATTTCATGCATAATATTTTCATGGAAATCTGAAAAACAAAATCATCATCACCTTCATTTTCATCATTGCACCAAAGTCTTAAGACAGTCTCTTAAGCACTCTTTTACTTTTAACCATATTTCTATACTGGGATTAGCTTGACGACCGAGTGAGCAGCGACTCCATGAAATGGTCTATAATAGCGACAATGTCCTTTGAAATTATTGTTAGAAGTCTCTTTTTATTTTTATCATCACATCACAAACAACCAATTTGTTACATCAGATTATTTCATTTAAAATCTTACAGCATGACATTCAAATTATAATATTTCCAACGACATAATTACATGAATTATCAAATCAATCAATCAATCAAAAAAAGCATCATAAGCATCATACCATTATACAAGTCATGTGATCAAAAACATATCATATATATATGTTCATAGTATATGTACATCATCAAAACTGGATTGGTATGCCACAATTGTACCTCAGCATACTCAATCCTCTATCAACAAAAAAAATAATAATACAATGTCGGTGTAGCCCTCTAGCCTCGAGAGCCCCTCGAGCTCTCCGCCTCATCTCCTCCCCCGCCCTGAGGTGGACGAGGTGGCCCCATCGCAGTCTGAGTAGTCCTAGTCCTCGATCGGGACGTGGTCCTCGATGACCCGATCCTGATCGGATCTGCAATGTTGGCTGGCAGGGGTAGTCTATCCGCCTCTGGCACCAGCTGGTAATACAATGTCTGGTAGAAAGTGAGTTGGGCAATAGCCCGTGTCAGCTCCCCAGAGCTCGCCCCTCCGCCCCGTGCCCTGAGGCGTGCAATCTCGTCTCGTAGCTGTGACACCTCAGCTCGATGGCGTGCAGCCTCATCCTGTAGAGTCTGCACCTATGCCTGGAGATGATCTCTCTCTCGAAGAGTAGCCATCTCGCTACTCTCTCCTGTGTCTACGCCCTTGCCCTTATCGGGCGATGGTGGCCTCTATGGAGATGGGGGTCTCGCCTCCCTCCTCTCCCTCTGTCGTGGCCTCTCCTGTGCCTGTGGCCTCCTCGGCTCTCTCCCGTCGTGACCCTGGGCTGCCTCCATCGCTGCCTGGCATCGCCTCCCTATCCGATGCACAACCGCATGAATCGGACCCTATGCCCTCGTCATCCGAGGAGGGTGGATGCCTACGTACCAGGCATCGTAGCCATCGGCTACCCCTGCGTCGTCACCATCCACTGGCTGGATGGGGGCATCGTCCGCATCTTGGCTCCAGAACCGCTGCATGTCTGGCGCCCCGCTAACTATGGTGTTATCCCGGATAGTCCAGGAAAACTCGTAATCCCTGAGAGATGGGATCCCCTGCTGCAGACCGAACTGTCTCAAAACTCGGTCATAGCGGTGGAGCTCCACCTCTCCTCTCTCCATCCGTAGCCAGCAGACTCGCCTGACGCGAGCCAACTCTTGTCCATCCTCGGCCCACCCTGGATGCTCCCTCCATGGCCTCCAGGTGATCTGATCCGGGACTAAGTCATCCAATAGCCTTCGGGACATAGGGAGGTCGATCCGCCGCTGTGACCCTCTTCGGAGCCACCAGTAGAAGACTCGGGGCCTCTCCCCGTCTACCCCTGTCAGAGGAAGCCCTATCGGCCTCCGCACTGCAATGTGCTCCCAGCACCAAACCTGTAAGAGCGATGTCATCACCAGACATCGGCCGCCCTTGTACATGACCCCATATAGGATCCTGTACAATCGGCATAATACAAAATTGCCCCAAGAAAACCTGTACCCGTGGTCCCGCATATCGTAGATCACATCTACGAGCATCCACGGCACCCTGCACCCGCTCTGGTGGCACAGCAAAAGTCCACCAACCACTCCAGCTAGCACTCGTGTGAGTCTAGATGCCCCAGGCATCTGGCGTAGTGCCTCGATATTAACTTTGCCCTTCTCCAGGGTGAAGCTCGGGTCACCACACAGTCGTCCCATAGCGTGGCCCTGATTGGCCGTAGGAGTGATCAATCGTCCTTGTATGGGGATTCTTAGAATCCTCCATACATCCTCTAGAGTGGGAGTCATCTCCCCTGTCGATAGCCAGAAACATGAAGAACCCGGATACCACCTCTCTGCTAGGGCTGTTAGTAGCCCCATATCTGTGGATACCTGTGGCATCTCTGCCACATGCTGCAAGCCGGCCTGTGCCAGCTGATCTCGCTCTGCCTGTGTGAGAGCGGCCAAGTCATCTCTCAACCCTCCATACTTCCATTCCCTGCTCTTTAGTAAACCTCTCTGCAAACATAAACAACAAAACAACAAACAATCATTAATAAACAATTCAAGTAATTAATAATGCAAGTTAAAATTCAATTTTATGCAATTGATGATATCGCCCACTATTGGACGATATCGTCCCAAATTTGAGCAGAATCGTCTCCGATTTCGCAAGTCGAAATCGTCTCTAATTTGATGAAATCGTCCCCCTTTCGTCGATTTCGCCCTTGGGCGAAATTGATGAAATTGAGACGATTTCGTCGAAATCGGGACGATTTCGTCTCGACGACGTCGACGGCCCAAAAATGGCCGTGATGCTCAAAATTCACCTAAAAATTACCTACAAAGCATGTAAAATTAAATTAAAGCATTCTAGTTAAGTCTAGACTCTTACCCGTAGACCGCGTCGGACCTCTGTTGATCTGTGCGTCGTCTCCACCATTTTTGCTTCAGAGCTCTAAAAAACTAGAAAATGAACAGTAAAAATGAATTAGGGTTTTACCCTATTTTTCTTAATTTTATTCAAAAATAATTTTTTGCTTTTTCGCGTTTTTACCTCAAACGTTCGATTTGGGTAAAAACACGGAGGGGGCACCATAGTAAGTTGTCGTACGATTCGACCAAGAATCGTCGCCTAAAAATGGGAATAATTTTTGCTTTCTCGTAGATCGAGAAGAACTCATCTTTAACGCATTTTCTTCGGAAAATTCGCTAAAGAGGGGGCAAAATGTAGCACCCTAAAATTGGCGCAGTAAAATTATAATAATTACATTCACCTTAGTAAATAATTTAAATTCAAATTTAACCTCCCAAACCGCCCGTTAACCGTCGGGTAATCCGTTTCCCCTTTTTCATGCCAATTTTAGAGGTTGTTTTGACCGTTTGACGATATCGTCGCCGATCAGACGATATCGCCCTAGATCTGACGATTTCGTCTAGGCTAGGACGTCCAGACGATCTTGTCGCAAAACTGATTTTGCAAAATTAGCTTCGTTCCAACGGGTCTCCAATCCGGGCAGAAGCGTGTCTGCGTCGTTAGGGACCCTCCCCCATTGGAGATCTCCCAAATTGGGATGATCTCCAACCTCCTAACTACTCCCCTAAGCCTATTTAATCCTAAGCTATCCCCTTAGCACCCCCCCTGGCTGAAATTCCTTGTAAACTGACTGTCTACACGTTAAAACATCTCAAACTCTATTTTGCATTGGTTCTTTATCAATTTTGTTGCAGGTACCACCTTATTTTTCAGTCGGAGCAAGCATACATCGTCGCCGATGAACCTGTTCAGATCGGAGGCGATCCTGTCAAATGCGAGACGATTTCGTACTGATACGAGACGATCTTGACTACAGTCCACATTGAGGCAATCAGTGCCTGAAGTTTGCATTTCTCAACCTTTTCTCTGTTGTTTTCTTCTGCAAATTAGATAATTTATTCAGTATTTTATACTATTTTGCATTTGGAGTTCACCCATTTAGATTAAGTGCATAATTAAATCCTAATTATCATCTAATTAGCATGATTTATTTCTGTTTCTGTGCCTAAGTTTCAGTTTGATAACACTGCTGTTATTTTATGTCATTTTCCTCTGTTATCATTGTTGTATTCTTTGTATTTTGCATCTGTTTTTCTGTTTGTAGGTCTCTGACGAATTCGTCTGACGAATTCGTCAGATCTCAGATGATCTTGTCTGATCTCAGATGATTCTGTCGAATTCCAGACGATCCTGACTGCTTCAAACACCAGAATCTTCATCAGACATCCGGATCAGGTATTCTGCTTTTAATGTTCAGTAATTTCTCTATTTTTTGTCTTTAAATCTGTTTTCTGTATTCATTAAATCTGCACTTTCATTTAGATTAATTTAGAATCATTTGGCCAAACCTAGGATATGAATGCTTAAGGTTAAAAATGAACACATCAAAACACATTCCAAACCTAGGCGTGGAAACTGCCATTAAATGTTTCCTGGTGAACCCACCATCCATCGAAAAATCATCAAAATACACCTCCCTTGAGAGGCGGGACCTTCGCAAAGTCCTCTCAGTCCGAGGTACCGCACCATCCTTTTCCCATCCTCCTTCCGGGCACGGATCCTATAGCCTGAAGGTAAGGGTGTGAAAAATTTGGAGCGATACAGTGCCTACCCAAATTTGTGCTTGATAGTTTTCGATAGTGCCTCCTTTTTGTTGGTATTTCATCATTTAGTGTTTTGGGTTAAGTTGATTTCTTTTGCTTTACTTCCAATTTGTAATGTGTGTCTAATTTCAATGTTTTCATTTCAAGCCGATTCAAGCATTCAAAATAAATCAAAGCAATAAAGCATTATATATATATATTATATAAATAGATAAAACATGAAATAATATTTATTTGAATAATAAAATAAATCTTTTATTTTAATCAAATGAAAATAAAAAATATAAAATAAATGAATAATAAAGCAATGAACATCACATATTACACTTTAATACATAGATATCTCTTTATCTTTAATAACCCTTCAGTATTTTGTTATGTTGGGGCTTATTTAATATACATCTCATATGTTTATGCATTGTAGGGTATCAATGATAGCGGAGGCACAATTATTGAGATTGCCATAGTGGATGACACTACGCCCATGAGCCAAATGAAATGATGTGGCTATAATTAAAGGTGTGGTCAGGATGATGAGGACTCGATTGGACTACCATGTGGTGGACCTTGATGGATAGTCAGTAGTAGTGAGGTGTCATATCTAGTAAAGAGAATGAAAATACTATGGGTGGTGAATTCAAGCAGCTCCCCAAATAAACGTGGAACAAACTGCTGATAGCATGGATTACACATCAAACCAAGATGAGTCTGCCAACAAGATTTCCAAGCTAGACATGGATAGAAATATGGGAAAAAACTAGCCTATATGGAACCGATGCTAGAGAGAAGACATGGAGTAAACTTGGCATAAGCGAGGATGACATTGATTGCATTGCGGCCACATAGATAGGGGATTTTGGGTGATTATATTGAGATGTAGATGGAGATTGGTAATACTCTTTCATGGTGATCTTAGAATCTATCCCAACAACGATCCGTATAGGGTTATACCACTATAATCACCACGACTGAAATACTGCTATATCAATAGCTCATAGAACACTGATAGTACAATAGGTAGCCTATTTGTGAAATGAAATACATCGAGTACAAATGAATCCTCCATTGCATCATCAAACACACAAAAGAAGGTTTGTTTCACCATCGGGAGATTAAAAATAATGATTCATAAATGTTATACCTTTTCTACTATACACACAAAAGGCCAGATTTGGTAGAATCTATGATATATGTGGTAATTTCTCTACATTTGGACTGCAATGGGTTTATGGGTGGAATTGTCCAGAGGTACAATGATGTGGTGGCAGACGGGTTTTATTTGGTCGGATAACATGAAAGCATTAAAATATACTTGCATCAATGTCAAAGTTTTAGGCATAAACTATTTGAACTTGTGTTGGATGATTAAGTATGGATATGGGGCTAATAACAAAAGGATGTATGTTATTCAAGAGGACAAGCATCAATAATGATGTTGTTATCATACGCATGGATCCCACACCAGCTAAGCAAAACTGTCGGTCCCATGATGGCCGTGAATCAAAATAGAGCATAGTAATAGTAAGAGGAAAGCCTCCATAATGATAAGGAGGTTGTAATAATATAGAGTTGTATCATTTAAGGTAAAACGTTCATGGTGAATATCAAAAATAAGCTATACCAAGTGGGTGAAAGTTAAGGGGTACGGGCTGGTAAAATGATTGTTTTTGGTGCTAAAGATTTAATACCAATGTAGCCCATGAAAAAATGAATGGCAAAGTCCCTCTCACAATAGAAAGGATGATGAATAAAAGAAGGTTTATATAAATATGCATGTATAAAAGAGTATTATAAAAGCTTTAATAAAGGCAAAAACATGACCTAAACTTTGTCGTTACGAAGGTAAACATTTCACTGAAGGAAGACATTTCGAAGCCCAAATCAGAAGGTGGAAAGCAAAATGAAATGGGCAATATTGAAATTTTAAATACAAGATTCAAATAGAAAAAAGGGGTTGGAATTTTATCCAATGCCAAGGGCTGGACTCTTTGTGGAATATGCTGGAGATATTGTAACAGAATTGCACATTTTTCTATTTTAATGCAAAATAGAGTAGAAACTTGCACCTTATAAACAAGACTTGAGGATAATCATTTTTGGATGTTTGGATTTAATGCTTATTTTTCCTTTCTTTGTTTTTAGGTTTATAGGCAATGTTTAATGCATTTCATGGTTGCATTGTTGAATACCTAGAAACAAGGAATTTATTTTTGTTCCTTAGAAGCTTACACCTAGTTTATTTCGAAATGTGCAAATGCAGCTTTGGATAGACTAGGTTACATCCAAAAACTCTCACAATATTCGGTTTTGCAGGATAGGGTAGCATTAGACTGAAAAATGCTTTGCATGTTTATATTTTTAGCATTCTGGTCCATTTCCAAATTTTATTTTTATTTTTCTAACCCTTCTCTTTTGCAAATTATTTTAAAACTTTGACGATTAAAATAAAAATAAAAATAAAATTAAAATCCAAAAATAAATGCATGGGTGTGAAGAATGAGCTTTAATATTTCATTTATAACAATTTTTATTCCATTTTGAATCCATTTTGAAATTATAAAAATTATTCAAAGTTGCTATTTTTACAGGCATTTTATAATTTTGGATTTTACATAATTTCGCATTTTGAAGGTAAATCAAATTTTAAGCTTTGCATGTTTGTTTTGCAAGAAATAAATTAACTTTCCTTTATGAAAATCACAATTTCATTAAAGGGGAGTGATTTATATGGCATTTCAAAGGCCATCGTTTTTAGAGCAATAAATTGACGTCTCTTTATGAAAATTAATTTCATCAAAGAGGGGTAATTTATTTATTATATCAAAGGCTATTTTTAATTTTATATTCAAAGAAACATTGAATGAATCCAATCATAATTCAAGGTTCACATTTAGAGTAGCGTTTAAAATCTGCTTAATCAAAGGAAGATAAAATCTACCCAAAATACTTCAAGATAAAATGAACTAAGACTTTACATCATGGTCATATGAGGGCCAATCACATTTTTATTTTTACCTTAAGTTACATGAAAAATAAATAGCACAACATAATAAAACAAACCAACACATACTCAAATCACTAAGGTATTCATAGCACTTATTTGATGTATCTTCACAAGATTACAAGCACACATTAAGTACAAGGAACCTTGGAGAAATTTCTATTTCTTTGCAAGAGAGGGTTTTCTAATAAAAATCCTGACTATGATGGGGATTTTGTAATTGGATAAAATTTCCACTCAACATGATTAGGCATATAAGAGTAACACTCTCCCAACCCAACAAGAACATCAACAAGAATGTATAACAAGTTATTCCAAAGAGTTTCTTATCTCGGACACACCTCCAAACCATGGAGATCTCAATAGGAACCCAGAAGTAATTCTTGTCTCTTCATTAACAAGAACATCACTTTTAGCTTGGGTGCTATATCTAAGAGGAATATTTAAAAACCTCTGGTTAAGTCAAAAGGGTTTCTAGACTTCTCAATTCATCGCTTCCCAAAAAGATACGAGTAACACATGCAAAGTTACAGGTTGGATAGTTCACATAGACAATACTTCTCCAACATCTAACACAATGACCAGATGGACTACTACACCACAAGGAGAGTCTTGTCAAAGTAAAACATACCATCAACTTGTTAGCTTGACCAAGCCAACTCCAATATTTTTCTAAAATAAATTAACTCATAGGTCAAGTGCACACCAATCACTGGAACAACGAGTGCATTGAAGGGACTATTATCATTGTTATAAAATACTAATACTCCTATCTAAAGCATTAGAACCTCTTCCACTACCATTAATAAGTAATTCAAGATAATAGCTTATTAAGTGCATGCCTACCTATGATAAATGGTCAATTGCAGTGAATCATGTCTTTTTATCAGTGTCACCACTCCAAAATCTCTCCACAGAGCATCTGTAGCTCTCATTTTTCTTCCCAATATACTCCAATAACAACAACCCCCTTCCTCCTCTTCTCCCCTAGTTTTCTTGGGCATCATGAATGAAACTTCCGAGCCCTCACTTCTCCACTTCTCCATCACCTTACATTTCAAAAGTCTCAATGTGGGCTCTCAACTAAGAATAACATCAAGTTCTCTCCCCTTGCTCTCACGTCTATGCTAGGTTTCGCATCTCCCAAACTTAGCAGCAATTATCCTTTTAATTAAACATTAATCTAATAAAAGGAAAAGCCAACCCAAATATATATTATCTTATAATTGAATATAATGAAATCAGCCTAATTAATTATGCTTTGCAAAAACTTCCCTTAGTTCTCTTTCTCAAAAGAGATTATATTTAAGAACATAATAAGACTTAAATTATAACCACTAAAGTTTGTAATCAGTAACCATGCAAGCAAAATTTGATCTATTACCTATGCACAAATTATGCTAAGTCACTTATATGAAAAGAGAGCATCTATCCGACTACTCTTCTACAAAGAATATTCCCTTTTATAAGACAACATGATATTGCATAAATGAAAATATTTTAGCAACATTATACTTTATCATTAAAATCCATGTTTTGCAAAAATTAAACATCAAATTTTCAATCATTCCTTTGGTTAGAAAAAGGTATCTAGATGCAACAAAACATCCATCATGCATATCCTAACATAAATCCAACCAAAAAAATTCTACCAAGAGAGGGTCATGACATCCTCCCCTCCATAGGCTTAACATAGTCCTCTATGTATCATCATAGTTTTTTAGACAATAACATCATTCAAATTACATTTTCAAAAAAAAATAGAAAATGTTTTCACATGTCTGCTACTTTTTCCCAAGTAGCATTTATTTTCGAGTAGCGGTCCCATTGGACCTTGCATTGCTCCAAAGTTCCTTTCCTCATCAATTTGGATCAAACTCAAGGATAATTACTGGTTGAACCTCTATGGCCTTTGGATTTACCATCTACAAATTGGAAAAGTCTCACACATGATAAGGATTAGCAATGTACTGTCTAAGCAAAGAAATGTGAAAGGTGTTGTGAATCTTGGATAAACTAGATGTTAAAGCAAGTTGGTAAGCCACAAGACTAATATTTTCTATGATTTCAAAGGGTCCAACAAAGTAGAGGTCTGATTTTGTGGACTTAATAACACTCTTCATCGGTCTCACCCTTAAATACACTCTGTCACCAACAACAAACTCACATGGTGGAATCTTCAAATCGACATAACTCTTTTGTTGGTTCACAACTTCTTTCAGCTATTTCATGATCATCCTTAACTAAAGATCCATCTATTTGACCAAGTCTAGACCAAGTACAACCTCATATTCTATATTGTCCCATGATAAGGGTGTCCTACATCTCCTACCATATAGTGCTTCAAAAGGAGCCATACCTAAAGTTGAATGGTAACCGTTATTGTAGGAAAAATCTACCAGATGCAAGTAATCCTTCCAATGGGTCTTCTAATCCATATAGTACATGTGAAGCATGCCATCTAACACCTGGTCCAATATTTTGATCTATCCATTGATTTATAGGTGATAAGCAAAACTTATATTCAATCTGGTACTAATGGCATGATGCAAAACTTACCAAAATTTGGATGTAAATTTCAAATCCCTATCCAATATAATTACTTCTAAACAACCGTGAAGCCAAAATATCTCTTTGGAAAATCTATTAGCCACAATCACAAAATAATATTCAGTAGTTTTGGATATAAAATACGTAATCTTTGTCAACCCATTGACCACCACTAGGATTGTATCATGTTGGAACTGATTTTTAGGCAACCCTACAGTAAAATCCATTGTAATTACCTACTATTTTTGCAAAGGTATATAATGTGGATACAAAAATCCTATAATATGTTTGCGTTCTACTTTAATTTTTTGGAATTCGATAATGAGCAATAAATTCAGATGTATCCCCCTTCATCCTAGGCCAAAAACATGTTTTCTTCATATTCTCTCCCATATTTGCTCTCCCTAGGTGAGCATAATATGGTGATCTATGCACTTAATTCAAGATCATATTTATAAAATCACTAGTTTTAGGAATAACCACCCTATCCTTGAAGCATAGAAAACCATATCTAGAGCTAAATTCGTTGTTATCATCAGGATTCCTTCCCACCTTCTCAATAATTTGGTTGTAGTATGCATCCTATTTTTTCATATTCTTGAATTATTTCATCAAGTCTACATGGATGCAAGACAATATAGTTATATGTCTTCTTCTACTCAGTGCATCAGAAACTTTATTCTCCTTTCCTTTGATATACTTAATACCAAAATTATACTCTACAAGAAATTCCATCCACCTTCATTGTCTAGCATTGAGTAGAGGTTGGGTAAATATGTATTGTAGACTCTAATGGTCTATCCTTAGCTTGAATGGTCTCCCTACCAAATAGTGTCACCAAATCTTAAGAGCAAACACCACCGGGACTAGCTCTAGATCATGGGTCACATAATTGGCCATGTGTCACTTTAGTTTCCTAGATACATAGGCTATCACTACCTCTTCCTGAGTGAGCACTTCATCCAAACCTTATAAATATGCATCCGTACAAACAAGAAAAATTCCTTGAGGATCAGGTACCTTTAAAAAAAGGGTCATAGTAAGCTTTTACTTAAACAATTCGAAAGTTGAATCACATTTATCTGTCCACTTGAATTCCTTCTCTTTCCTCTTTATGTTAGTCATTGGAGAGGTTATCTTGGAGTAATCCTATACTTAACACCTATAGTATCCAGTCAACCCCAAGGAGCTTTAGATATCTATCACATTTGTGGGCGAAGGCCAATTCAAAATAGATTCTATTTTCTTAGGATCTACTATGATCCCTTCTACCAAACTAATGTATCATAGATATTGCACTTTTGACACATAAAAATTACATTTGGATAGATTTCCATACAACTAATTTTTCCTTAGAAATTCTAGCACAACCCTAAGGTGTTTATCATGCTCTACTTTATTTTGGAAATATATCAAAATAGCATCCAAGAATACCAACACAAACTTGTCCAAATGCTTCCTAAAGATATTATTCATCAAATTCATAATTATAGCTAGAGAATTTGTTAAACCAAAAGGTAAAACAGTGAACTCGTAATGTCTATAGTGAGTTTTAAAGGTTGTCTTAAGAGTATCCTCCTCCTAGATCCTCAATCGATGGTATCCAAATTTCAAATCAGTCTTTAAAAATATTGTGGTATATTTTGGTTGATCGAAGAGGTCTTCAATATCGGGTAGGGGATATCTATTATTAACAATCACCTTGTTTAAAATCCTATAATCTATACTTAATCTCAAGGAACCATCCATTTTATTCACAAATAGCACTTGTGCACCCCAAGGCGCGACACACTCGGTCTGATTATTCCTTTCTTCAGTAACCCTTGTAGCTACACTTTCAACTCTTTTATTTCTATGGGATTCATTTTGTAAGTAGCTCTATGTATGGGTTCTGCTCTAGGTTAGAGTTCAATAGTGAAGTCAAATTCTCATTTAGGTGGTAATTCAGGTAAATCTTCTGGAAATACATCCCTAAACTCTTGTAGAAGTGGGTATCTTCCAAACACCTCTTCCTTATTTTCATCATCTAACTCATTTAACTTCACAAAATATACCATTCCCCCTTTCTTCATGGATTTCTTGAGTTGCATTGCTAAAAGAATTTGATTTTGGAAAGCCCCTTATAGGTTGTACACCCTTTGCACTTTCCCACTACCTTCCATGTACTCTATCCATCTATTTTGAAAGTTGACTATAGTCTTATGTTCGTGTAGACAATCCATTCCTAGGATTACATCAAAGGCATGCAATGGTGTTGCATATAGACATACCATGGTCATACCACTAGGTAAGTAAATTTCTACCATAGGATAGCACTGACCCATAGAGTAGGTTTGTCCTGAGCCATACTCAACCTTCCACCCCTATGCCAAGATCCTAGGTCTTTTAGTTATGTCTTTAATTAAATTAGTGAAAACAACCCTTTTTGTAGTACCACTATCAATCAAAATTTTAACATTCCTACTAAATAACTTACCCTTAATCAGTAATTGAGTGGCTTACCCATCTAGATCCCACATCACTTTCATTGTATAAATCTTGTACATCAATTCCTTGCTTGCAGGTTCCTTGTGTATTGGTTCCTTTCCCTTTGAACTCAATCCTACTCTACGTGGATAGTTGTTAGCGTAATGTGGCTCACCACAGTAAAAACATATGATTTTGGGTCTTGTATGTTTTTTCTATCTCTACCCCTCAACTGCTTTCTCTGCTATGATGGGAGGACTAACCTATCCTTGAGTTGATCTATAGTCACCCTTATTGTGATTTTTGGAGTTGCAATTCTTTCCTCAAAATCATTTTTTGAACCTCCCTTTCTTCTTTTCATCCCTTCGGTCCTGCTTAGGGAAGTTATTACTAGTCTGTTCTCCTTCCTACTTAGCAAAGCTAGCACTTTTTATTTTCCTTAGAGCCTCTTGACCATGTTCATCTAATCCATAATAATCAAAATAGAGTTTGAGATAGGTTTTAGCCTTTTTGGCCAAATCATAGGTCTTTTGAAGAGTAAAAGGTTTGTACATGTCCACCTCCTATCCTATTCTTGGTTCCACTCCTAATATGAAATTATGGATCTTCATTTTCTCATTGTAAGCAAGAACATATTTTAGAAGTTTAATAAATATTTGATGGTACATATCCACTATCTTATTTTATTGTTGAAGTTTAGCAAACTCAAATTTTTGGGAATAGAAGTGCTCTATGAGGAATCTATATTTAAAGGCCTTCACAAATGCTTCCCAACTCAAATCAACTATAGTCATAAGTCCTATTCCATCACTATATTTTTCCCACCAACTCACACCATCACCCTGAAGGTGCAGAGTGGTGTAGGATTTTTGGGTGCTAGAGAAGTAATTCTTCATAACATAATATGTTTCTATTTACTTGGAAGATCTTAGATATGTCATATCTTTACCCAAATCAACCTCTAGATGAACCCTAGCCTATTGTGCTTCTATAAGGGATTCGTTTACCAATTATGTTCTAGAGTTTCTAGTTGATGTTTCTTGATTCAATACGGTATCCAACATATCTTTGTATTTAAACATATTCACAAATTTGGGCTACTATTTTTATGAGCTCCTCTCCTTCATTACTAGGGTTCTTTGAACCTACATCTAGGGTTCTACCCTCTACATTGGTCTATCATGTCTGCCTCATCGATGGGGAAGTACATCCTCTCCTTCTATTTGGTGGCAATGTACCTACCCATGCACAGAAGAGTCATTAGGGATCAATTAATTGTAGCAACTATTTCTTAGTCATCCTATTTGGTAGAGTTATAACCCTACCTAGGTATATTTCCCATCATACACCATAACTAACCATACATAGTGAGCCTATTCCACTATGAACCAAGGTTATGCATAAGGAGTCAAACCCGAAATGTACTTGTAGAAAATTGGTGAATCCATTAGTAAACCATGGTGAATCCTGGCTAAACTCACATCAAAGGCAATGGTGAATTACCTTATATTCTAATAAAAAATTATAGAAATTTTGGCGAGTTGAATGTTTTTTGGTTTCATCAACCTGGGTGTAAAACATGATCCAAGCTTGGATTGGGTGCAAAACAAGATCTATGCCCGAACTGGGTGTAAAAACATGATCTAGGTTTGGATCGGGTGCAACACACGATCCGAGTTCAGACCAGGTGAAAAAATGATCTAGAAAATGGACCGTGTAAAGAAAAGATGGGGTAATGGTTTGAATGAAAGAAGGACCCGATAAATGAATCAGGTGGATAACAAACTTTGACCAAGAAATAAATATGAACCTAGTGAAACTCATAATGCATATGGACCAGGTGCAAAAATATAGATGGACCAGGTGCAACAATGCAGATGAACCAAGTTAAGTATTGTAGATGGATCGAGTGCAACATTACAAATAGATCGGGTACATAAATGTAGATAGATCGGGTGAAGTATTATTGACAGACTAGGTGCAACAATATAGGCAGACTAAGTGTAGAAATGTAGATAAACCATGTGAATAAATATAGACAGAATAGATGGAAATATGCAGATGGACCAGGTGCATCAAAGCAAATAGATCGGGTGCAGTGATGCAGATGGCCTGGGTGTAGTAATGCAGACAGACATCGCCACATGCATGTCCACTAACATACTACCATGTGTCCACCCCACATGTATGTCCACTAACATGCTATCATGTTTTCATCCCCATCAGTCTCATCTATAAAAAAACATCAAAAATTATTTTTATAGACTTTTTTCCGTTGCACGAGATCAGAGCGAAGCTGTTATCACTTCCTTTCCGCAAGAGACCATTACCCCACACCTTTCTAGAGAAATGGTGACCATGATGACACATAAAATTGCATTCAAAAATCAAAGTTGTATCACTTTTTTAGAGTACTTAGCTGGGACATATGGCATAAATCGCATATGGGTTCAGAATGTAGGTTTTGGGGGTTTGGCTTCTATGCCCCAATTTAGAACAAATAAATTTGTTCTACATAATATAATTGATGCTTACAACAATGATCTTGGGGCCATTACTGTGTCAACACACAATCAAAAAATATATTTTACATTCAAACCCTTGGATATCCAGATATTGACTAGACTTCCATAGAAATATCTTGCTCCAGTAACACATAAGCTTCTTCTATCAAAGAATGATAAGGCTTTCTTGGTGGAGCATTTTGACATCTCTTTGGAATTGTTGTCAAGTATAATTATTTTTAGTTGATTATCTTAAATTTTATAATTTAAAATTTTTTGTCACCTAATTATTTTTTTGTAGCCTCTACGGTGAAGTCCAAGAGAGGGTTAACCAATAACTCTATTTCAAACAATGATTTCAAGGCAATTCTTGAATTTTTCCAAGTAAGATTGTTTCTGCTTGGAAGATCGAAGATTCCATTCTAGTCGTTGGCTTATATTGTTTGTTTTTTAGAGTACCATGAGATATTTGACTGTGTACATATATTTATGATCAAATTAGGCCAGAACTCTATACTGTTTAGACTAGACAATCAGACAAACTTCTCATGGTTGCCTCGGTAAATTATATTTTAGATATTTATTATGAAAGTTTTCATAATTTGTAGGATACTGGTTCACCAAATATTTTGCACACTAAATTACAAAGCATTGCTATGAATACCGAAGAGTTGAAGATAATTATTCTATTTTTCACCAATAATAATTTTTATATTTTAAGATGTTTTTAATTTATGTTTTAACTTTTTTTTTTTCATCTAAATGCAGACTAAGGCAGCCATCGCACGGGAAAAGAAGGATGTTGGTGTTAAAAGTCACATTTTAGAGGATGGTGGTGATTCAAAATGGACAATGATTGATTTTCAACCACAAAGACCTCATAAACAACAAAAGCCAGCTTCTTCTCCTACTTCTTTTCAACATGTGCAATCAAATGCCATGGAAGATGAATCCGGTTATGTCACACCAATTATGGGTAAGTTTATAGTTTTAAGTTTTTTTTTATTCATTACCATTTCTTTTTAGTTGAAATTATATCTATTTTTCATTTGTTGGTATATTTTTTAGTTTTACGTAAAACCACCACAAAAACTCGCACCCAATTGTCTCCACAGGCTAAAGGGAAACATGAGATCTGTTCATCGGATATGTGAGTTTTTAATTGTTAATTATAAATTTTATCTCCTTTAATTTTGTTTAATAATATCTTATTACAATATATTTAGGCCCCTCCCCACAATTTCATGAAAGAAGGAAGAAAATGATGTCATTGCGACCACCACCAGGTCCAACATGACCAAGTCCACCACCACCACCAGGTCCACCACCACCACTAAGTACATCACCACCAGCATGACAATCTCAAAAATGACAATAATTTATGCAAGGTCAAATTTCTAGAAAAAATCTTGATGGATCGAGATCACGGGTGGGACCCACACAATCGAACACATAGGGACATGCATCTAGATTTCTAGCATTGTCATTTTCAAAAACTAGTATTTCTTTGAAAGATGTTTTGACCTTTGGTTTAGATGTGCCAAAATTCAATTAGGATTATCTTCTATAGGGGAACATTGAAGGGTTAAAAGTGTCATTTATGGTAAATTTGCAACAAGAACCCAAAGCTCAAGATAATTGCATCATCACATTTTGACACCTTCAGTTCTGATCCTAAGGATGAAAAAGTTATTTTTTCTGAAGATAAGTTGATTTCTGATAGTTTTTATTCATTGATCCAGGATGTTTTGCTTGAATATTTGAATGAATTGAAGAATTGAGAATTACGGGTAAATATCCTTATCAAGGAAATGAATACAGGCTATAAAAATTATGATAAAATAGAATAAATTTTTACCTTTTTCAGAAACCAACCTAAGAAGCTTGTTGGGTTGCTACATCAATCCTAATTAGGATTTTTGAACCCTTCTGTTTCTTATGATGATAAAATTTTAAATACTGTGTTGATGAAGTTAGAGAACCTGAATGCTAAAGCCCAGGCATACTACAACCTATGGGCTTTTGATAAGAATAAAATTTTAATTGCCGATGCTACAAGAGATGCTGCGGAGCTGAGTCTTTAAATGCAATCAAATTTATCATTATCTTTTACTCTCTATTAACTAAATTGTTCTTTAATTTTTATGCTAAATAAATTTCCAAAATTTATGAAAAGCAAGTTAATTTCTTCATTGTTAATCTCGATGCTGCAAAGAAATCAATATTAAATGCGATAATAATGAAGGAGACCTTACAAGCTAAGGTTAAAGATAATAATTATTTAAAAGAAATTATCCTCAAGCACAAAATGGATCCAAATATCTTGCTTAAGAAGAAGCTTAAACAAAATGAACATGTAGTCCTTAATGATCCAGTAAAAGATGATAGATTGTTGTTGGGGAGCTTACAAAAGGTAGAGGAAGACCTCATCAAAATGGAAGCACTAAACCAACCTGAGTAGGTTATTGGTACATGAGATAAGAGAAAAAACCTGCAACTTTGGAAGCATCTCAAAGTAAAGGAGATGTAGATATACATGGAGCATCTCAAACTCAAGGAGATGCATATATACAAGGAAAGACTAAATCTCAAGGCCTAGTTGATCCATGTGCACAAGGAGGATCTAAATCTATCCCTTATCACCCTTGAAAAAATTGCTTTGTTGTAATACATCTCATTGTGGAAAGAAATTTCTGGATGGTGGTTGTATAAACAATTTTGTACTGTATATTTTCTATGCAATTAATGAAAAATGTTTTTATTTATTTGAATTCTATCACTCATTGGTTGTTTCTATTTATATTCATGTGTTGTTTTTTAAATTTGTAATGATTCAACTATATTCACAATTACAATATTAAAAGAAATGAACAATTAAACTATATTCACCATTCAACTCAGTTATCCCATACATTAATATCTAGACACTATATTTTTGAAAATTATGTTGTAAATTGATTAGGAAAGAGAATTCTATATTTTACATAATAAAACATATAATTTGAAAGATAGTGCTATGTGATAAAGAAAAAAGTTACAATTTAAATAGATGAAACAATCTTGTAATGACAAATAAACACATTCATATTTAACAAGGTTGTAAAATCTTGTAACACTAGATCCATAAACAAATACTATGATATAAATGTAATTAAAACTATTTTAAAAATAATACTGGATCCATAAACAAACAGTCTTGGCTTGTTTAGACACCTAAATCAGTTAGCTAAAACAAACACTTATCATCTTATCCAGAATCCCAAATCAGTTAGCTGAAACAAACACTTCTCAACTTGTCCAAAATCACTATTGTAAAATTTGATATCAAATAAATTCAAAATTTATTAATGTTGTGAAATATTGAAAAAATCACAATATTGGAAAATTCACAAATCAGGTAGCTGAAACAAACACTTAGCTTGTCCAGAATCACTATTATGCAAAGCAATTATCTATGTCGCTACAATCTGGTCACTAAAATCATAATTATCATCATTATTATTTGTATTCCCGATACCCCTTATGCCTACAAGGAAATTCCAATATGCCAATACCCTATCATAAGGAAATGTGTTCAACTGATATGATGACACATAAATTCTCAAACAATTTTCTAAATTTTTGTCTAGCTTGTTACGAAGTTTAGATTTAACAAAAGATAGTGCACTGAAAACCCTCTCATATTCCAGAGATCCCAATATCATTGTTTGAAATAATTCATATAAAAAAAAGTATTCACTAATAGTATCTTGCAAGACACTACTTGGATACAAATTTTTCACAAACGTGCAATGAAACTAGTCTCATTGATGTTACTCAAAAGTGATGTTTGTTCAACCATTGTTCCACAAAAATGCAATGACTATTGTTTTAAGAGATCTTTGTTGAGTATACCTTTTATTTCAACACCATTGAATTCCACAATTTTACTGAAATTATTAATAAGTTTGAACATATATTTAACAAATAAGTTATGTGTAGAATTGTATTCAGTACAAGGACCCCAAAATTTGGGGTTAACCACACCCATTGCCTCAAGCAACTCATCTCTTTGAAACTATTATCTGTCTCTTTTTTCAATGATTATGCTATTTTAAACAAATTTGTCTTTTTTTTGTGTAAAACAACTTCAAATATATTGTGTGTCACAATAACTTGTTCAAAATCATAAAAAACTATACTTGCCTACCTTTCAAAACAATACAAAGGTATCATATTTCCACGAACATTAATACAAAGATGATCATTGATGTCAAACTTCAAAAAGCATTTTGGATTGTTTACGTTTGTCAATGTATTTCAACTATCAAACAAGGGATCTTCAAAATATTTTTTGGAAACATATAACCTATCAATAATCACACATATTTGCTTTCTCATCCTTATGAAATCAATGATATAGTTGGATCTCTCTTGTGCAAGTTTAATCAAGCTATTCATTTCATGTAACATTGGAAGAATACCACATAACGTTAAAAGGGTTTTAAATTCAGTAAAAAAAAACAACAAATATTTTGCCTTATCAACACCCCTACGATTTGCGTACATCAACCTTGTTAATGATTGATAATCTTTAAAAAATCTGTGTCCAGGTTGATACATTGAAATCCACCTTGTATCCATATCTTTTAACAATTTTTTTCCTTATGTAAATCCTAGGACAAACTATTGAAACTCTACAAACCTTTTTGGACTACAAGAAAAATAAGAATGTATTTCATGAATAAGGTCTTCTACTATTGCAACATTATCAAAAGAGCTCACGATTTTATATGCTAGATTTAATCTATAAGCAATGCAATGAATGATTATCATATATGGGGGAACTGACATTTGGAGTTGAACACAAAGACCATTCGTGTGCCATTTCATTATAGAAACACCATCAACTCTGATGCATATTAAATTTATGGCTATCTCTATATCATTCATTCCTGAAATATCCTTTAAACTACTCACAACAACATTATAGATATTTTTTGCATTTGAAATTTCCACCATCTTATGTAATCCTAGAAAACTAGGCTATCTTACATGATTTTGAAATGTTTACACATGCATACAAATCCATGATGTATTTTCCACAAGTCACTTCATCAGTGGAAAGTGATATGAATATAGCATGTTTTACTTTCTCCCTCAAGTCCTCCTCAACTAATGATAGACATTTTGCCATTTCCTAGCCACTTCGATCTGACCAATGGTAACTAGGAAGGTTTTGTACATCGGTTATTTTAAAAAGATGCTTATAATCACTAAAATCAAACATCGGTCTACCCTTTTTGAGAATATTATATACAACAACCATATGCAAACTTATTGAAGCTAAAATGGTCTTATGCACTTTTTGAAATTGGGATTTAATCCTTCTACCTTTCCCAACAAGAGATTGTTGTTGCTTTGAGTGATTTTTATATTCTCTTGCATATCTGACATGCATACATTCTAATGCATCCTTCCACTTAATTTCTTTTTTAAATTTACCATCACTTCCTCAAACTTTTACATAAACTTTGCTAGCATGTTTTTCTATTATATCTTTCTTATTTTGTAGCTTGTGATCCTTACCTAGTTTCCAACTACAAATTTTGCATCTACATTATTTTTTTAGAATTGGATGTGCATGGAAGGGATAGGTTCTATCTACAAAAATGTTTTTGCCCATTCATATTTAAATGTCCTTCCAATAGCCCAGTTAGATGTCTTTCTCTTTTTAGTATTTTTTCTTGAAGATTCAAAAGAATCTTTAATGTATTTGATTTATCACTTTCATTTTTAGTTGGCATATCCATTTGAGGAATATCTTCAAGTATTTTTTGAATGTCATTGTTAAGAGAATTTTCATTAGAAAGCATATCTTGGAAAGGAATATCTTCAAGTGGAGGCATATTAGGGTCAACAGGGTATTCTGCATAGTAGCATACAATAATATTCTTTATCATTTTTGGATTTAATAAAAAAAAAACTTACAAATAAGAATATGATTCATATCATCATGAAATATGGACAGAGGCACATACTTTGAGTTAAATATTTGAGAAACAAAGCATTATTTAAAATAATCATTGAATATACAACTTACTATTCAAAAGTCAAAAATCATTTGTACTTTTAATTTGCTCCAATGTCGATGGCTCATTGGATTTCGATATATTGCTAAAATAATTTAGGATACTCTTTTCAGAAGGATATTTGGCCCCCTTCTTTGCATTGCTAGTAGGTGATATTTTACGTGTAAAGAAAATATTTTTCAATTTATAAAAGTAATAAAATGAAGAAATTTTAATTCTATGAGGGCTTAAGATAATGTAGTAATTAAAACAAACGGATGGTGGTATGGTAGAAAATACATACCTGTTTCTATACATGATTTATTGTGTTCTTTTTGCCACTACACCAGAGATAACACTTGTAACTAAGAAGAGAATAAAACTAATCAATATACAAATTCAAATCAATGTAAGAAAAAAACTTGTGTATGCGAAACAGAGCATCATAATGTCCTTAGAGAACCAAAGCAATTACCTACTCATAAAATTGTAATAAAAAGCATATCTCAATAGAAACAGAGAACCAAAGAGTGTTAAAAGAAAGAGAGAAAATATGGGAAAACATGGAGAACATTGAATTATCTTATTTCTACAACTACTTCAAATCATATTCATTAAAAAAGCAAAAAAATACATCATAGATTCACAATGTTTTAGGAAATAGAGTACCTGGTGGAGAAAAAGGTTCAGAGATAGATGCGGTTGGAATAAAGGTTAATAGTCAACCTGGTTTAAGAATAGTATAAGTTGCAGTCCTATGTCAAGTTGTCCATAGTTTGTATAAATGTCAGTCTATGTACATGTTAGTACCGAATGGTGGTTTGGATATAAAACAAGGCCCAAATATCAGTTTGGTTACAAAATAATGACCAAATGTCAGTCTATGTAAAAAATAGATATCAGATGTCGATCGAGGTATAGAACAGGAACAGATTACCAATCTGGAATCAAAATCTTGTCAGACTATCTAAATACTGGAATGACTATAATTTAGTTTTTGTGTGGTGGTCTAGGTATAGAATAAAGTTGGTATGTTAGTCCGCATGTATATCTGTGCAATTGTTTTTTTTGTTGGTCCTATAATTTAGTTTTTGTGTGGTGGTCTAGGTATAGAATAAAGTTGGTATGTTACTCCGCATGTATATCTGTGCAATTGTTTTGTTTGTTGGTCCATGTGCAAAACTATGTCAGGTGGACGACTTTTGGCTCTGGTGCATAGCAAAAATCGGATGTCGATTTGGGTACAAAAATGTGCCTATCTATCATTCTAGGTGTAGGTATGGCTTTCGTTTTGGTCCAAGTGGATTTTTGACCCAGATCGACTAGTTTATGGACCCGACTGAACTTCAACGAAATTCTACAATAGATTGAATGTACTCTTCGGTTCAATTGTGAAAAAGAATCACTGGTGTGTTAGTTATTTATAGTGTTATAGTTGGCAAGTTGAGCGGGATAAATAATTATTTTAAAAAATTTAAGGTAAAAATGGTCCATAATTTAGGTGGGAGTGTTAGCGAGTTTTAAAAAAAACATAATACTATTATCAATGAATGGTGAACCGGCACCTAAAAATTAAAATCTAAAAATTTTGAACGAAAGGACCAATGTATAGGGTCCCCCAAATTCACCAATTTGAATTTTTGAAATTGCAAATATTCACCCTATTGGCAAATATTCGTCGATGTGCATAACCTTGCTATGAACCTATGCTCTTATACTAAATGTCACAACCTATTTTTCCCTAACTTATATTTTTATATATAGGAAAGTCTTAGTTACAAGGTAAACCCCTACCTTAATTATTTAACTTACTCAAGGCAAACTCATCCCTACATGTGTATGTCTAGCTACACAAATGTATTAGGTGTAAAGTTATAATTTACAAGTTATCTCTCTTGCTGGCCACTCAAGCTAACTTGTCTTTCCTTTCATTCCATTGAAATAAGCACTCTAAAATAATACCATTTACTACTCATGTCTATCTAAGAAGGGTTAGAGTGTATAATACTTGACTATCCCTCTCATCTAAAATATGAGCTAATCAATTCTTTAATTACCTCAACAATTCCTTTTTATATAACACCTTTAGATTTTTTAGAACAAGTCAATACCAACTACTAAGGGTCAAGGTGGGTATTCGACTTCCTATCTGAATTCACTCATCAAAATCCTTTATGATGAGTATGAATAATCCTTTAGTTTTTTTTAAATTGAGAACTCTCAACTTGCTAACCAAAGCACACCCATCAAACTTGTTTATGATGTGCAATGATGAATACCTAATTAACCTTACCTTCAACTATTTATTACTTGTTACCACAAGGTTTATTTATCTCTAAAAATTAATACTTATCATCCGTACCTTTGTCTCTTTTAAAAAGGGACATAATTTAAGTTGCCCACATCCCTTTGAATAACTTAGTTTACTCCATTTACTTACCAATATAAGGTTTTAGTTTCCAAACACGTTAGAATATTTAATAAAAATAATACTAAAATAGTACAATCTTAAGCTTCCCATGGTTTATCTTTTACCAAGTAACATAACAATTCTATTTTACTTTACTTCCCTTACATATTGATCAAATCCTTTAGAAGTTTGCAAAGGAGATCCTTTAGTTTGGAAAAATAAATTATTAATTCTATTTTTATCCCAACAAAAAAAAGGGTTTTTGATTTGGAAATATGCGAATGATATAAATGATTGATTCTATTTTTCCCCCAATAAAAATGGATTTTTTGGAAATATAAATGATTGATTTTTTTTACCCCAACAAAAAAAGGGGTTTTTGATTTGGAAATATGTGAATGATGTAAATGATTGATTCTATTTGAATCATTGAAATGCAAAGTGATGAAAATGCAATATGAGATGGAGAAATGTGACCTGTATAGTGACTATTGAGAAATTTCTTCAATCGAAACCAATCATCCTAATAGGCCTGTATCCTCAATGACTGTGGGTGTAAAATAGATGATGTAATTAAAATTATCCATGTTTCAAGCCCCACGAACAAGGCCATCAATGATAACTTTTGAGAAAATTAATCTAAGCATAGTCTCACTTGAAAAATGAGGGACCAAATGGATTTTTATTTCGAACAAGAGGATGTTGGATGATGATAATAACAAGTGTCCTTATGGTGATTTATCCATCCTACCAAATTGTATAGATAACCAATCACTGCAACTGCCAGGGAAATATAATAAACCATTAGATATGAGGTTCACTTGTATGATATGAATGATGTAAATAAATCTAAATGGTTGATGCTATTTTTACCCCAACAAAAAAAAAGGGTTTTGGAAAGATGCAATAATTGTGAATAGTGCAATGATTGATTCTATTTTTTCCCCAATAGAAAATTAGGTTTTTGAAAATGTGGATGATATGAATGATGTAAGGAATGTGAATGATTGATTCTATTTTTACCCCAATAGAAAAAGGGGGTTTTTGATTTGGAAATATGTGAATGATGTAAATGATTGATTCTATTTTTGCCCTAACATAAAATAAATTTTTGGAAATGTAAATGATTGATTTTGTTTTTGCCCCAACATAAAAGGAGTTTTTGTATGATGTAAGTGATTAATTCTATTTTTGCCCCAATAGAATAGATTTTTTTTTGGAAATGTGGATGATATGAGTGATGTAAAAGAATGTGAATGATTGATTATGTTTTGCCTAACATAAAAAAGAGGATTTTTTGATTTGGAAAGATGTGAATAATATAAATGATTGATTTTATTTTTGCCCCAATAGAAAAGGGATTTTTGGAAAAGTAAATGATTGATTCTATTTTTACCCCAACAAAAAAAAAGGGTTTTGATTTGGAAATATGTGAATGATGTAAATGATTGATTCTATTTTTGCCCCAACAAAAAAGGGATTTTTGAAAATGTAAATGATTGATTCTGTTTTTGCCCCAACAAAAAAAAGGGAGTTTTTTATTTAGAAAGATGTGAATGATGTAAATAATTGATTTTATTTTTGCCCCAACAGAAAAGGGGTTTTTGGAAATGTAAATGATTGATTCTATTTTTGCCCCAACAGAAAAGGGGGTTTGTGTATGATGTAAATGATTGATTCTATTTTTACCCCAAAAGAAAAGGGGTTTTTGAAAATGTGAATGATGGAATGTGAATGATGTAAATGATTGATTTTGTTTTTGCCCCAACAGAAAAGGGATTTTTGGAAATGTGGATTATATGAATGATGTAAAGGAATGTGAATAATTGATTTCATTATTGCCCCAATAGAAAAGATATTTTTGTATGATTCAAGTGATTGATTATATTTTTGCCCCAATAGAAAAGGGGTTTTTGTACAATGTAAGTGATTGATTCTATTTTTGCCCCAATAGAAAAGAGGTTTTTTAAAATGTGAATGATGTAAATGATTGATTCTATTTTTATCCCAATAGAAAAAGGGTTTTTGGAAATGTGGATGATAGGAATGATGTAAAGGAATATGAATGATTGATTCCATTTTTTCCCAATAGAAAAGAGATTTTTGTATGATGCAAGTGATTGATTTTATTTTTGCCCAATAGAAAAGGGGTTTTTGTGTGAAGTGATTGATTCTATTTTTTCCCCAACAAAAAAGTTGTTTTTAGAAATGTGGATGATATGAATGATGTAAAGGAATGTAAATGTTTGATTCTATTTGTGTCCCAATAGAAAAATGGGGTTTTTGATTTGGAAATATGTGAATGATGTAAATGATTAATTCTATTTTTACCCCAACATAAAAGAGGTTTTTGGAAATGTAAATGATTGATTATATTTTTGCCCCAACAAAAAAAGGGAGTTTTTGATTTGGAAATATGTGAATGATGTAAATGATTGATTATGTTTTTACCCCAACAAAAAGGGGTTTTTAGAAATTTAAATGATTGATTCTATTTTTGCCCCAACAGAAAAGGGGCTTTGTGTATGATGTAAATGATTGATTCCATTTTTGCCCCAACAAAAAAGGGTTTTTTGAAAATGTGAATGATGGAATGTGAATGATGTAAACGATTGATTTTGATTTTTTCCCAATAGAAAAGGGATTTTTAGAAATGTGGATGATATGAATGATGTAAATGATCGATTTAATGAATGTGAATTATGTAATGGCTGGTTCTATTTTTTCCCCAATAGAAAAAGAGGGGTTTTAAAAATGTGGATGATGCAATGAATGATTTTATTTTTTCCCCAATATAAAAGGGGTTCTTGTGAAATGTGGATGATATGCATGATGTAAAGGAATGTGAATTATTGAATTTGATTTTAAACCAACATAAAAAGGGGTTTTTGAAAATGTGGATGATATGATGAGTGATTATATTTTTACCCCAATCGAAAAAGGGGTTTTTGAAAATGTGGATTGATGTTGCCTTTGCCTTGGTAAGATAGGGTTGATAATGGATTTATTGATTGTGAATGTAAGGCAAAGGGTGTAACCTTTGACAAAAGGATACAACCTTTTGAACCTAGCAACTGATTTGATGAAGCAATTTGTTGGACTAGTGGGGAAGGTACAATACCTTAAGCACCCCCAATTAATTGATTATTTTTATTGGGGAAGGTGTGATACCTTGAATATCCCCAACTGGATTTGTTTGTGACTAATGGGGGAAGGTGTGATACCTTAAGCACCCCCAAGTTGCTTGATTTTTTTTATTGAGGAAGGTGTGATACCTTGAACATACCCAGCTAGATTTTTTTTATGTGACTAATGGGGGAAGGTGTGATACCTTAAACATCGCCCAGTTGCTTGATTATTTTTATTGGGTAAGGTGTGATACCTTGAACATCCCCAAATGGATTTTTTTTGTGTGACTAATGGGGGAATGTGTGATACCTTAAAAACCCCCAAGTTTCTTGATTATTTTTATTGTATAAGGTATGATACCTTGAACATACCCAAATAGATTTTTTTTGTGACTAATGGGGGAAGGTGTGATACCTTAAACACCCCCAAGTTGCTTGATTTTTTTTATTGAGGAAGGTGTGATACCTTGAACATCCCCAAGTGGATTTTTTTATATGGCTAATGGGATAAGGTGTGATACCTTAAAAACCCCCAAGTTGCTTGATGATTTTTTTATGGATACAAATAAATGAATGGCCATCATGTTGTAATGATCATTTGTAAAAGGTTTTAGAATCTTGCTTGACCAACTTTATCTTTGTTGCTTAATCAGGGACACCAACATCTAATGGTGGCATGTGAAGTGGAAGACTCATGTAATGATATGGTAATGATATGAATGTTGTGTTGGCTTATGGATGGCTGATCTATAATTGTTTTACAAAGACTCAAACATCCTAGTGATTTCAAAAAAACTCACTAAGTTTTATCAAAATTATCCAAGACCAAATTTGTGTGCAGTGAAATATTCATTTACCAATCAAGAGCATGGTAGTTATTCAATTCAATCGAGAACCATTATGTGTGCAAGTGATTTCATTAACTCATATTGAGTAAATTGAGATAAAACATGTTATGGTGGAGACTAGGAAGCTAGCTTGTCCTTATGTGTGGTCATAGGTTCGTTCAAGAGAGACGTGTCACCATGCATGAGCATACTCCACTATCAGTCAAGCTTTTATAGCCCTGATGGATATTAGATCCATAGTCTAATGATCTGATATCTAAGCTTTGGGGATTCAAACTACCTAGCCATCTGGATGGAAATGTAGTTCTATCCTTACGACTTGTGGATATTGAGGTGTGTGATGTGTAAAAAGATTAGAGCTTTGGAAAATCATATTATTAATTGAAGTGTGATGAGAATTTAGTCCTATCCTTACTACTCATTCTTTTATTTGGAATTGTTATTAGTGGTTAAGACCGCTATTTTTTATTTTGGACTATGTACATAATGGGACAAGCGAAGATCATTTTTTCGCTTCGAGGTTCAACCTAATCATGGTGTTATACCTATTTAATACAAGATGTTTTTAAATGTGTGAGATGTATTTGGTTCAATATTGTTAGAGTTAATTTATAGAACTCAAGATTTTATTTAGTAAAAATATGCCTTGGTCCTAAAGAAAACTTGACATATTTTGGAGGTTTCTTGAAATACTAGGAGTGGTTGAGTGACCGAAAACACCTAGGGATGATGGAAATGTGTTTTAAAAATGATGACTTGGCTTATGAAATGAAAAAATGAGATGGATATGCCCTTAAAGGTTCCCTTGATTGAGGTGAGAAGACTTATTGGATTAACAATTATTCAAACTAATCAAATGACCACTAGTATGGTGAATGGAATGCATGTATGCAGAAGATATGAATGTAGTGTGATTGGAATAAAAATGCAATGTATTTTTAATTTTTTTGTCGGGAAGGTACAATACCTTAAGCATCCCCAATTTGTTTTATGGTTGATGATGTGGGTGATTGGGAAGGTGTGATACCTTGAGAATCTCTAATTTATTTAATGGTTGATGATGTGGATGATTGGGAAGGTGTGATACCTTGAGAATCCCCAATGTTGTTTGAGTTGATACCAAGGTCTTGATCAGATGAGGTGAGCGGATCATCTATGGAAAAGGCCTTCCTATCAATAAGATCTTGGACAATATCCTTAAATGTAAAACAATTATTAATATCATGACCCATTTTCCTATGATAGAGGCAATAATGATCTTCCCGATACGACTTGGATTTAAGTTTGTTTGGATCAAGAGGGCGCACATTAGGTAAAACAATTATTTTTACCTCCTACAACTTTTGAAATATGGTCAAAATAGGCTTATAAAAAGGTTTATAGGTACAAAAATAGTGTTTTTAATGAGATAAATGAGGTGAAATAGGAATAGTGAGACCCCCTTATCAGTAAGATCTTGGACCACATCTTTAAATGTGTAGCAATTATTGATGTTATAGCCCACTTGCTGATGATAGGGATAGAATAAGTGCTCTTTAAATTATTTACCTCATTTGGTTGGGTCATTAAGTTTTATTGATGACAAGGTAATTTCATTGGTCTCATGCAACCTTCGAAAGATGGATGAGTAAGACTTTGAAAGTAACATGTAGTCGTGAGGGGGTTTCATAGGATGCTTGGTGCATTTATCCAATTGTGGTTGATTTTGAGTTTGTGGCACAAGTAGTGTAACCTAGGATGTGGATTGAAAAAAAGGATGTTGCAATTGATGAGGTTGCTAAGATGGATGTTGATGAGATTGATGTTGATCCAACTATAATTCAATGTTTGTAATCCGAGTTAAAATTTGTTGAAGAATTAGAGTGTATTGGCAACTTGATTGTAACTCAATGCTAGCTAAATGCTTCAGGATTTGTTGTAAATCTAGTGGTGGTGACTACTAATGTTGTTGAGGGGGTTGTTGGATGGATTGTGATGAAATTTGTTGGCAATTGGTGAGTGGTGGAGATGGAATTAATGCAGGTGATGGAAAATAATCTAACAGATGTGGATCAAATTTTCTCAACATATGAGCTGATATAGATGATTCATGATGATTTTGTCTAGTGGATATCCACATGCTCATGTTCTTGATTTAGCTTGGAATGTTTAGCTATGGTAGCTGGGTTATCCCCACCCTGGTGTAGTGTGTACACTTGTTCTTGATTTTGTGGATATGTTAGGTGAGATGGGATGGAGGTGCTTTGGCTACATTGTGGTGGAGGAATTTGGTGTGAAGGTGTAGATGATGCCTCAAAAAGAGGGTTGGTGTAGACTTGGCTAAAACTATAGGGATGTGATTGAGCTAGTTCCTACTAAGAAGAAGGAACATATTTGGGTGGAATGTGAAGAGGTTCTAGAATTATATTGGTTGGTCTAAAATAAGCTCTAACCTTATCCATGTCTATGTAGATGATGTAGGTATCCTTAGGTGTGGATGGCTTGGTTTTTGGAATGAAAGTGTGAATAGATCTATGCATCACATCAACATTTGAAGTGTGTGTGTGAGGGTCCTATAGAAAAATCAAAATAACTTGGTTGTGTCATGTTGGTTGGGTTAGACATAGAAGCAATTAGGGAAGGAGTGGAGCACTTTGTGGATGAGGTTGGTGCTTGATTCATGGCTCTAGATTGATTTTTTGTCAATACCATATGCTATGAACAAGCAAGGGTGATGAATGTGAGGGATGTGTGTGGAAAGTGAAATGACAATGAAAAGCACATAGATCAGCAAATAATTGTATCCTATATTTTGCAACAATATTTGTTTTGTGTGTGGTTTGTGTGTTTTGATATGTAGACCCTATACCTAGACTACTATGCATGATGGGTTCCTAAGATGGATGGCATGTGAGTATTTTACTAGTGATGAAATCCAAAAAAATCATGTACATACTGCTATGGTGTTTATAGGATGAGACAGTGGATGGAGATGAAACCCACCGTCACTAATCTCAATCAGTGGTTGGTGATGAAGTCCAACTCACTGATGTTGAATGTGAAATGTGCAATTATGTGTGATTATTTTTAAGTTTCTATTGTCTATGGTGTTCAAACAATTCCAAGAGACCCTTTTTCACTCAGCCAAGTTGGTGTTCAAGAACACTAATACGAAGTCCCTCAAAAGAATCTAGGGTACACCTCTTAAGATCCACCTTGAATCATCAAGTGATTCCAACAGTGGAGGGTTCGCCTAGTTCTTCCACTCTGAATCAGCAATGTGTTTCCAATAGTGGGAGAGACTTGAATACCAATGACTTTTTCCATCTTAGAAAAGTAAAAAGTAGGGGACTTTAGCCTAAAGTGCAGCTACTTATGTTTTTTTGTTTTATTGCAAACAACACTCAGGGTAAAAAGTAAAAACACCACAAAACAACAAAAACTTAAATTTAGTGGAATGAATGTTCTAATGCAACTGAGATGAATGCATAAGTGTAGATCTATCCTATGTGCAATTCTATATGATTCTAAAAAATACATATTTTTTATTGAAAGAAAAAAATGCTTATAAATGCCTAGGATGCCTAACAATGCATGATATCTAACTTTAAAAAAATAGAAAGGTGAATATTTATTTATTCATTTTTTAAACAAAAAATAAATACAGCTAGGGTTTTAAAAAAACTTACATGGAAGTTTACTTTTTTTCCTCCAGGTTCACATATGTGGTGATGTAATTTTCCTAGATGTTGTTCAATGTCCATGCAAGCTAGATCAAGACATTGCATATTTAAAAACCTTAACTATGAAAACCTACAGTAAAAATAGAAAATGTAGATTAGAAATAATGACAAGGTAAATTAACATAAGAAACCCTTTGGAGGTCCCACCGTGATCACCATTTTGTAAAGTAAAAAACAACTCCGAATAACAATCAACACAAAATATATTGCACAATGAAGAGATAATATTGTATTAATATGGTGGGAGCCTTGATCTCCAATGTTACAATACAATATGTGTTTATACAATAATTACAATCGAAGGGTTTGAAAACCCTCATTCACAATGAATATTTGGTGTCTTCTACATCATCTTCACTCCAAACAAGTTGTGAGTGGGCTTTGCATATCCCTATGGGACCACTCGAGTTACAATAGTCATCAATGTAAATGCTTCCTATAATCTATACACAAACAAATCAAAAAGTAGGTTAACAACACCTACAAGGCCTCCACAGTATGAGGCTTGCTAAATCTAAAAATATATAATATTAACCCTAATTGAAATGCTTGATAAAATAAAATACAGATATACCAAAAATTTAAGTAAAGCAATAACAAATAGCACCTCGTCAAAAATATACCTATGTTTTTCATCCACATTTTCTATTTTTTAGGAGTTCAAACTATGAGTGTGTGAACACTCGGTAGCATCCAAGGGATGGTTCACAAGTGTTGTAGTGAACCAACAGTGGCGGCCACTGTTGGACATTTTGATCTCTTTTAGTTGTCATTGATGTCAAGGTGAGAAGTTGTCATTGATGCCAAAGTGAACACATGAAGCTGTCACTAATAGCATGGAGTACACCATCATTAACACCAGGAGTAATGCAAAAAGATGGAGAAAAGTTGTCCAAATATGATTTTATATGGTTTTTTTTTAAAACCATGGTGGTACATTAAAAGGTTTTTTATTAAAACCATAATGATAGTTTTCTAACATTGTGATGGCAGAATTACGGTTTTTATTAAAAACAAGGTGGTGGAATTATTTTTCATCAACCCAGTGAAGTATAAATGACAGTTTTGATATTAACTAAAAGAGAACTTTAATTTTTTATTAAAGTCTAAAGTTTATAAATTAAATTTATTATATTTAAATTCTTTTGAATTTAAATTAATTATAAATTATAATTTATACAAGTCGACGTCATCAAGTCGAATCATCCGTAGATGTTGTATGCAAAGAAAATGAACCCTAAGACAAACCTTAGGGAAGATGGCAATTTGAATTCGAATACAACAAAAAATCTGGAGCCTCCAAAAATTATAGAGTGGGGTATTGCAGAAGCAAGGCAGCACATCGTGATCGAGGTAGCACATCGTGTTCGAGCAAGGAACAAGGCAAAGGGAGTAGCGCTCGTGGTCTAGCTTGGTGCTAGACGTGGAAGAAGGCCAAAGCCTTTAAAGCCTTGGAGAAAGAGGCTTAAGCAACCTTACAGCTTAAGCTAAGCATGTGGAGCACTTAGCTCACATGGCTAGCTAGCCGTAGCTAAGGCACCAACCGACGGAGAAGGCGTAGGGTTGAAACCCTAGAAAACATGAAAGGGGGATTCACCAAAGGTTTTTTATGATTTAATTTTGATTTTTGCATAATACTAAGGTTTAGGAGGCATAAGGGAATATTTGTGATATTTGATCATTATGCTAAGGTTTTAGGGGTGTTTGTGGAATTTGATTAATTGTGCTAAGGTTAGGGAGTTATAAGGTGATATTAATTTATTTACCTAAGTGGTAAATAGGTGATTTATTAAGGTAAATATTATTTTACCTTAGGAGATAGAAATTAAGTTGGAATATCAATTTTGTGAAATTGAGAAATTGAAGGTGTGTTTTGAAAATGAAATTTTTGTGAAGATATTATTGTCAAATATTGCTATTGAGATGGAGTGATAAGGTGTAATTGAGTTTTTACATTACATTGTGAGAAATATTTATCTTCTAACCTCTTTGAGCTTGGCATAGAAGTGTTTGTGGTTGTGATAGATTTATGATATTCCTTCATCATCAAGAAAAAGGTATGAGCACATTCTTCCATAGTTGAGTTGATTGATTGGTTTTCTTGAAAATAAGTTTGGAGTGAAAAGGACTTGATTAGGGTTTCCTATTGAGTGTGTTGAGTGAATGCTTCAAGGTTTTATGGAATAAAGAAGTGTTGTTAAAACCTTGTTTGATAAGCATTGTTGTTGAAGCCATTGGTTGTGAGAAGAACTTGAATTAGGGTTTGAGTATCATTGCTATGGGAAGATTGTTTTATAAGAATTGTTGTTGAAGTGAGTTGTTGAGCAAAGAACTTGAACTAATGTTTGAATAGAACATGAGTATCATTGCTATGTGAGAGTTTTTTTTATAAGCATTGTTGTTGAAGTGATTTATTGTGAGAAGAACTTGAACTAGGGTTTGCAAAGATCATGAGTATCATTGTTATGTGAGATTTGTTGTTGAGCATTGTTGGAAACATTTTGAGTTGATGTTTATATGCTTGGACTAGGGTTTGTGAGAAAGTATTATTTTATTGAGTGATTGGTTGAGTAGAGTTGGTTGAGCCTAGTCAAGTGGATGTGTGAAGTGATTGTTCAAGTTCCATAAAACAAACTATTCTATATTCTAAATTGAGTTGTGAAAGTGGTTTAACATTGAGTTAAATTTGAAGCATATTGAGTCTCTAACAATTCTCCTTATGTTTCTAAGAGAGTGATTAAAAGTAATTGAGCATTGTGATAAGTATAGAACATATTGAGTCTCTAACAATTCTCTTTATGTTTCTATGAGATTGGACAAGTTCTGTGTGGACTTGTTGAGAAGATTTGAGGTAAGTCTTTGAGGAGACTTATGGACTGATTTTGTGTGAGCTTTTGTGAAAGCTTACAATACAAATTGGTTAAGTTCTTGAGAGGACTTATTGAGCAAATTGGACAAGTTCTAGAGAGGACTTGTGGAGAAGATTGATCAAGTTCTAGAGAGGACTTGTGGAGAATATTGAGCAAGTTCTAGAGAGGACTTGTAGAGTAGAATTGAGCAAGTTCTAGAGAGGACTTGTAGAGTAGATTTGAGCAAGTTCTAGAGAGGACTTGTAGAGCAAAATTGAGCAAGTTCTAGAGAGGAATTGTAGAGCAAAATTGAGAAAGTTCTAGAGAGGACTTGTAGAGAAAATTTGAGCAAGTTCTAGAGAGGACTTGTGGATAGATTAGTGTGAGATTTTGTGGAAGCTTACAAGGCATATTTGAGATAAGTATTTGAGAAGACTTGAGAGCAGAGTTGATTGATTTATTCAAACCTTGAGTTAAGGTTTGGGGTACATCCAGTAGATTTGAGACAAGCCTTGAGTTAAGGCTTGAGGACAGAGAGCGAGGATAGATTTGTGCTAGACCAAAGGACCATGTTTAATGCAGATTTGAGAGCAGGGTTTGATGCATATTTGAGGATAAGTTTTTTCTAGACTAGAGACAGTGATTGAGTAGAGTTGTGCTATAATGAAGGAATATGTTTAGTGCAAATTTGAGAGCAGATTTTGGTATAGATTTAAGAATAAGTTTATTCCAGACTAGAGTTAGAGATTGAGCAGATTTGTGCTAGATCGAAGGACTGTGTTTAGTGTAGATTTGAGACAAATCTTTGGAGGTGATAGAGCAGAGAGGATAGTAGTCTCCAGTGGATAGAGATCCATTAGCTAGGGCAGTGAGGACATGTATTCTGAGTGGGAACAAGAGTCTTCAGTGGATAGAGATCCACAAGCCAATGTAGTGGAGGCAGTAGTATTCTAGAGGATCACCAACTAGAGCAGAGGAGGAGTTATCTTGTGGATAGAGATCCACGAACTTTATTTAGGGGATTGGTGTCTCCTTTGGACAGAGGTCCATAAACATTGTAATAGGGAAAGGATTCCCAAGAGATTGATTGAGAAAATTTTAGTGAAATATTTTCTCCGTGGAGTAGCCCACATTGGGTGAACCACATTAAATTGGTGTCTTTATTGTGTGTGATGATTTGTGCATTACTTTGGTTATTTCTATTGATATTTTCATTGATTATATAGATTAATACTATTTGGAAAAGAAAAGTAAAAAGTGGTCTTATACTGTTCACCCCCCTCTCAGTATAAGCTTGTGTTCTTCAATTGGTATCAGATTTGGTTCCTTCGAAAAAGGTTTAACAACTTGAAGGAAGATCTTACAAGAACACAAATGGCAAATAAAGGCAAAGGCAAAACCATGAGATACAAGAAGAAAAGAACACACATGGTCATGAAATAAAAGGAAGATGAATTCAATATTGTTGTTTTGAGGGGAAGAATAGAAATAGATTCAAGGGATGAATCAAGCAATGGAGAAATAACCAGGTTGATAAAGTTTTGTACCATATGTAGGAATTAAGGTTACCATGCATCTTATTATCCATAAGAAGGTGAAGAATGTTTTGTTTGTGGTCAACTCGGTCATGATGCAGGTTATTGCAATGGGTTTAGTAGTGGTGAAGATGAAGATGATATTTTTGGAAATGAAATCCTAGAGGTTGGTTCAAAGGATAACAGGGACAATCAAATCAGGTATGAAGAAAAAACTCTACTTTTAGTATTAGAATAAAATACTCCTATTGAAGACCAAATAAAAGAGAGAAATTTAGAAAAAGAAAAGGAGGAAGCCACTCTTAAGGAACTTGTTGAATTGAAAAGAGAGAATTTAGAATTGAAGGCTCAAATACAAGAAGATGAGAAATGTAAGACAAAGCTTCTACAAGATCTCTCTGATTTGAGAAATATTGTTGAAAAGGCAAGAAGAGTAGAAGAAGGTATGATTTAAAAATCAAAGGTAAAAAGGATAGAATGTGAAATACTTATGGTTACTCTTGAAGAATTAAAAATAGAGAAATCATGATTAAGAGTTCAAGCTCAAGAAGATGAGAAAGCAAAAGCAAAGTTTCTATAGGAACTCACCAACTTCAAAATCAAGGTTGAAGAAGCAAGAAGTATTGAAGAAGCTATGGCTAAAAAATTAAAGGTAAAATATCTAGAGTGTGAAATATTAGAGCATGAGATAGTTTCACTAAGGATGGAAGTAAAAAGTTCTAAGGATAAGCTACACAAGTTTGAAGAAAATTCAAAGACTTTGGATAGGATCATCAATGCACAAAGGTCATCAGTCACCATAACAGGACTTAGTTCTAAATAAGAACAAGGGAAACATGAAGCAGAAAAAGGAGAGTCAAGCTCAAACACCAGAAAAGAAGAAGCGTCAAAAGAAGTAAGTAAAAGAGATAGTGAGACTTCTAAGGATAAGTTGGACAATAAAAAGTTCAACAAGTAAAGGAAAAATGCACAAGTAAGGAACAGATGGAACAGGAAACAAGTAGAAGATACTAAGAGACCAATGGGGTCTAGGCAAAGTTTCTTCAATGGATGATGCTTCTCATGTCACAAGTTTGGGTACATGGCTTCACAATGCAGGACACATGAAAGACAAGAAAATGGGAATTTTAAAAACAAATAGCTTTTCCATGGGTTTTGCTACTCATGTAATCAGTTTGGTCACAAGGTAATGAATTTCAGGGTTCATGACAGGAACAGATATGGCTTCACTAGGAGAAATCCTAAGACAATTACACCTCCAAGGAATAATAACATTAAGTGTTATAAGTACAATAATGATGGGTATACAACAAAGTGGTGTAGAATAGACATTCCATAATCAAGTATGAACAGGAGCAGGAACAAGAACAAGAATATGGATATGAATAGGAATAGGAACATGGACATGGAAAGGAAAATTCAAAGGGATTAGAAGAATAATATGAGAAGGAAAGAACACAAAAGCAAAGAACAATGCTTTCTGGGAGTAGAAATACTCCCACCCCATAATTAACCACCTCAAGAGGAGGTGGGGGAGGGGCTAAGCTAAGAAACTCATTCTTAGTCTCGAGCCCCAAAGGTGACCCTTTGATATTGATGTCAAAGGGGGAGAGATTTGAGTAAGGGGGAGAGATTTGGTATCTAAGTAAAGATGAGAGATTTGAAAATAGCATTGAGCTAGGGGGAGCAATGTCCTAGGGGGAGTAGAACAAAGGAAAGATCAAGTTTTTAGTAAAAATAATTTGGGTTACCATCAATGACAAAGGGGGAGATTGTTGGATATTTTGAGCTCATTTAGTTGTCATTGATGTCAAGGTGAGAAGTCGTAATTGATGCCAAAGTGAACACATGAAGTTGTCATTAATACCATGGAGTACACCATCATTAACACCAAAAGCAATGCAAAGAGATGGAGAAAAGTTGTCCAAATATGATTTTATAAGGTTTTTTGTTAAAACCATGGTGGCACATTAAAATATTTTTTATTAAAACCATAATGATAGTTTTCTAACATTGTGATGGCAGAATTAAGGTTTTTATTAAAACCAAGGTGGCGGAATTATTTTTCATCAACCTAGTGAAGTGCAAATGACAGTTTTGATATTAACTCAAAGAGAGCTTTAATTTTTTATTAAAGTCTAAAGTTTATAAATTAAATTTAAAATATTTAAATTATTTTGAATTTAAATTAATTATAAATTGTAATTTATACAAGCCGACGTCATCAAGTCGAATCATATGCTGACATTGTATGCAAAGTAAATGAAGGGTATTTAAATCCTAAGACAAACCTTAGGGAAGATGGCAATTCGAATTCGAATACAATGAAAATTTTGGAGCCTTCAAAAATTATGGAGTGGGGTATTGCAAAAGCAAGGTAGCACATCGTGATCGAGGTAGTGCATTGTGTTCGAGCGAGGAACAAGGCAAAGGGAGTAGCGCTCGTGGTCTAGCTTGGCACTAGATGTGGAAGAAGGCCAAAGCCTTTAAAGTCTTGGAGAAAAGGCTTAAGCAACCTTAGGGCTTAAGCTAAGCACGTGGAGCGCTTAGCTCACACGGCTAGCTAGCCATAGCTAAGGTGCCAATTGAGGGAGAAAGCGCAAGATCTAAACCTCGAAAAACACAGAAGGGGAATTCACCAAAGGTTTTTATGATTTAATTTTAATTTTTGCATAATACTAAGGTTTAGGAGGTATAAGGGAATATTTATGATATTTGATTATTGTGCTAAGGTTTTAGGGGTGCTTGTGGAATTTGATTAATTGTTCTAAGGTTAGGGAGTTATAAGGTGATATTAATTTATTTACCTAAGTGGTGTTGTGGCTACTCCACAACTAGCCCCAAAGCTTGGGGACCCAATTTAATTTTGATGTAGAGAGTTTCCTTTGTCTTGGGTGGTCTTTGAATGATAGTGTCGAGGGGTTTCACCCATGAGCTTGCAAAGTTTATTCTGATAGTGTCCCATTCCATTTATATTTTTGCCTTTGCAATTTTGGGTACTTCGGATGTTCCTGAGTGATCATGTCTAGTAGAAGCATAGCCATAGGTTCGCCATGTATATTTCGAGGTTCCAGTTGGTATCATTTTCTTATCTTCGTTTGAGAATATCTGGTGTGTGATTGGTCTTGGTTTCATGGTTTTATTTTAATGCTTTGACATTAAAACCAATCAAAACATGTATATATTTAAACCAATATATATATTGTTATTATTATATATACTATGTATAATAATAATAACATTAAAATAAAATAAAAAAAACATATAAAAAGACAAAAAATTAATAAAATATATATTATTATATATTTTTTATATATAATAATATTATATATAATAAAAATCAAATAAATTTTTTTTAAATAAAACTTTATTATCCTATATATATATATATATATATATATATATATATAATAATAAATAAAATATAAATAAAAAAGAATCTTGGTCTTTATTGAATATAATTGTTGGTTCCAATAAATTATATATATATATATATATATATATATATATTATAACTATATAAGAACATATATCATAATAAATAAAACAAAAGAAAGGTAAGTTGATTTTTTATATGTTTTAATGTTGTCTTTGTTTATGTGCAAGCGTTGTAGAGCGAAGGAGCGCGATGAGGCAGCTGGTGAGTTCAAAAATATAAATGTGGACAGGTGAGATGACATGAATTTCAAGACCGAACACGTCGAGAGTTACAAAGGTGGATATGTGCATGGTGGGGGTACGAATCCAACATGACGATGTCAATGGACGCTATTGGAGGAGACTCGAGGACCCACGGGATTACGCATATGGATTCAGGTATCATCACAGCAGGCGCACCCACATGGCGAAAGACATATGCGAGATGTGGAAGACGGCGTGGCATCATGGATGCTGAGTCAGAGAATGGGCTTGAAGCGCAATCGTTGGACGGACACATGGTCTCGACGAGATCATTGGCAAAACAACACGGAATAGCTGGCAGTAATTCCATCGATGACATCAGGGACGTAGAGCCAATGTAAGGATGCGGATGATTTTGTGAAGCCAGTGTTAAAGTTTCAACGAAACAAGGCAGCGGATGGACTGTGCAGCAAAGCATCAATGACTTAGATATCAGGGTGAAGGAAAAATCATGCGACTACATCTAGGCAAAAATTTACAACGGGGCCCAAAACGTATTTTTTTTTAGTAATACGAAGGGCATTTTAATGACCACCGAGGCGGACACACAAGCTTGGACTGTCAGAGGTGACAACCATGGTAGATGTGTAACGGAGTGAGATAAGGCCAGAACGTAGCAAGCGGCAATAAGCATTTTTGACGAGAGAAAACAACGCATGACATGAAGAGCTAAGTCGACAAAAAATATGGGGATGGCACATCACGAGGAAATCCAAATTGAAACCTAAAACAACATAATTAAAGACATCAATGGGGGTTTCTAACCGTGCGTTATAGAGAAATCAATAACAACAATTGAACGGTAGAGGATAACGAAGGTAACCGTTGGCGTTACCAAAATTCTCATCGAAAGCAATAAGAACGAAGGAGGTTCATTGAACATATCGAGGGGTATTCGTTTGGATTATTCGGAGGGCATTAAAATGTTTAATAAATTTTGTTTTATTAAAAGCCCACGACGAGGAGGTGGAATAAATCAAAGGGCTACGACGAAAGATTATTTCTTTTTCTTTTAAAAGTTTATATTGATAATGGTCATACTATCATAACTGGGGTGCAAAGGTTAAATTAAAGAGTATGTGGGCCATGCATACAACATACAAAATGGCAAAACATTAAAGGAAAGGTAAAAGGAAAACTGCCATCAAAACGTAAAGTTAGAAATCAAAATGCTCGTAGGAGATATTTTCGAAAATCAGTGACAAAGATATGTGGACAGATTCTTATGGAGAAGAAAATCAGTCGAAACTTCAATAAGAAAGGAAATGAAAAGCATATTTTTCAAACCTTTTAAAAACTGAAGAACATGCATGCACAAGGACTGGATCTCTTGGAGACCGCATGCTTTTGAAATGCCAAGGTTGCCATTCTTATGGGGAGGCTAGATTTTGCTGAAAGGAATGTAGAAACAGGGATGGTTTTTGAATGTATTGTAGGATTTCTGCACTTTGGAGCAAAATAAGAGGAGAAAATCTCTGAGTGTTCCCATTTTATTGCACATCTTTCTTCTTTCTGCTTTCTGGATTTCTAGACATTGTCATTGCTTTTTAGGGTTTCATTGTTGAATGTCCAGGAGTAGGGATTTCCCATTTTTCCTTAGAGTCTTGCACCCACTTTGTTTCGGGATGTGTAAATGCAGTTCCGGCTGAGTTGGGTTATGCTCAGAAAAATCTCATGTCTCGAATTTTGCATGCTAGGGTAGCATAAAACTGCATTTTCTGGTTTTCTGCATTTTATTTCAGTTTTTAGATTTTATTTTTATTTTCTAACTTTTTATTTTTAATTTTTTTTAATTTTCGGACATTAAAATAAAAATTAAAAAAAATTCAAAATCCAAAAATAATTGCATGGTTGCGTAGAGTATACTTCAGAGTTCCATTTTGCACTTAGACATTTTTACTTTGGAGTCATTTCGTATTTTTAAAAATTGTTCAAAGTTGTTGTTTTATTGCAGATTTTTAAAATTTCGAAATTTCAGAATTTCCATTTTGGGGCCAAATTTAATTTTTTCAGTTTTATATTTCATTCATGAGCCTATGATGACATTTCCTTCATGAAAATTTCAATTTCATTGAAGGGGTTATGTTTATGGCATTCCACAAATTACCATTTTTGGAGCAATAAATGCACCTTCTCTTTATAAAAATTCTGATTTCATGGAAGAGGGGAATTTTATAATTTACATTGAAGGTCATTATTTCAAAGCATTAAATTATTCTTCTTTATGAAAATTTGATTTCATTAAAGAGGGATAATTAAAGTGACATTTTAAAGCCTCTATTTTAAGGCAATAAATTATTATCTCTTTGTGAAAATTAATTTCACCAAAGAGGGATAATTTATTAATCATATTAAAGGCTATCTTAATCTTCATGATAAGAAGCTACATTTGAGGAGCCTATTCATCATTTCGGATTCACATTCATAGATAGATTTTAATCTTCATTTTCATGTTTTAAAGTAGGATTTAATGCAAGATAAAACTTGATTAAAATCCACTTAATAAGGGAAGATAAAATCTACCTTAAAATCCTCAAGATAAAAGGAATTAAGGCACTACATCGTGGTCATATGAGGGCCAACTCACATTTACTTTTATTTTGGTTTCATGAACAATCATTAAAGTAGCATGGTAAAATAAACCAACACATGCCCCTTGTTTACAGTTACTTGCAATCACTAAGGTGTTCCTAGCATTAAATTGATACATATTTATTTGAGATTACTAATACACATATGCAAATGCTAATATAGCGGAGACCTTGGAGAAGTTGTTTTGTTTAACTTCTTTGCAAGAGAGGGTTTTGGAATCCAAACCCTAAGGGAGAGTGTAATTTCACAATTGGGTAAAATTAACACTCAACATTTTGGCGCTAGAAGGAGGGCCTGATGTGGTTTATTTTATTGTGATTTTAAATGCTATAGGGATTTAAAATGTGGAATATTTCATGCCCTATTGACTATTATCTTTAGACCTCTTTTAACACACAACATTGTGGTGCTAAAAGAGGACATGAATTGTTATTCATTGATCTAACGCTTTTGGATTGTTCATACAGGAATAATGTGATTTTGAAAGTTTTGAATTGCTAAATATTTCAAGTTCATTTGATTAGCATCTTTGGTTTCCTCTAACACTCACACTTTGGGAGCTAGGAGGATTTGAATTGATTTATTTTATTGCTATTTAGATGCTAAATTGTTCATGTTACTTGAAATATTTATTTACAAAACATTGGTCTTGACTAACGAGGTTTTGTTTCCATATGATTACTTTCATTTGATTCTAACATTCTCTATTTTTGATGATGCATTAATGCTAACATGTTGTAAATTTGAGAATGTTCTTCAATTTCATGGTTTAATGGATACATATCTCTTGGTTGATGCTAACATGATGATTCATATGTTACATATTTGAGATTGGTTAGTCATTTCATGCTTCTTTGTAAGAAATCTTTATTTGACTAACAAATTGGTTTTGAAGTTATCCTTTGAGTTTCACTAATGGCATCGATTGTTCTAACTAGGGCACAAATTTCATTGTGGATAGCTGGCTATTATCATCAATTGGATAGGCCTACTCATAAAATTCCTCAAGGGGTAGAAAATCATTTACCTATGTTTAAGCATGATGTGACCTTGGCTAAGGAACATATTCAAAGATACAAGGATACCTTAAGGCAATTGCAAATATGGAAAGGAGATGTTCCTTGTAGATTATTTTCATACACATTGGATGAAGTTGCATATGAGTGGTACATACACCTACCTATAGATTCCATTACTTCTTGGGCTCAACTAGAAGCAACATTTACTAGCCATTTTGAAAGACAAGTTGACCCTGTTTGGATGTTAAATCAATTTGTCTCTATCTCTAGTGAACCTAATGAGTCCATGAGTGAATTCAATGATAGGTTTCATAAGTTGTATACCGAAGTGGTGCCCCATTTCATCATTTCAGAAGAGAGAGCTATTGAAATATACATGGGAGCTACACAACCCATAGTGGCTACATTCTTAAGGAAAAATCTTGATGACCCATATTTGCATAGAATCTATGAGGCCACGAGAGAATTAGAACAATGGGCCATTTTGAAAAGAGAAAAGGTGGACCAACCATCATTGCTTAACCCTAGGGTGAACAATCAATGGGACGAAGTTGAATGTCCAAATACAACAACCACCTTAGATTCCATCCAAGAGGATGTGCAAGTCTCAAAGCCAAGGTCCATTAATGAGGATTGGGATGAACAAACCCATCAAGATATGATTTGGTCATGTTTACGCACAAAGGATTTGGATGATTGTTGGGAGAAAGATACAAGAGTTGATCCTATTGAACAAACCCTTGACTCAACAAAGGTGGTTGAGACTGAATTTGAGAAATCAATAGATGAATCGGAAGATACAATAAAATCTCATCACTTGTGTTTGGAAGATGATCATTGTAAAGAGCAAGAAAGCCAACATGAGTCAAGTAGTGATGAATTGGAGATGAGTGAATCAAAGTCTTGGTTTACAAGTGAGGATTGGTGTGATCCCATTTTAGAAACCCCTAAATCATCAAAAGTGGTTGAAAATGAGTTTGGAAGTAAATCAATAAATGAATTCAAAAACATAATAGAATTTCACCACTTATTCTTGAAAGATACTTTGGATGATATTGTTGACAATGATAGCCAAGAAAACCCACACCTTCCAAATTGTGATAAAATTGAATTTTGGGTTACAAATGTGAATTGTGATCTTACAAATTTGAATACAAAGAGTAACCCACTTTTGGAAATGATTGAACCATCTAAGGAAGGTGAAGGTGAGTTTGAGGATCAACCCATTGATGAATTTGAAGAATGTGAAGGTATAGTTGAGCATCACACCCCAATTTTGGAAGATGATCATTGTTGGTGGAATAAATGGGAGAACTTTACCACTCTTTCTAATGAAGCACTCACTTCACTTGATATGTAGGACAAGTTGCAAAGGCTAGTTTTACAACTCAAAGAAAACATCTCTCAACTACAAGAACAAAAGCCTCAAGATGCATATCTAGATGATACTCCAAATCATCCTCATGAGACAAAGATTGAAGATAATAAAAGTAATATTCTTTTGGAAAATGAAGTGATTCCAAAGTGGACTGGTTTTGGAACTTGTGATGAATCAGGATCTTCCATAAATTTGGATGAGATAATTAAATTTGGTGATCAAAGCCTTCAACATGCTAGAGATGATGACCAAGGAAAATGTGAAGAAGAATTTCTTGAAGATTTTGAGGAAGAAATAGTATGGATGGTTAACAAGAAATGGGAAGAACATGCTCACTCCAAACCTTCTAATGAACTTGTTGTGTCAATTGATATGCAGGATAATATAATTGTTTCCTCACATGAGGATATTACAAATCCTGTACAATTTGAGAAAGTTTTGGAAGAAGAATCGAAATCTAATCAAATTTTGGAAAGTGATAAGGATTCTACAACCATGGATAAAGAAGGAGAACCATTTGCTTTGGGTTCCTTTGAGGGAAAAGAAATTGAAAATATTGATCCACTTATTGGTTCTACAATGTCTATGCCATCTCAAAATGAGGAAATTTTAGAACTTGAATGGTTTGGGTTTGATATAACTGATGATCCAATTGAAAATTTCACGTTATCTAAAACAACCCAAGTGATTGATCATGGAGATGTGTTAGTTGACCCATCCCTAGATAGACAAGACCTATGGTTTGAAAAGGATGGATATGTTTTTAATTGGGTGCCTAATTTTGGTGTCTTTAATAAATAGGTATTCGATGATGATGAAAGTCATGAAGAAAAGGTAAATATTACAAATGCTCACAAAGGTTTGTCAAATGAGAATATGCAAAAGGTAAAATCTCACCCTTTGTGTTCTACCATTCAAACTTCAGGTGATGGTTTACCTAATTGCTTGTTGGATTCAAATGCTATCAATGATGAAATGCCATTTGTGGTTGATAAAGAATTTGACTTAATTACTCCTCACACCACTAATGATATTGCTTTGTTGAATGAAAATAAAGTTGATATGCTTGAAGTGTTAAATCAAGTTCATAATCAATTAGTAATAGAATCTAGGATAAAAACTTATGATGATCCTCATTTAATAAATATCCTAGATGCTTGCAAATGGTTACATGAATTTGATTGGCCTACAGATTTGAAAAATGATTTGGCTTTAAAATTTGTAGAAATAGGTTCCTATTTGCAAGATCTCATATCTAAAAATGAAAGCTTATTTCTACACCATGAATCGAAGTGTGAAATTGACATCTTAAAGAATAGACATGAAAGAATTGAAGATCAATTATTGTCTAATCAATTTGAGAATTTGAAACTCCACCATAGGATTATTAATGGAACTAAATAAAATTGGTATGGTGAGAGGGGCAAGTTGAAGTTTGTTGCATTGTTTGGTCTAATCTTGTTTTTGTTGGATTCCTACAAAATTTGGCATGCGTATCATGTTATATGTCTTTTGAAATGTTCTAATCATGTTTGGGATCCAGGGAAGTGATAGTCCAAATTTTGCACCATCTTGTACCATATTGTACATTTGTATATAGTTTTGGTTTTCATGTTTCGGTTTTGGGTTTGGATTTTGTTTTGATTTTTAGTTTTGTGTGTTGGATTGTCCTATGTTTTGAGGTAATGTTTCGTGGCCATTGACTCTTGGTCTTTGGACCAATTTGGTTTGTTTTTGAAAAAAAAGAAAGAGAAATGAGATGTCAGTTTATGTCCTCATGAATGTTAACTAAGATAAGGAGAATATGAAACATTGGAATTGTATTGCAGAAGGCTCCACGAGTACCACAAACACATTAAAGAATATCGTTTGAAACTTGGGATGCGTGAAGTTGTCAATTTTACAAATTAGGGTGAAATATTTTGTATACTCCATCTCATTCATCCGTATTTCATGGTACATTTCACATTGCATAAACATTGCATCTCACTTGCATCTACATTTCAAAGACAATCACCAAAAAACATGTCAAATTCTCTTAGGATCATTGCACAATATACACTAAGAAGATCTTGAGATTGGGAACTGATGTCGAAACTGTCTTGAACCAAACACAATTTGCACATATTAAAAGCATCTTGGGTAAAATGGTCAAAACCATCCTTGGGAGAAAATGTGAGGCGAAAAGAGTCATTCTTGTCGGTCCTATCATGCAACATAGTCCATAAAATAGTGGTTTTCACCACTTCCACAATACTTGAAACTCAAAAAAATTAGAGTAGTAAGGATAGGGTCAAATTCTCATCATACTTAGGTTGAGAATCTGATTCCCCAAAGCTCTGAGTCTGCTTCCATCACACACCACTGACTATTGGGTTGTAAGGATCGTACTACATGTCCCCTCAGAAGGATGGGTAGTCATCCCTAAGATTCAAGAAATCAAAAGCAAAATCATGGACTATGGGGCTAACCTCCATCGGGGCTATAGATGCTTGACTGGTAGTGGAGTATGCTCATGCATGGCGACATGTCTCATTTAAAAGTGAGACCTCTGACCGCTCAAATGGATAGGCTAGCCTTGTGGTTTCATCCATAACAGGTTTAACCATTTTGGTCAAAATGAGGTAATAAACTCAAAATTAGAGTAGTAAGGATAGGGTCAAATTCTCATCATACTTAGGTTGAGAATCCGATTCCCCAAAGCTCTGATTCCACTTGCACACACTAGTTCTGGATGGTAGTGGTTCATAACTGAGCTCTTGATCTGGTAAATGAATTCATTGCACACACATTTGGTCCTAAGAGGGTTAGACAATTTTAGTGTGTTTGTTTATGGTACTAGAATGTTTGAGTCTCTACAAAATAGGTCGTTCATATTATAGCATCCTTTCAATACATCCAATCCTGCATAAATCATCCATAACATATCATATGCATAAATCATAAAGACATAAACATCCATGTGAAACTGACGATGGAATGTTGAATGGTTTCAGACGATAAGGAATGAATCACTTTGCACACATTGAGTTGATGCTGAATGATTCTGATGGTTCATGTCTTTTTGGTCTATTCTCATTCTTTGGATACTTGTTGATGCTTATAATTCTAATATTTGGGTTTTGTGTGTTTTTAGAGTTTGGGTTCTTACCGAAATGCTCAGGAGCATTTCCCATCAGAGTCACCATTTGTTGTGGCTGCTCCACAACTAGCCCCAAAGCTTGGGGACCCACTTTTAAATTTTGATGTGGAGAGTTTCCTTTGTCTTGGGTGGTCTTTGAGCGGTAGTGTCGAGGGGTTTCACCCATGAGCTTGCAAAGTTCATTCTGATAGTGTACCCTTCCATTTATATTATTGCCTTTGCAATTTTGGGTACTTCAGATGTTCCTGAGCGATCATGTCTAGTAGAAACATAGCCATAGGTTCACCATGTAGATTTCGAGGTTCCCTAGGTGGTGTCATTTTATTGTCTTTGTTTGATAATATCTGGTGTATGATTGGTCTTGGTTTCATGGTTTTTTTAATTCTTTGACATTAAAACCAATCAAAACATGTATATATTTAAACCAAACAAAAATATATATATATATATATATATATATATATATATATATATATATATATATATAAATATTTTGTTATTATTATATACTATGTATAATAATAATAACATTAAATTATTATTATACATAGTATATATAATAATAACAATAATATATATATATATATATATATATATATATATATATATATATATATATATATATATATATATATATATATATTAAATTACTTGGACTGATACTCTGCCTCCTAAGGTGGATGAACTAATTAAACGTGATCAAAGTGATGATACTCATGCTTAGTCTTAAAAATCTATTCCAGTCCATTCCCCAACATTCCTTATTCCACGTGCAGTATAGGGCTCACATGTCATTCCTTTTGTCGGGCCTTCTTTCAAGAACTATGCTTCACATCAAAAATTGGCTGCACGATTCTTTGTGTTTCATTTTTAAAATACCCACTGCATTTATCTATGCTCATATCTATTTTTTGGTAATCGAATCCTATTATTATCCCAATATGAAATTAAGCATGATTAATAATCATTTTTCTCCTGTGTGTATTGATATGTGTAATCTTAACTCGTCGAGAACCATCCTTAACCAAATTACCAGATGCTTCATTCTGAGACCTTCTATGGTGAACATACCAATCATTTTTGTGTCTCGGGCCAAGGATTCTTACTGGCTACATTTTTTGTGCACCCTCGACGGTCGACCGTTTCATTTGACATTTTTCTACCCAATTAGATGGTGTAACATCCACTACCTAAAAATCTACTTCGACCTTTGCCCTAACCAATACTTTTTTCTAAAGGGGTATTTTCCTTTTTCAAAGTAGCTTTTTTGGCCTCCTCATAGAATTTCTAGCATTAAAATAGTTTTCCTTTTAAACTTCTTGCTGGATGCTTTGTTTAATCACCAGCCCTCCACCAGTGTGCCTGTCCTATTCAAACCAATTCTTTCTTTTTGCTTTCCTTTTCACTGCTTTCTACCTATCACCATGAAGGAAAGCAAACCCATTTTAATTGAACTAGAAGTGTTTGAAATTGATCCTATGGTTAGGGATCTATGGAAGGATAAGACTAAAAGTGCGCTAATTGAGTTCTTCAAGCTATTTGCTAGCATTGATGAAGGAGTTACGAAGGCTTTTGTTAAGACCTGGAATAAAGGTCTTGTTACAGTTCGTGGGGTGGAATTTCAAATCACCATTGAGTTGTTGGCTGACCTGACAGGACAACCTTTGGATGGCAAGGTGATCCGACGCAACAAGCACAACTGGGAAGCAGAGCTGGTGTTCTTCGAAAATAATTCGACGATTCACAAAATGTACAGAAAATGTTTGCATCGTATTCACCTTTCCACTCCTTGGCAGGAAATATTAAAACCTATCATGCAATATCTAACCTGTGACAACCCTGAGGCCCAACTTTGTTGTTTTCACTTGGCCTACGTAAATCACTTTCGGGATGCTAAAACAATGAATATCCCTACTGCAATTTTCTGGTCCATTGATTATACCATTGTGTCCACCCGATCCAAAAAGGAGGAGGGTCTACCGTGCCATCAAGGTCTTTTCAATGTTTTGTACAAATTCCTCCTTCTAAAATTCCCTAAAGGAAACATCCCTGATCCTGAGTTTGAAGAGGAAAATTTTTCCTCTACACCCAGCCCCACAATTTCAAAATCCAAGAGGAAGAACAAGAATGATAAGCCCCATCATGAATTTAATGTTCGAAAAAGGGTCAAAGTTGAAAACACTCCTGTCAGGTGTTCCCAGAGGCTTAAGCACAAAGAATTACTTGAAACCCCTCCTTCTACTTCCGTCAAAATCTCAGAGGACCATTCCAACTCACCTGACCTAGTTGAAAAATATCTTCATAAAATGGATGTTCAAGCTACTTTTGCTACCATTTACCACCTAGAGACTGTCCATTCAGCCATTGGCAAAGCAATTATTATTCTCAAAGAACAGCTCTAGGATCTTAGCCTTCTGTTCTTTTGTGACACCTTTGATGAGACTCCCAAACTTTCTATTGTTGAAGCACCTTCTGATGTCAAAGGAGGTGTCAAAGATGATGATGTGGTTGAAATTGCCAAGGAAGCTTGTCTCGATGCTCTGAAGGATAACCCGAAGGACACTTCGAAGGATGCTGCTTTGGACACTGCTCTAGATACTATTGATGTTTCTCCAATGCAAACTGATGCTCCTTTCTGAGTTTACCTGTTGTTTTCTTGCTGCATTTGCGTTCTTTCCTTTCTGGGTTTTAATCCTCTCTTTTTGGGTTTGTTCCGTTGGCCTGAAGGACAATTTGTTAGGTTTTGATCTAAGGTGTTGGGTTCTTGTTCCTCTTTTTGTTCCTTCGTCCCAGAGGATTTTTTCCTTTGGTTGTTCTAGGCTTTATGCCTCTCTGTTTTGTTCCTTGTGAAAGTCTAGTGCTCCTTTGGGAAGTTTAGTGTTCCTTTTAAAAGTTAAGTGTTCCTTTCTGGTTTTCTGATGTACAAGGCATTGGGGTGCCTTTCAAATGCCCTATTTTGAATAAAATAAATTAATTTACCAAAAAAAAATAATAACATTAAAATAAAATAAAAAAACATATAAAAATTAATAAAATATATATAATAATATTATATATAATGAAAATCAAATAAAAAGTTTTAAATAAAACTTTATTATCCTATATATATATATATATATATATATATATATATATATATATATATATATATATATAAATGATAATAAATAAAATATAAATAAAAAATAATCTTGGTCTTTATTGAATATAATTGTTGGTTCCAATAAATTATACGTATATATATTATTATATATTATAATTATATATTAGTATATATATTATAACTATATCAAAACATATATCATAATAAATAAAGCAAAATAAAGGTAAGTTGATTTTTTATATGTTTTAATGGTGTCTTTGTTTATTTGCAGGCGTTGTAGAGCGAAGGAGCACGATGAGGCGGATGGTGAGTTCAAAAATGTAAATGTGGATAGGCGAGATGACATGGATTTCAAGAGGCAACACAGGTGTGAGTTGAAGACCAAACACGTCGACAGTGACAAATGTGGATACGCGCATGATGGGGGTACGAATCCAACATGGCGACACCAATGGACACTATTGGAGGAGACTCGAGGACCCACGGGATTACACAGATGGATTCAGGTATTATCACAGCAGGTGCACCCACATGGTGAAAGATGGATGCGAGACGTGGAAGATAGCGTGGCATCGTGGATGCTAAGTTAGATAATGGGCTTGAAGCGCGATCGATGGACGAACACATGATCTTGGCGAGATCGTTGGTAGAACAACACGGAACAGCTGGCGGTAATTCCATCGATGACATCAGGGACGTAGATCCAGTGTAAGGATACGAATAGTTTTGCGAAGCCAGTGTCAAAGTTTTGACGAAACAAGGCATCAGATGGACTGTACAGCAAAGTGTCGACGACTTAGATATCAGGGTGAAGGAAAAATCATGTGACGATAGCTAGGCAGAAATTTACGATGGGGTGCAAAACGTGTTTTTTTTTTAGCAATACGAAGGGCATATTGATGGTGCGACATTTCTTGAAGCCAAACGAAAGAGAATGATAGGGCCAGCATGGCCCGGATATACGGTGACCACCGATGTAGAAACGCAAGCTTGGACCGTTAGAGGTGATAACCATGGCAGAGGTGTAAGGGACTGAGATCAGGCCAGAACGTAGTAGGTGGTAATCAACATTTTTGGTGATGAAAAATAGTGCACGACATGAAGCGCTAATTCGACGAACAATATGGGGATAACGCATAATGGGGAAAGCCAAATTAAAACCTAACACAGCATAATCAGAGACATCAGAGGGGGTTTCTAGTCGTGATAGAGAAATCAACAACAACAGTTGAACAATAGAGGATAATGAAGGTAACCGTCGATATTACCAAAATTCTCATTGAAAGCAAGAAGTGAAGAAATTATTTCAAATTTCTTTTGCTGAAGTAGGGAGAGCGTAGTGCGAAGTGCGTAGTAGGGAAGGGCGCAGTCAGGTTGCACATGGATCTCGGGCGAAGTCAGGTTGCACCTGGATCTCGGGCGAAGTCGGGTTGCATGGGCGAAGTCAGGTTTTGCATGGGCGAAGTCGGGTTGCGCACGGATGAAGTTGGGAAGACAACACCCAACTTCAGGCTCCGCTAGCGCACTCGGAGTGCGCTCAAATGTATTGCGTAACCGGGTTGCGCTTGCGCACTCGGGTTGCACTCGGATCTCGGACACAGTCGGGTTGCGACAGCAAAGTTTGGAAGACTCTTTCGGACTTAGCCAACTTTGGCCTTGCAGTATTTTCTTTTCGAAAGCTTGCACGGCTGCAGCAATTACTTGCTTAGCTGGGGGAGAGAAACACCAAAACTGAGAGCAAAGTCTCATATCTGAGCTCTAACTTATAGAACCCAAATGAAATCGTTCTGAGGCGATTTGTACAGAGAACAACAAAATTTAGCACATAAAAAATAACTACAAACCCTAAAGATGCCTAAAATAGTAGCAAACTTTATTCATATGAAACGAGGGTTATAGAAGTCCTCAACTGAGGAAATAACAACATTTCCAGACCAAGCTACAGGATAAACTAAAAGAAGAAATGTCGAGTCGGCTACTCGGACATTAATTAGATGAGCCACACTGCTCACTGAAACACTCTCCTTGCTTTCTCTGCTCTATTCTCTGCACTTTCTCTACTCCTTCCACACCCACACTCTTCTTCACTATTCTACCTGAAGACCCAAACTGCCTTATATAGCCGCAGAGAGAGGAAGATAGGGTTTGTTCTCTGATAGGTTCTGACAAGCCCTCAACTAGGGTTTTTGACCAATCGTCGAACTGACATTAAATCGCCGAACTGACATTAAATCGCCGAACTGGCATTAACTTCTGTGATGATTAGATCTATCAAATGTCACATCTGTCAGAGGGTAGGTGTGATGTCATGTCAGACCTTTTTTCTGGGATCCCCAATTGCCCGAGCGCAGTCCGACTTCATCCAAGTTCGTAGTGCAGTCTGGCAGAGGCATGAAATCTGGGTTATTATTTCTAACACCCTACTTTAAGACTGATTTCATGAGCACTTTGACTCCAAGCTACTCTTGCAATATGTTGAAGTCTTCCTCCTTCAAAGGCTTCATGAAGATATCTGCCAACTGCTCCTTGGATCTGCAAAACTGCAATTGAATTTTGTCGAATTTCACCAACTCTCTGATGAAGTGATAATGAATATCGATGTGCTTCGTCCGGCCATGGAACACGGGATCCTTTGACAGTGCAATGTCTGAATTGTTATCACAAAAAATTGTTGTCATGTCTTCCAGAGGATAGTTCAGTTCACTCAAAACTCTTTGCAGCCAAACTGCCTGGCATGCGGCTGACGTGGCAATGACATATTCTGCTTCGATTGTGGACAACACAACGATGGGTTGTTTCTTGGATGCCCATGAGACTACCCCTGATCCGAGATGGAAAGCATACCCAAAGGTGCTCTTTTGATCATCGGTACTACCAGCCCAATCACTATCTGTGAAGCCGACCAGTTCCAACTGGTCCTGTCTGGCATAAAATAGGCCATTATTTTGTGTCTCATTGACATAGCGCAAGATCCTCTTGCCTGCTTGTCAGTGTGTGTCCTTCGGAGTCTCCATGAAACGGCTGATCAAACTGACTTCGAACATCAGATCTGGTCGAGTTGCAGTCAAATACATCAGACTGCCAACTAGCCTCTTGAACAGGGTTGGATCTACATTCCTCCCCGAATCCGCTTTGCTCGACTTCAAACTTGTGGCTACAGGTGTGATGGCAGGTTTGTTGTCCTCCATCTTGAACCGCTTCAAGACATCCTTTGCATACTTTCCCTGAGAAATGAAGATGCCATCTACCGATTGGTCAACTTCAATGCCAAGAAAATACTTCATCAGCCCTAAGTCCGTCATATCGAACTCCTTCTTCATGGTTGTTCTGAACTGGTCGAATAGGACATTGTTGTTGTTAGTATAAATCAAATCGTCCACATACAGGCAGACGATAATGAGCTCACCTACTTCATTTGTCTTCATGTACAGGGTGTGCTCATATGGGCATTTGACAAACTCATTTTCCTAAAAATAGCTATCAATCTAGTTGTACCAAGCCCGAGACGCCTGCTTCAAACCATACAGGGCCTTTTTTAGCTTCTGGACTTTGCCCTCCTGGCCTTCAATTTCATAACCTAGTGGCTGGTCTACATAGACCTCTTCCTCCAACACTCCGTTGAGGAAGGCTGACTTGACATCCATCTGGTACATCTTCCAACCTTGTTGGGCTGCCAATGCCAAGATCATCCTGACTGTGTCAAGTCGGGCTACAGGTGCATAAACCTCATGGTAATTGATGCTTGAATTCTGCTTGTAACCCTTCACCACCAGTCTAGATTTATGCTTGTCAACATCTCCTTGGGCGTTGAACTTTGTCTTATACACCCACTTGACCCCAATGGTCTTCTTTCCTGCTGGAAGATCAACCAGCTGCCATGTCTCATTCTTTTCAATGGCTGCTATCTCCTCGTCCATCGCCTGCACCCACTTTTGATTCTGACTTGCATCTTCGAACTCTACTGGATCAACTTCAGTAAAGAATGCAAAGTTAGAGTGCTCTTCATCTACATGGGTTTGGGTTGCCTCGTAGATTTCTTGCAAGCTCCTTGTCTTCGCTGGTGTCACCAAGTTCTGGATTCTACTTGCACATGGAGGCGACCGAGATGGAGTGGTTGTGCTACTACTGGCATCGCTGCTACTACTAGAAGTTGCAGGTGGTTGTACACTTCCTTCTTCCAAGTCAATAGACTGTACTACTGCTGGCTCTAACTGGCCAATCTCGGACTTCCAGTTCCAAGATTCATCTTCAAGAAACTTCACATCACGGCTGATGATGAGCTTCTTCGTCATAGGGTTGTACAACCTATATGCCTTTGCCTGCTCATTGTACCCTGTGAAAATACACTTCTTAGCTCTATCATCCAACTTCTATCGCTTCTCTTCTGGAACATGTGCATATGCAATGCACCCGAACACATGCAAGTGAGCCACACTTGGCTTCACACCGCTCCAGGCCTCCTGAGGGATTTTGTCCTTCACACTTTTGGTGGGACATCCTGTTCAGCAAGTAGACTACACATGTTATAGCCTCTGCCTAAAATTCGTGTGATAATCCCTTCGCCTTCATCATGCTTCGTGCCATCTCCATGATGGTTCGGTTCTTCCTCTCAGCTACGTCGTTCTATTGTGGCGTGTATCTAGCAGTGAACTGCCTTCAAATTTCGTGCTGCTTGTAGTAGTTATGGAATTCGTTGGAGATGTATTCACCTTCACCATCTGTCCTGAGAGTCTTGATCTGATATCCGCTTTGTTTCTCCACCAAAGCCTTGAACTCCTTAAATCTGGCAAATGCTTCTAACTTCAACTTGATGGCATAGATCCAAGTCTTCCGGCTGAAGTCATCTATGAATGTTACTAGAAAATGTGTTGGTCTACATCGGACCACAAATGTATGAGTGCACCAACTCCAATGGCTATGATGCTCTCCAACACTGACCAGAATGGAACGAATCCCTATGTTGTTTGTCGACTAAGCAGCCCTCACAAACTTGATTTTGCTGCTCTATCAAGGGTAAACCCTTCACCATCTACTTCTTGTGCAGTTGATTCAGGCCACTGAAATTCAAGTGACCAAATCTGAGATGCCACGACCAGGTAGCATCTTTCACAACTACACTCAGAGACATCAATGATTCATTCTAAATCTGCAATGGAAACATTTTATTCTTCGTCATGAACATTGTAGCAATCTACTCATGTGACTTGTCTCTGATGGTGCAAGCTCTGTCTTTGAACTGGACCGTATGTCCCTTCTACATGAGCTATCTAATGCTCAGCAGGTTGTGATTCAGGCCAGGCACATAGTAGACATCACAAATCTACTTTCGTTCGTTGTGCCTGGTGCAAATGAGGATTTTTCCTTTCCCCATTACGGGAACCTTGTTGTTGTTCCCCATATTCACTTCAGATTGGACTGTTTCATCTAGTTAGGAGAACATCTCCTTGTTCCCCATCATGTGGTTGCTGCACCCACTGTCTAAGTACCAAACATTCTTCTAGCACTCCTCCTCAATGTTGCAAGTCAACAACACATTTCTTCCTGCTGCATTTCCAGTTTCATCCATGTAATGGGCTTGTTGCTGGTTCTTTATGGCCATATATTTTCTACATTGTGAGATGTAATGGTCAAACTTCTTATAGAAATAGCACTGGACCTTTGACATGTCCTTCTTCTGACCAGATATAGCTAACTGATTTCTCAAACTGCCTCTTCCACCTTGCTGATGGAAATTATAGTTGGTCTCCCCTTCGCTAGGGTTTGACCTTCCTCCTTGCTTGTTGCCTTTCCCACGCCTGTCGTTGCCTCTTCCTCCATGAGAACTAGAGGCACCATGGTGGGAATCTTGTCTACCGTTGTATCAGAATGAGACCTGAGCCCTGAATGCTTACTCCAGAGAGGTCTAAAATAAATGGCTCAGCCTCTGTTCATGTGTCTACAATGAACCCATGAGTTCGTCTGTCGATAGGGTTGTAAGATCCCTCGACTCTTTGATTACTATCATAACTGAGTCAAACTTGGTGGGCAAACTTTTAAGAATCTTCTCCATGATTCTCTGGCTCTGCACATTTTCTTCGTTCAACCGCATCTGGTTGATAATGTCTGTCGTCCGGGTGAAGAAATCACTCATGGACTCAGACTCACTCATCTACAGATTTTCAAACTCCCTCCTGAGCATCTACAGCTTCACCAAATTTACCTTGTTGGTGCCTTGGTATGAGCTAGCCAGAATCTCCCAGGCCTGCTTTGCTTTGGTGGCTGATGCGATCTGCGAGAAGATGGACTTCTTGATCACTTGCATGATGTAGAAGAGGACCTTCTGGTCCTTCTTCGTGTTCTCTTTCAAAAAATCCTTGTCTTCTTGAGAGAGGGCGGCCAGTGCTGCTGCATCTATCGGTTCTGGGTAGCCATTCTCGACTAACTCCGACAACTCCTAAGATCCGAATAGGATCTTCATCTAGATGCTTTAGTAATCATAATTTTTCTCGTTGAAGCGCGGGATCTACAACTGCAGGTTGTTGCTGCTGGAAGCCATTCTACTTCGGTCTCCGTGTTAAGGGATCAGTAGTTTTGATACCAATTTGAAGAAATTATTTCAAATTTCTTTTGCCAAAGTAGGGAGAGTGCAGTGCGAAGTACGCAGTAGGGAAGGGCACAGTCAGGTTGCGCATGGATCTCGAGAAAAGTCAGGTTGCGTCTGGATCTCGGGCGAAGTCGGGTTGCACGGGCGAAGTCGGGTTGCGCACGGGCGAAGTTTGGAAGACAACACTTGACTTCAGGCTCTGCTAGTGCACTCAGAGTGCGCTCAAACGTATTGTGCAACCGGGTTGCGCTTGCACACTCGGGCTATGCTCGGATCTCGGGTGCAGTCGGATTGCTGCAGTGAAGTTCGAAAGACTCTTTCGAACTTAGCCAACTTTGGCCTTGTAGTATTTTATTTCTGAAGGCTTGCATGACTACAGTAATTGCTTGCTTTGCCGGGGGATAGAAACACCAAAACTGAGAACAAAGTATTGGATCTGAGCTCTAACTTATAGAACCTGAACAAAATCGTTTTGAGGTGATTTGTACAGAGAACAACAAACTTTAGCACATAAAAAATAACTGCAAACCCTAAAGATGCCTAAAACAACAACAAAATTTATTCATATGAAACGAGGGTTACAGAAGTCCTCAACTGAGGAAATAAAAACATCTGCAGACCAATCTACAGGATAAACTAAAAGGAGAAATGTCGAGTCGGCTGCTCGAACATTAATCAGATGAGCCACACTGCTCACTAAAATGCTCTCCTTGCTTTCTCTGCTCTATTCTTCACACTTTCTCTACTCCTTTCACACCCGCACTCTTCTTCACTATTCTACTTGAAGACCCGAACTGCCTTATATAGCCACAAAGAGAGGAAGATAGGGTTTGTCCTCTGACAGGCCCTCAACTAGGGTTTCTGACCAATTGCCGAACTAGCATTAAATTGTCGAACTGGCATTAAATTCTATGACGATCGGATCTATCAGATGTCACATCTATCAGAGGGTAGGTGCGATGTCATGTCAGACCTTTTTTCTAGGATCCCCAATTGCGCAAGTGCAGTCTGGCTTCGCCCAAGTTCGTAGCGTAGTCTGGCTTCACCCAAGTTCGCAGCGTAGTCTAGCAGAGGCATGAAATCTGGGTTATTATTTCTAACAATAAGAAGGAAGGAGATTCATTAAACATATCGAGGGGTCTTCGTTTGGCTTATTCGGAGGGCATTAAAATGTTTAATAAATTTTGTTTTATTAAAATCCCATGATGGGGAGGTGGAATAAATCAAAGAGCTAAGATGAAATATTATTTCTTTTTCTTTTAAAAGTTAATATTGATAATGTCAAGCTATCATAACCGGGGTGCAAAGGTTAAATTAAAGAGTGTGGGCCATGCATACAACATACAAAATGGAAAAATATTAAAGAAAATTTAAAAGGAAAATTGCCATCCAAACGTAAAGTTAGAAATCAAAACACTCGCGAGAGACTTTTTTGAAAACCAGTGACAAAGAGATGTGGACAGATTCTTATGGAGAAGAAAATGAGTCAAAACTTCAATAGGAAAGGAAATGAAAAGCCAAAATATAGAAAGGAGAACGAAAATATTTTTCAAACCTTTTAAAAATCAGAGAACATGCATGCACAAGGGATGGATCTCTTGGAGACCGCATGCTGCTGAAATTCCAGGGCTACCATTCTTTTGGGGAGGCCAGACTTTGCTAAAAGGAATGTAGAAACAGGGTTGGTTTTTGAATGTATTGCAGGATTTTTGCACTTTGGAGCAAAATAAGAGGAGAAAACATCTGAGTGTTCCCATTTTATTGCACATCTTTCTTCTTTCTGCTTTTTGGATTTCTAGACATTGTCATTGCTTTTCAGGGTTTCATTGTTGAATGTCCAGAAATAGAAAGTTTACCTTTTTCCTTAGAGTCTTGCACCCATTTAGTTTGGGATGTGTAAATGTAGTTCCAACTAAGTTGGGTTATGCTCAAAAAAATCTCATGTCTCAGATTTTGTGTGCTAGGTTAGCATAAAACTGCATTTTTTTGTTTTCTGCATTTTATTTCAGTTTTTAGATTTTATTTCTATTTTCCATCTTTTATTTTCAATTTTTTTATTTATTTTTGGATATTAAAAAAAAAAATCAAAATCCAAAAACAATTACACAGATGGAGTTCAATTTTGCACTTAGACGTTTTTACTTCGGAGTCATTTCGTATTTTTAAAAATTGTTCGACGTTGCTATTTTATTGCAGATTTTTAAAATTTCAAAATTACAGAATTTGCATTTTTGGTCCAAATTTAATTTTTTCAGTTTCATATTTCATTCATGAGTCTATGATGACATTTCCTTCATGAAAATTTCAATTTCATTGAAGGGGTTATGTTTATGGCATTCCACAAATTAGCATGTTGAGAGCAATAAATGCACCTTTCTTCATGAAAATTATGATTTCATTTAAGAGGGGGAATTTTATAATTTACATAAAAAGGTCATTGTTTCAAGGCATTTAATTATTCTCCTTTATGAAAATATTTCATTAGAGAGAAGTAATTAAAATTACATTTAAAAGCCTCTATTTTAAGGCAATAAATTATTATCTCTTTGTGAAAATTAATTTCATTAAAGAGGGATAATTTATTAATCATATTAAAGACTATCTTAATCTCCATGATAAGAAGCTACATTTGAGGATCCTATTCATCATTTCAAATTTACATTCATAGATAGATTTAATCTTCATTTTCAGGTTTTAAAGTAGGATTTAACGCAAGATAAAACTTGATTAAAATCCACTTAATAAGGGAAGATAAAATCTACCTTAAAATCCTCAAGATAAAAGGAACTAAGGTACTACATCATGGTCATATGAGGGCCAATTCACATTTACTTTTATTTTGGTTTCATGAACAATAATTAAAGTAGCATGGTAAAATAAATTAACATTAGCCCTTGTTTATAGTTACTTGCAATCACTAAGGTGTTCCAAGAATTAAAATTGATACATATTTATTTGAGATTACTAATACACATGCAAATGTTAATATAGCAGAGACCTTGGAGAAGTTGTTTGTTTAACTTCTTTGCAAGAGGGTTTTGGAATTCAAACCTAGGGGAGAGTGCAATTTTACAATTGGGTGAAATTACCACTCAAAAAGTGGTAAATAGGTGCTTTATTAAGGTAAATATTATTTTACCTTATGAGATAGAAATTAAGTTGGAATATCAATTTTGTGAAATTGAGAAATTGAAGGTGTGTTTTGAAAAGGAAATTTTTATGAAGATATTATTGTCAAATATTGCTATTGAGATGGAGTGATAAGGTGTAATTAAGTTTTTACATTACATTGTGAGAAATATTTATCTTCTAGCCTCTTTGAGATTGGCATAGAAGTGTTTATGGTTGTGACAGATTTATGAGATCCCTTCATCATCAAGAAAAAGGTATGAGCACATTCTTCCATAGTTGAGTTGATTGATTGGTTTTCTTGAAAATAAGTTTGGAGTGAAAAGGACTTGATTAGGGTTTCCTATTGAGTGTTTTGAGTGAATGCTTCAAGGTTTTATGGAATAAAGAAGTGTTTTTAAAACCTTGTTTGATAAGCATTGTTGTTGAAGCCATTGGTTGTGAGAACTTGAATTAGGATTTGAGTATCATTGCTATGGAAATATTTTTTTATAAGCACTGTTGTTGAAGTGAGTTGTTAAGCAAAGAACTTGAACTAGGGTTTGAAGAGAACATGAGTATCATTGTTATGTGAGAGTTATTTTTATAAGCATTGTTGTTGAAGTGAGTTAATGTGAGAAGAACTTGAAAAAGGGTTTGCAAAGATCATGAGTATCATTGTTAGGTGATATTTGTTGTTGAGCATTGTTGGAAATATTTTGAGTTGATGTCTATATGCTTGGACTAGGGTTTGTGAGCAAGGATTATTTCATTGAGTGATTGGTTGAGTAGAGTTGGTTGAGCCTAGTAAAGTGGATGTGTGAAGTGATTGTTCAAGTTCCATAAAAAAAACTATTCTATATTCTAAATTGATTTGTGAAAGTGATTGAGCATTGAGTTGAATTTAAAGCATATTGAGTCTTTAACCATTCTACTTATGTTTCTAAGAGAGTGATTGAAATTAATTGAGCATTGTGATAAATATAGAACATATCAAGTCTCTAACAATTCTATGAGATTGGACAAGTTCTATGTGGACTTGTTGAGCAGATTTGAGGTAAGTCTTTGAGGAGACTTGTGGACTGATTTTGTGTGAGCTTTTGTGAAAGCTTACAATACAGATTTGGTTAAGTTCTTGAGAGGACTTATTGAGCATATTGGACAAGTTCTAGAGAGGACTTGTGGAGAAGATTGAGCAAGTTCTAGAGATGACTTGTGGAGTATATTGAGCAAGTTCTAGAGAGGACTTGTAGTGCATATTTGAGCAAGTTATAGAGAGGACTTGTAGAGCAGAATTGAGCAAGTTCTAGAGAGGACTTGTAGAGCAGAATTGAGCAAGTTCTAGAGAGAACTTGTAGAGTAGATTTGAGCATTCTAGAGAGGACTTATGGATAGATTAGTGTGAGATTTTGTGGAAGCTTACAAGGCAGATTTGATATAAGTCTTTGAGAAGACTTGAGAATAGAGTTTATTGATTTGTTCAAACCTTGAGTTAAGATTTGAGAATGATCCAAAAGAGTTGATACAAGCCTTGAGTTAAGGCTTGAGGATAGAGATCGAGGACATATTTGTGCTAGATCGAAGAATTATGTTTAGTGCAGATTTGAGAGTAGTGTTTGGTGCATATTTGAGGACAAGTTTATGCTAGACCAGAGATAGATATTGAACAGATTTGTGCTAGACCGAAGGACTGTGTTTAGTGCATATTTGAGAGCAAAGTTTGGTGTAGATTTGAGGATAATTTTGTGTCAGACCATAGATAGAGATTAAGCAAATTTGTGTTAGATTGAAGGACAGTGTTTAGTGCATATTTGAGACAGATATTTGGAGGTGACAGAGTAGAGAGGATAGTAGTCTCTAGTGGATAGATATCCATTATCCAGGGTAGTGAGGATAGGTCTTATGAGTGGGGATAAGAGTCTTCAATGCAGAGAGATCCACAAGCCAGTGTAGTGGAGGCAGTAGTCTTCTAGAGGATCACCAGCTAGAGCAGAGGAGGAGTTCTCTTATGGATAGAGATCCATGAACTTGATTTGGGGGATTGGTGTCTCCTTTGGACAGAGGTCCATAAACATTGTAATAGAGAAAGGATTCCCAAGATATTTATTGAGAATATTTTAGTGAAATATTTTCTTTGTGGAGTAGCCCACACTGGCTAAACCATGTTAAATTGGTGTCTCTATTGTGTGTGATGATTTGTGTATTGCTTTGGTTATTTCCATTGATATTGCTATTGATTATATTGATTAATATTGTTTGGGAAAGAAAAATAAAAAGTTGTCTTATACTTTTCACCCCCCCTCTCAATGTAAGCTTGTGTTCTTTAGCCACAATGACGACTACTCTCTTCGGTAAAAATAAAATGTTTAGCCTTCGATAAAAAAATATTCCTACCCCCGATTCACAAAAATGAATCATCTTTTATAATTTACCCTCGATCATGTTAGGGTCTCGATGACACCAACGAGACAACCAAGATTAAAACATAATGAAGGGTTGAGATTGATATTGGCCAAGTGACATGGATCATGTGAAATGAATGGTTGAGATTAAAACATGATGGGCGATTGAGATTTATTCATATACATATATAAATATATAAAATATTTATATTTATATGAATATATATATAAATAAATAAATAATAGATGGTTGTGATTTGACAGTGATGAGTGGTTGAGATTTATCCATATATATATTATAAATATATAAAATATTCATATTTATACATAAATATAAATAAATAAATATGTATTATATATATATATATATATATATATATATATATATTATGGAAGACTAGGATTTTAGGATGCATAGATGACAAGTGGCTAGATTTTGGTGTCTATAGATGCCTCTTTTTGTATTGTGTTGTGTGAAACGCAATGCGGTGCAAAAACAAGAGACACATGGTTTGATAAAGTAGATTCTTTCCATTGGAGCACAAGAAGATCCTGAAGACAAAGAATGTTGGTGTAGCTTACCCCTTCAATTGGAGAATGAGTGAAGAATGAATCTCACAAGCCAATTGATAGAATTATGGGTGATAATGTGGATGTAAATGAATGTGATTGATGTAGTGCAAAATATGGCCGATATAAGTGATGTAAATGATGTATTCTATGTTTTCCCCAACAAAGGAGGGGTTTTTGTAAGTGTGGATGATATTTTATTTTTGGTCTAAGAGAAGAAGGGGTTTCTGATAAATGTGGATGATATGAATGATGTAAATGAATGCGAGTGACATAGATGATGATGTGATGATTGATTCTATTTTTTCCTAACAGAAAAGGGGTTTTTGTATGATGTAAGTGATTGATTTTGTTTTTACCCCAATAGAAAAGAGGTTTTTGGAAATGTGGATGTTATGAATGATGTAAAGGAATGTGAATGATTGATTCCATTTTTACCCCAACAAAAAAAGAGGGTTTTTATTTTGAAAGATGTGAATGATGTAAATGATTGATTTTTTTTTTCCCCAATAGAAAATGGTTTTTGGAAATGTAAATGATTGATTATGTTTTTGCCCCAACAAAAAAAAGGTTTTTTGATTTGGAAATATGTGAATGATGTAAATTATTGATTCTGTTTGCATGATTGATATGCAAAGTGATGAAAATGTAATATGACATGGAGGAATGTGACCTGTATAGTGACTTCAATCAGAACCAATCATCCTAATAGGTCTGTATCCTTGATGATTGTGGGTGTAAAAGAGATGATGTAATTAAAGTTATCCATGTTTCAAGCCCCATGAACAAGGCCATCAATGATAGCTTTTGAGAAAATTAATTTGAGCATAGTCTCACTCAAAAAATGAGAGACCAAATAGATTTTGATTTTGAATAAGAGGATGTTGGATGATGATATGAACAAGTGTCCTTATGGTGATTTACCCATCCTACCGAACTGCATTGATAAGCTTTTGCTGCAACCATCAAGGGGAATAGAATAAACCACTAGATATGAGGTTCACTTGTATGATATGAACGATGTAAAGAAATGTAAATGATTGATGTTGTTTTTGCCCCAACAAAAAAAAGGGTTTTGGAAAGATGCAATGACTGTGAATAGTGCAATGATTGATTCTATTTTTGCCCCAATAGAAAAAGGGGTTTTTGAAAATGTGGATGATATGAATGATGTAAAGGAATGTGAATGATTGATTCTATTTTTACCCCAACAAAAAAGGGGGTTTTTGATTTGGAAAGATGTGAATGATGTAAATGATTGATTTTATTTTTACCCCAACAAGATGTGAATGATGTAAATGATCGATTCTATTTTTACCCCAATAGAAAAGGGGTTTTTGTATGATGTAAGTGATTGATTCTATTTTTACCCCAACAAGAAAAGTTTTTTCTTTGTAAATGTGGATGATATGAATGATGTAAAGGAATGTGAAAGATTGATTTAATTTTTGTCCCAACATAAAAGGGAGTTTTGATTTGGAAAGATGTGTGATGTAAATGATTGATTCTATTTTTACCTCAATAGAAAAGGGATTTTTAGAAATGTAAATGATTGATTCTATTTTACCCCAATATAAAAAGGGGGTTTTTTATTTGGAAATATGTGAACGATGTGAATGATTGATTCTATTTTTTCCCCAATAGAAAAGGGTTTTTGGAAATGTAATTGATGGATTTTGTTTTTGCCCCAACAAAAAAAGGGGGTTTTGATTTGGAAATATGTGAATGATGTAAATGATTGATTTTTTTTTTATCTCAATAGAAAATGGATTTTTGGAAATGTAAATGATTGATTCTATTTTTGACCCACCAAAAAATAGGGTTTGTGTATGATGAAAATGATTGATTTTGTTTTTGCCCCAACAAAGAAGGAGTTTTTGTAAATTTGGATGATATGAATGATGTAAAGGAATGTGAATAATTGAAAAGGTTTTTTTTGAAAATATGAATGATGGAATGTGAATGATGTAAATGATTGATTTTGTTTTTGTCCCCCAAAAAAAGGGGTTTTTGGAAATGTGGATGATATGAATGATGTAAAGGAATGTGAATGATTGATTCCATTTTTACCCCAATAGAAAAGAGGTTTTTATATGATGCAAGTGATTGATTCTATTTTTACCCCAACAAAAAAAGGATTTTTGTATGATGTAAGTGATTGATTTTGATTTTGCTCCAACAAAAAAAGGGGTTTTTGGAAATGTGGATGATATGAACAATGTAAAGGAATGTGAATGATTGATTCCATTTTTTTCCCCCCAAAAAAAGGGGGCTTTTGATTTGAAAATATGTTAATGATGTAAATGATTGATTGTATTTTTACCCCAACAGAAAAGGGGTTTTTGGAAATGTAAATGATTGATTCTATTTTTTCCCAACAGAAAAAGGAGGTTTTTGATTTGGAAAGATATGAATTATGTAAATGACTGATTTTGTTTTTGCCCCAATAGAAAATGGTTTTTTAGAAATGTAAATGATTGATTATGTTTCTGTCCCAACAGAATAGGGGGTTTGTATATGATGTAAATGATTGATTCTATTTTTGCCCCAATAGAAAAGGGGTTTTTGAAAATATGAATGATGGAATTTGAATGATGTAAATGATTGATTTTGTTTTTGCCCCAACATAAAAAAGGATTTTTGGAAATGTGGATGATATGAATGATGTAAATAATCGATGTAATGAATGTGAATTATGTAATGACTGATTCTATTTTTGTCCCAACAAAAAAAATGAGATTTTTGAAAATATGGATGATGCAATGAGTGATTTTATTTTTACCCCAATAGAAAAGGGATTTTTGTGAAATGTAGATGATATGAATGATGTAAAGGTATGTGAATGATTGATTTTTATTTTACCCCAATAGAAAAAAGGGTTTTTAAAAATGTGGATGATATTATGAGTGATTCTATTTTTTCCCCAATAGAAAAAGGGGTTTTTAAAAATATGGATTGATGTTGCCTTTGCCTTGAAAGGATATGATTGATGATGGATTAATTAATTATGAATGCAAGGCAAAGAATGTAACCTTTGATAAAAGGATGTAATATTTTGAAACTAGCAACTAATTTCATGAAGTAGTTTGTTGGAGTAGTGGGGAAGGTACGATACCTTAAGCACCCTCAATTAATTGATTGTTTTTATTGGGGAAGATGTGATGCCTTGAACATTCCCAACTGGATTTTTTTTATGACTAATGTGGGAACGTGTGATACCTTAAACACCCGAAGTTGCTTGATTGTATTTATTGGAGAAGGTGTGATACCTTGAACATCTCCAACTAGATTTTTTTTATGTGACTATTGGAGGAAGGTGTGATACCTTAAACATCCCTAAGTTGCTTGATTGTTTTTATTAGGGAAGGTGTGATACCTTGAACATCCCTAGCTAGAATTATTTTTGTGACTAATGGAAGAAGGTGTGATACCTTAAACACCACCAATTTGCTTGATTATTTTTATTGGAGGTGTGATACCATGAAAATTCCCAAATAATTTTTTTTGTGACTAATAGGGGAAGGTGTGATACCTTAAACACCCCCAAGTTGTTTGATTGTTTTTATTGGGGAAGGTGTGTTACCTTGAACATCCCTAAGTGGATTTTTTTTATGTGACTAATGGGGGAAGGTGTGATACCTTGCTTGATGATTATTTTATGGATGCAAATAAATGAATGACCATCATGTTGTAATGATAATTTGTAAAAGGTTTTAGACTCTTGCTTGACCAACTTTATCTTTGTTGCTTAATCAAGGATACCAACATCTAATGGTGGTATGTGAAGTGGAAGACTCATGTAATGATATGGTAATGATATGAATGTTGTGTTGGCTTATGGATGGCTAATCTATAATTGTTTTGTAGAGACTCAAACATCCTAGTGATTTCAAACAAACTCACTAAGTTTTATCAAAATTATCCAAGACCAAATGTGTGTGCAGTGAAATGTTCATTTACCAATCAATAGCATGGTAGTGACCTAAGCCAATCGAGAACCAATGTGTGTGCAAGTAAGTTCATTAAATCATATTGAGTAAATTGATCTAAACCTATTATGGAGGAGACCAGGAAGCTAGCTTGTCCTTATGTATGGTTATAGGTCTCTTCAAGAGAGACATGTCACCACACATGAGCATACTCCACTACAAGTCAAGCGTCAATAGCCCTGGTGGAGATTAGCTCAATAGTCCAATGATATTATCTCTAAGCTTTGGAGATTCAAACTACCTAACCATCTATATGAAAATATAGTTCTATCCTTACAACTTGTGGATCTTAAGGTATTTGATGTGTAAAAAGAATTAGAGATTTGGGAAATCGTATTCTCAACCAAAGTGTGATGAGAATTTAGCCCTATCCTTACCACTCTTTATTTTATTTGGAAGTGTTATTAGTGGTGAAGACCACTATTTTTTATTTTGGACTATGTGCATAATGGGACAAGCAAAGATAATTTTTTTTTGCTTCGAGGTTCAAGCCAATCATGGTGTTATCCTTATTTAACACAAGATGTTTTTAAATGTGTGAGATGTGTTTTATTAAATATTATTAGATTCAATTTCCATAACTCAATATTTTCTTTAGTGAAAATGTGCCTTGGTCCTAGAGAAAACTTGACATGTTTTGGAGGTTGCTTGAAATACTAGGAGTGGCTAAGTGACTGAAAATACCTATGGATGATGAAAATATATTTTGCAAATGATGACTAGCTTATCAAATGGTAAAATGAGATGGATATGCCCTTGAAGTTGCCCCTGATTAAGGTAACAAGACTTATTGGATTAATAATTATCCAAACTAATCAAATGACCACTAGTATGGTGAATGGAATGTATGTATGCAGATGATATGAATGCATGAATGTAGTGTGATTGGAATAAAAATACAATATTTTTTTGTGAGGAAGGTGTGATACCTTAAGCATCCTCATTTTTTTGTTTGTGGGGAAGGTGTGATAGCTCGGGTGTTGTATCTAAGAGGAATCTTTAAAAACCTCTGGTTAAGTCAAAAGGGTTTCTAGAATTCTCAATCTATTGCTTCCTAAAAAGACACAATGAGTAACACATGCAAAGTTATAGGTTGGATAGTTCACATAGACAACACTTCTCCAACATCCAACACAACAACCATATGAGCTACTACACCACAGGGAGAGTCTTGTCAAAGTAAAACATACCATCAACTTGTTAGCTTGACCAAGCCAACTCCAAGGTTTTTCTAAAATAAATTAACTCACAATTCAAGCACACACCAATCACCGAAATAGTGAGTGCAACAAAGGGACTATTATCACTGTTATAAAATACTAATACTCCTATCTAAAGCATTAGAACCTCTTCCACTACCATTAATAAGTAATACAATAGCTTATTAAGTGCATACCTACTTACAATTTATGGTTGATTGTAGAGAATTGGATCTTTTTCTCAGTATCACCACTCCAAAATCTCTCCATGAAGCGTCTACAACTCTCCTTTTTTATCCCAATGCACTCAAAGAACAACAACCCCTTCCTCCTATTTTCCCCTAGTTTTATTGGATGTCATGTATGGAATCGATGAGCCCTCACTTCTCCACTACATCACCTTAAATTTTGAAAGTCTCAACATGGGCTCTCAACTAAGAATAACATCAACTTTTGTCCACTTGCTCTCACATCTAGGCTAGTTTTCGTGTCTCCCAAACTTAGCAGCAATTATCCTTTTAATTAAACATTAATCTAATAAAAGGAAAAGCCAACCCAAATAGATATTATCTTATAATTGAAAATAATGAAATCAACCTCATTAATTATGCTTTGCCAAAACTTCCCTTCGTTCTCTTTCTCAAAAGAGATTATATTTAAGAATATAATAAGACTTAAATCATAACCACTAAAGTTTGTAATCAGTAACCATACAAGCAAAATTTGATCTATTCCTTATGTACAAATTATGCTAAGTCACTTATGTGAAAAGAGAGCATCTATTTGGTTGCTCTTTTTGCTAAATATATACCCTTTTATAATACAACTCAATACTGCATCAATGCAAATTTATTAGCAACATCATACTTTATCATTAAAACCCATGTTTTGTAGAAATTGAACATCAATTTGTCAATCATTCCTTTGGTTAGAAAAAGTATCTAGCTGCAACAAAATATCCATCATGCATATCCTAACATAAATCCAACCAAAAAAAGTCTGCCAAGAGAGGGTCATGACATCTAAGCTTGAGGCTACCTTTGTTATAAAAATTTTAGGGATTGGGTTCACTAGTTTGATAAGTGAACTCTTGGTATGGGATTTTCCTAATGGTGAAAGGTGTACCCTAGACTATTGTTCAAGATTGTATGGTCAAAAATTTATTCCTGCCAAATTCTAGAGAAAGTTGATTCCTTGTTGCAAAGTAAAAAATAAAAGAAATGGAATAAGACTAAAGAGAGAAATAGAGGGTTAGAAAGATATAAGGTGTAGAAATATGTATTTAAAAGTGGGAAACATTTAGCTAAAAACACTGCCACATCCTATGCAAAGCACATTGCAACAAACTACATACAAGACCTAACAAACCAGTAACCAAGCAAAGCATTATAAAATATTGATTAAGCTTAGATCATGACCTCTACTACTCTAATAGCCTTTAGTGATTGTCCAAATAGTAATTATGGCCTAATAGAATAGACCACTAAAATAATTTTATAAAATAAAGCATAACCACAATGATTAAAGGCTATGCATCCCTAATATTCCAATAGCCTAGAGTGATAATCCAAATAACAACTTTGACCTAATAGAATAGACTACCCACAAAGCTTCTATAGAAATATCTAGAGACTACACAACATGCATTCATGAAAGAATTTAGTAACACATTAATATCTAAGATCAAATAATAGGTTGGTTCATTAAGAAGTAGAGCAAAATTTCATAGTATACAATAAAAAAATAGTCAAATTTTTGACCCTCATATTGAGGTAAATTTTACTATTTGTAATTTTCTATACTAGCCTAGAAAATCATTACAAGAATGGTTTTCCATAGGCCTAATAAGGAAAAGTCTAGCCTAGCCCTGTTTCGATCTCATGCTTGATAAATATGCTTGGAAGGAGTGGCTGTCACTTTCTTGCTTTGTGTTAGCTAGCTATTTGATCAACATTATTCAACATCTTTAGTAGCCATGTGTCCTGAATAGTTTTGAGTTCTTTGGGCACAACCAACTCTTCCCACTATACCTTATAGTTGTATTAGCTGTCATATTTATAGGCACCATTATCAATGGTAGCTGATACTATTATAGGATCTAGAAGATTGACTATCATTCTCTCATTTAAATAGATTCATTTTGGATGACTAAGAAGTCTCCAAGTGGCCCATGAATTTGACACACATTATCTATTTTGAAATAGACCTATCCATGATCCCTTCTCTTTTATTACTATCTACTATAGGCTCTTGCTAGTTATTAGGATCTCACAGACTTGGCTAGGACTATTATGTAACTTTGCTAATCATCATTCAAAAAAGTTAGCCACTCAAGTGTAAATTCATGTACCTAGCCACTAATGTACCCATCCACTCATGTTCCAAATTCTAAAGTGGCCAAACTTCCTTATCTTAGTTAATTTTTTAGGCTTGATAAGTTGATTTTTAGTCTATGGCCATTATGTGGAGTAATTATTAAGTTTGACAAGGCTTCCTTGTATCTCAAGAAATAAAATTTTAATAAAATTTATTGTCCAACCAAAACTTACCTTGACCTCTCTATGTGGGAAATCTCATGGGCCCATATTATTAGCGCCTTCCAAGGTTTTTTTCTTGAAAAATTAGAAACCTAGAAAGTCTTATTCATTTGCTATTGGATTCAAAAAAAAGGATAAGAAATTTTGAGTTGTAGAAATAGAATCAAAACAAAACTTGAAAAAATAGCACCTAATAGAATTAGGAAATCTGATCTCCAAATACATCACCTTGCACTTGTTGCCTTTGTTCCTCTAAAATTGGATCCTTTCCTTGGCCATCCTTCTGTGCCTCTTGTTCAAAAGGGGTATCCTTCCCAGGTTGCTTTTGTTCTCAAATGCCCAATTACTTAATCCTAATGTGCAAATGAAAACATGGGGTTTTGCTTTTATAGATTAGAGCTAATTACTCAATTTTTTAATACTAAAAATACACATGCTTTTCCCTTATTACCAAAATTTCTTTCCAAAGCTGCTAGTTCATGTGAACACCTTAAATAAGCATAGAAAAGTGTAATAATTCTAACTATTACTTTTCAAAATTACCATGAACTTATACGATTACACTTTTCTATGTATATTTATAATACACGTTTGTGTGTTTCCTTGTTTATGCAAAATATTCCATGCAAAAATCATTTTACCATTATTGGTAACTTTTGGCCATTTATTGTAATTATTTCATGCATTGCATTTACACATTTAGATACTTTTCTAAGGATTAGGCCCTATTGGAACAAATTCTCGGTGTCTTCTTGGCCTAGGTTTCTTTTCATCCTAATGCATTTGGTTACCATTCAAAAAATTTGGTGACTAGACTCTAATTTCAGAGTAGTATCTAATAGAGTCTTGCTATTGCTAGAGGATTTCATAGGCTTTCTTTATATTCTCATCCTAAAATAGCAATTTGATCACCCTTTTTTTTTGGAGCCCTTGCTTTGAATTGGCTGGGAAATTTTGACCATAATATCTTATAGTACAATAAGTTGAAGGTAACATTATATTACTCCAGAGAAAATTCATCCTCCACTTGAAATTCTTAGGTCAAAATCATTCAGTATGTGGTGGTGGTTGACCTTCCTAGTGTACTTTGGTGTGTGCCTTTCTAGAGTTTTTGTGCAGTGGAATGTGTAGCTAAACAAACCAATAACAAATAAAGGATGAAATAAACTCATATAAAGTAGAAAATAATGTGCATCTGATAAACTAATAGGAAACAAAACAATGATTTACAATTACAAATTTATATCGACATGCCATAGAGCACAAATATAAAAAATGAAAGAAGAAAAAATTCATTTACAATAAATTCAATATTATATATGAGATTTGTTCTTCTATCACAATTCTTCACACACTTACATACTATAGAGTTGCATCTATAAAATAAATACACATGCGGAGGTACCATGTTTAGGATTTTTCACCCATATTTACAGTTTTCCCACCCATGTTTAGGGTTTTTCACCCATGTTTAGGGTTTTTGCAACCATGTTTAGGTTTTTACTACCCATGTTTAGGGTTTTCCCACACATTTTTAGGTAACCATATAATAACATCTTAAAACATGTCTAGCATCTCCCAATAGTGAGGAAATTTTCAAAATCATGTGCCTATAAAGGTAATTTATTAGCTAAAAAATAGTCTTCTAAAAAAAATGGAACCAAAATTTTTCTTGGGTGTATAGGCCTAAGGGGTGTAACACAAATCCAATTTTTGCATGTATCTAACAATATCCCACTTGCAAAAAATACTAAGTAAGTGAACACAATTTTTTTGGGTTACTAATAAAAATGAGAGAACTCCCATAAAATATCTACACCAAATGAACTTCCTACTATCCAATGGCTTTGTCAGTGCATCTACTACATTATCATGTGTACCAATATTCTACAACTCAACTTCTCTAGATTCCACCATCTCTCTGATATAATGAAATTTCACTTGAATGTGCTTAGTACAAGAGTGAAATTTAGGATTTAAGGTCAAGTTAATTGCCTTTTATTTTCACACCATAAAGTAATGGAACTTTGTTAAAAATTAATGCCTCTGTACACTACATGTAACTAGGTCACCTTATTGGATGCTTTTGTTAGCTTTTGAGGATATTTGTAGTAGGAGAGATCTAACACAGGTCCTAATACGATGAAAGAAAGTGATTCTATAATATGATTGAAATATACTATAAATATAAAGTGGTGAAAATACAATGTGGTATGGAGAATATGGTCACTCCATTAATATAAGCTAAAGAACTACATTATGCTCCATAAAGGAGCTCTACCACAATATACTCTCCACTACAATGCTCTTGATGTCTATATGCTACGTCTTATGATCTATCACTATGAGGACCTTTATACAGGAAAATAGATTCCTTGGCCAACACTCTACCTGGATGTACAAGTGGACACCTTGCACATTACAACATGCACATTGACACTTGTGCATTTATTATATTGCTTGAAGTAAGTAGCTAACTTACCCCTAAAGTAATCTCTACTCTAACTATGTACCATAGGTGGTACATTTACATGACCCAAATGATGTAATATATTTTAACTCTAACACCCCCTGTATTATATTATTTGGGTATTGAAGATTTCAATCTTCAATATGGATCTTCATCTTGTGAATGATCTTCAGTTTGATCTACTCTTTTGTATTCTCTTTAATTCACATTGCATTGTATGCCTTTTTGTATTGGTTCTTCTTCTTTATTGGAGTCAGTACTTTTATAGGTGGATGTGCTATCAGTTGATTCTTGCAATGATATTTTCTCTTTGCTTTTGTTCTTCTCATAATTCTTTGTGTAAAAATGTGTTCTTCCTTCCATAGAAACTTGATAGTAGCCTACCTTAATTTTGATCTGGTAAGACCCTCTTTTTTGGTTTAGTTTTTGTATGCTTCTTTATATCTCCCTAGTTTAATAAATTTGATTAATATAATCCTTATAGGATTTGCATAGATCTTGTGATTCTCAAATGAATTAAGTACTTGATAATTTTTTATGAGTGCTATTATTATCAAGTTTTTTTGAATACCTTTATGAATCCCTAGTACTTTTGGATATGCTATATGATAGATAAAGTGCTTTTTGAGAATAATAGTTCAATTTTGAGTTGATTTTGTAATATTTTATAAGTAGCAAAAATCAACTTCTATTACACCTTATTACTCCTATTGAACTTAAGCACTTTCTAATATGATGAGATTTTATTGGTTGGATTTCTTTTATCCCTTTAATATAATTTGAGACAAGTATGCCAATTTATTTCCAACTCTTGATTTTCCTTAATAGACATCCTTTATAGTTTTTGATATTTAATATTTCTAAATTCCAATTACCTACTTTGATGTAGTTTTCCTTATAACTCCCTAATGTGGAATAGTAGAAATCAATATAATATTTGCAATAATATGAATTTTAATTTCCAAGTTGAAATCCTTATTCCTCCTGCTTTATTATTTGCAAATATAAATATTTTTGGAATATTCTTGCTTAATATATTACTAATGCTAAGTGAATGAATTACATTAGTAAGCAATAAATAGTATATGATTTGCCTTCGTCTTCTTTTGGCTTGACATTGTGAGGTGGCAAATTTGAATCCTTTGAAATGGAAGTCAATGCCCTCTTTGACCAGTGCTAAAATATTCCTTAAATAACACTTCATTTATCTGCAACTGACACTAATATTCCTTAATAAATGCTTGATCTAATATTCTATGAATTACTCTTAAGGTAGGATAGATTATTGTAGCTTTATACTACTGAGATGGCTGGTGATTCTGGATTTCAAACTGTTGAAGGCGGGAAGGCTTTTTTTCAAATTTTCGAAAGGTGGGAGGATGGCTCCCTCTCTGTTGAAGCGGACAATTCACTGTCCTTCATTCAGGAGGTGGGCTCCATTGGTCCCCTTGAGAATGGAAACGGGCTCACTCAAAATTTTGGAGGAAATGAGGTTGTTTCCAATGTTGGTCCCACTTCTGCGCTAGCTGGAAATCAAACTTTTGGAGGAAATGAGGTTGTTTCCAATGCTGGTCCCACTTCTACGCTAGCTGGCATTTCTTCCTCCTCTGAACAGGTTGTGGGCTCCACTGGATCTATCGATGGCCAGACTATCAAAAATCATCTCCTTTCCTCAGGGCGAGAGGAAGCTTTCAAAACCACTGAGATTATCAGAGATCAGGCTCATACTGCTTCTGACAAGGCAGAGCATAGATGGGGGGATCATGTTCCTTCTTCTCCCAAGATTTCCTTCACAAAGGTTTTAAGTGGGCCTTCCACTTCTACCTTTTCTCCCCCCCCATTCGAGGTTTCTGGGAATAGGGTCAAGATTCCTGCTGACATTGCTAAAAAATTCATTGTTGAAGAATCCTTTTCCTTGGTCGGGAAAGTGGTTGGAGGTAATCCAAATCTTGACATTATCAGGCATTGGGATTTTTCCAGATGGAAATTTTGAGGGACCTTGCAAATAGTTGGCCTCTCTAGGGGTTTTTTTGGAGTTCGCCTTAATACTAAAGAAGATGCTGCTCAAATACTATCTAGAGGACCTTGGTTCCTTGGGTAAAAGAGTGTCTTTCTGATGAAATGGAATCTGGACTTCAACCCAAAAATGCAAAGCATTAACTTTGCTCCTATCTGGGTCAGATTTCCAAACTTACCTTGGCACCTTTGGCGGGAATCTATTTTCAAATCCATGGCTTCGACTATTGGAGATCTGCTTCTCATCGACAAGGTAACTCTCTCCAGATCAAGGATGCATGCTGCCCACCTATGCATTATGGAAAACCTTGATTCTGCACTTCCTACCTTTGTGGAATTGGAACTTGGAACTTCTCTCCTTAAGCAAGCCATTGAGTATGAGAACAAACCTCCTTTCTGCATTGAATGCCGAACTCAGGGTCATCTTCGTGCTCATTGTCCTTCTCTCACGAAACACGTGGCCTCTTCTGAGCGAATGAATGACTCTACTCCCATGGCTAAGGAGAACGCCTTTCAGGCTTCGTCAAGGAAGGATAAGAGAAAATTTCCTCCATCCAGAGGAATAAGTTTCAAGCCTACCAAAGAGTATAGAATCAAATAAGGTCATAACACTGCCCCTTCCATTATTTCTCCTGATGATAAAGGGAAAAATATTTCTTTGGTGACTACATCTAATGAGGTCAGTATTTTTGCTCACCCTTTTCAATTTCAAATTCTTGTGGATTTAAACTCTGAGGATATTTCTGATAAAAATAATGATCCAAATTCCAATTCCAATCCTCCCTTGGATCCGAAGAAACTTATTCAAGAACCATCTTCTGAGCTCTTGTTTGTGAACCTTGAAACCTCGACTGAGGACTCCTCTCTAAAGGATAAACAACCCATGATTGAAGATGCTTCTATTCCTTCATCCTTCCTTGAACCTGTGAGTCCTGTGATTCAGAGAATCTCCTCTTCTACTTTCAGTCCCAAAATCCTTCAGAGCCAAAAGAAGTCTCCCATAGATTGTGGAATGGAAAAAAAGAGAGGAAGACCTTCTCACTCTGATCAAAGGAACCAAGATGCACATGAAGATATTGCTAATGGTGTACAAAAAACCCTGTTCTCTACTGGAATTAATATTTCTAAGGAAGAAATAAAGAGTACCAAACCTCCCCAACCACAAGGGAAGGGAGGCAAAAGAATTTCCAAATCCTCCAAATGAAGATCCTCTCATGGAATGTGAGAGGCCTTAATGGCATAGCTAAGCAGCGGCTAGCTAAATCATTAAGGAAAGAAATCAGACCGACTATTTTTGTGATTCAAGAATCCAAGATTAGTGAACCTCTTGATAAAAATATCTACAATTTTATTTGGAAAAATTGTGATTTCTGTGCTTGCAACGCCAGGGGTGCTTCTGGAGGTCTTTTATGTCTATGGAATCCTTCTCTTGTGGAAGGAAATCTTATCCATTCTAACGATGAGATTTTGAGCATTAATTTTTTTGATAAAGACAACAATTGTTCATGGGTTCTGACTAACATCTATGCTCCCAATTCCATTTCTGGGAGATTTCATATGTGGAATACTTTATCCTCAATTAGAAATGCTTTTTCCAATTTGCCTTGGATTCTTGTTGGTGACTTCAACACCCCTTTGTTTCCTTCTGACAAAAGGGGAGGAGTTGGCTCTTTTTCTAAGAGTATGGAGGACTTTCAGGATTTCATTAATGCACATAATTTGATCGATGTTAATCTAAAAGGCAATCAGTTCACATGGTCAAATAGAAGGTGTGGATCATAGCTAATTCAAGTTAAATTAGATAGGGTGTTGTTTTCTCAGGAAGCCTTTGACAACTGGGGAGATGCCACTCTTCAATCACTCCTCAAAATTGGCTCTGATCATAGTCCCATTCTTCTAGACACAAATAATCCAAAAATCTACAAAACCCCTTTTAGGTTTGAAGCAATGTGGATGCAACATCCTGACTTTAAGGAAAGAATCAATCAATGGTGGCAAACTGATGTTCAAGGAAAACCTTCCTTCATTTTGGCCCAAAAACTCAAAATTATCAAAGAGAATATCAAAGTATGGAACAGAGATATATTTGGCAACCTTTTCCACAATAAGCAGGATGTAATGTTGAGGTTATCTTTGATTGAAAAAAATAACCAGGAGAATGGTGATTATACTGCTGAGATAAAAAAAGAAGAGAAGGAATTGTTAGCCAAGTATCACAACATTCTCCAATGTGAAGAAATTTTTTGGAGACAAAAATCCCATGACTTATGGCTCCAAAAAGGAGATTCTAACACCAAATTCTTCCATACTTCTACCATGAGACACCGAAGCAATAACAAAATTAAGGAAATCCATACTCAGGATGGAGAAATCATCAATGATATCAAAGAAATCAGGAATGAAGGTGTTTCCCATTTCATGCAACTTCTTCAGGCAGAAAATAGACCAAATTCTCATATGGCTAAGGAATTTTTCCTTCAATTCATTCCTCATCTTATTTTTGATAGCATCAATAGCAGACTCATGGCTTCTCTCTCTGATGAGGAAATTAAAGATGCTTTGTTCTCCATGGATCCTGACAAAGCTCCTGGCCCGGATGGCTTCTCCCCAAGGTTCTATCAAGCCTTTTGGGATCTTGTCAACAGGGATGTTTGCAAAGCCATAAGAGAGATTCAACACTCCAAAATCATTCCAAGGGGTTTCAATTCCACCTTCATCGCACTTATACCAAAAAATCCCAATGCATGTAATTTCAACGATTTCAGGCCAATTAGTCTCTGCAATGTCATCTACAAGATTTTAACAAAAGCCATCACCATTCGCATGAGGGAAGTCATGCCTTTGATTATTAATCAGAGCCAAGGAAGTTCTGTCAAAGGTAGATCAATCCTGGATGACATCATTTCAGTGCATGAAGCAATCCACTCAGTCTCAATCAACAAAAAAGTTGCCTTCCTTCTCAAACTGGACATGAACAAGGCTTATGACAGACTAAATTGGGATTTCCTTTTTGCTATCCTGAGCAAGTTTGGTTTCCACCCTGAATGGATTTCTCTAATTAAAGGTTGCATTTCTTCTGCTTGGTTTTCTGTCCTCATCAATGGTTCTCCTGCAGGATATTTTCAAAATAGTCGAGGTCTAAGGCAAGGAGACCCTTTATCTCCTCTCTTATTTATAATCGCTGCTGAGGCTTTGGGAAGAGCAATAATTGCAGCAAAAAATGTTGGTCTCCTTTCTGGAATCCAGACAACATCCCAATGCGATCCCATCACACATCAACAATTTGTTGATGATACTCTGTTGTCCACTATCGCATCTGTCAATGAAGCAAAGATTATCAAGAGGATACTTTTCCTATATGAGCTTGCTGTAGGTCAAAGGATAAATTTTCAAAAGAGTAAACTTTACTTCCTCAACACTCCTCCAAGAAGATAGAACATCATTGTTGACATCCTTAATTGTTCCATAGCTCCATTGCCTTCAACCTATCTAGGATTACCGCTCTTCACTGGGAATGTCAAAGACAACTTATGGGACAATGTCATTGAGAGGCTTCAAAAAAAACTCACCACTTGGAGGAGCAATATTTTATCTCAAGTAGGGAAAATTACTCTCACCATGGCTTACCTTCAGAGTATTCCTATTTACTTCCTTTCTCTATTCAAAGCTCCTGTGAGTGTTTACAAAAAAATAGAAAAAATCCAAAAACACTTCCTCTGGACAGGATCTGAAAATAAACACCGATTTCATTTGGTTGCTTGGGATAAAGTGTGTAAGCCTAAAGAGTAGGGAGGACTTGGGCTCAGAAGAATTTATCCTCTTAATCTCTCCCTTCTTGCCAAACAAGCCTGGCATTTGATTTCTAACGAAAATGTTCATTGGGTCAAGATCATAAAGAGGAAATATCTTCAGGGATCCCATTTCCTTCATGGAGAGGTGCCTTCTTCAGGGTCTACTTTCTGGAAGGCTATTTGTGAAGCTCGTTCCCTCCTGCTCAAAGGTCTAAGGTGGCAATTTGGTAATGGCACATCTATTTCTTTTTGGGATGACAAATGGATTGGGGACCGACCTCTCAATCAAAATCCTCTATTTCAAAGGCTGAGGAATATCACTAATCAGTTGGTTGGACCTCTTGTGGCAAATTTCATATCTTGTATCGATGGTCATAAAATATGGAGAAGGATTGATGTCCCTGATCATGATAATGAAATTTTTTGTTTGTACAATCAACTTTCCACTATCATAATTCCTTCAAATGACCAGTCTGATTGTCCTATTTGGGAACCTACTGATTCTAGAGATTTCACTGTCAAGTCAACATATTTGCTCTCTCTCAACATTATTGAAAATCCTATCCCATTCAAGCTTGTTTGGACCAAATATTTGATCCCTAAGATTACCTCCTTTTCCTGGTTATGCATTCAAGATCGCATCCTTTCCATGGAAAACCTCATAAAAAGAGGTATTCTTTTGCCTAACAGATGCCATCTATGCCTTTCTGATTGGGAATGTACTTCTCACCTTTTCTTATTTTGTTCCTTCTCAAGAATGGTGCTTAACAAACTGTTCCTCACCTTCAAGATCACCTGGGCCTGTCCTCCTTCCATTGTCGAATTATTCCAACAGTGGCCAAATCCTTTCAAAAATCCTATACTCAGAGGACTTTGGAAGTTTTGTTTGCATCATTTCCTTTGGAAAATATGGCTAGAATGCAACAAAAGAATATTTGACATGAAAGCCTTGGATGCCAACATTATTGCCAGTAAAATTATCCTTTATGCTAAGGAAAATGCCCTTGCTGCTCCTTTTGATCCTTTTCCTTGTTCATATTTTGAGAAGGTCATCCTGAAGTCCTATGATATTTTTATTGATACCCCAAGGCCTGCTAATCAGTCTTCATCTAGGACCAACATTAAATGGCAACCTCCTCCATTTGGGTGGGTTAAGCTTAATTTTTATGGCGCTGCAAAAGGTAATCCTGGCGTTGCTGGCGCTGGAGGAATCCTCCGTGATCACTTTGGCAATTCCATATTTGCCTTTTCTGAACCTTTAGGAATCATGTCCAATCATTCTGCTGAAGCTAAAGTGGTGTGGAGAGGTCTTCAGTTCTTAAAAGACATTCCTAGAAAAGTCATCGTTGAAGGAGATTCTCTTAATATCATCAATTTTTTAAAAACCTCCAAACCCAACAGCTGGAGGATCAAGAATCTTGTTGAAGAAAGCAAGCAAATTCTGCGTCAGCAAGTCAATGTTGTGGTTCAACACACTTTCAGGGAAGGCAATTCTGTAGCTGACAAATTGGCCAACATTGGCGTCAATGCACAAGGATTAATGACTTGGATGGATGTCCTCCCCAATGAAGTTGTCGAGTTGGTCAAATGCGATCAAAATACCATCAGTCATGATGAATCTCGAAATCCTTGATTTTTACATTGCCCAAGACCTCCTTTTTTTGTGATTCATTGGGTCCATGTCCAAAGTTCCAAAAAAATCCAAAACGAAGATATTATTCATCATTCACATTATCTTTCTTTGAAAAGGGGTCCTATGTTTATATTTCCAAGTTCTCCGCCGCCTCTCACTTATGCCCCTTCTTTTTTGATAATTGTTTCCATGAGGAATCCCGATGCTAGGTCCACCCTAATTTTAAATCATCTCTTCCTCATGTGGAATGATGTTTATACTTTTGCCTTTTCGAGAACCCTGTCACAACGCTTTGTCTTTCGCATTCTCCCGAGGCCTCCTGGAATGAGCATCCCAATCCTTTCTGGTTCTCGTGCCTGCTTTTGCCATTGGCTTCATTGTGTGAGTATTATCAGAAGATCCATCTTCCTTGGGATGGTGATTTGCCCTATTACTCCTACCCATTTTTATCACCCTTTTTTGCATCGTGCCCAATGCTCTAACCATAATTTTCCTTTCTGTCAAGGTTTTCCTTTTTGGCCAAGCTTCACTTTCTATTTATTCCTGCTCTGGTTTTATCAGTGGATGCATATTCTCATTTTTGTTCCTTTGGGTCTGTGTTTTTTTCCTTCCAATTTCTTTCCTTCCTTATTTCCTTTTGCAACCATGAAGGAAGGGAAAGTTGTTTTCATTGAGCCCGAGACTGTTGAACTAGATTCTATTTCCACTGATATGTTCAAAGATAAAAAAGGAATCATTGATTTCTTCAACATGTTCTATGGAGTGGACGATGAGGTAACTAAGGCTTTCATGACAACTTGGGACAATGGTCTTGTTTCCATCCATGACGTCCAGTTCCAGATTTCCTTCGAGTTGTTGGCGGACCTGACGGGGCAAGATTTGGACGGAAAAATTATCAGAAGAAATAAGCACAACTGGGAGGCGGAGTTGACACTCTTCAAAAAAAATTCACCTATCCACAAGAAGGTAAAAAAAGGTTTGTTTCGTCATCACTTGTCAACACCCTGGAAAGAAATTCTAAAGCCAATAATGCAATATTTTACTTGTGACAACCCCGAGTCCCAACTTTGTTGTTTTCATCTTGCTTTTGTAAATCACTTTTGGGACTCAAAAATGATGAACATTCCTATCGCCTTATTCTGGTCCATGGACTATACCATCACCACTAACCGTTCCAAGAAGGATGAGGCCAAACCTTGTCACCAGGGTCTTTTCAAGGTCCTTTACAAGTTCCTCCTTCTGCATTTCCCTTCAGGTAATCTCCCTGCCCCTGATTCTGACGAAGAGAATTCTTCCTCAACCCCGATCTCCAGAACCTCCAAATCAAAAAGAAAAGACAAAGGGGGGAAATCTGTTTCTGATTTTTTTGCCAGGAAGAAGGTCAAAGTTGAAAAGACCCCTGTCCATAGCTCCCAGAGGTTGAAACATAAAGAAATTGCCAAAACCCCTCCATCCACCTCTGTAAAAACTCCAAAGGACAAGTCTAATTCTCCTGACCTAGTTGAAAGGTATCTTCACAAGCTGGTTGTGCATGCTACTTCAGCCACCATTGATCATCTTGAAACTGCTCATTTGGCCATTGGAAAGGTGATATCAACTCTCAAAGAACAGTGCCATGCACTAAGCCTCTTGTTTTTCTATGATAATTTTGAGAATGTTTCAGCCCTAGCCGGTGCTGAGGTATCCTTTGATACCAAAACTGACGTCAAATATGCTGTCAATGATGAAGATGTTATGGATATTGCTAAGGATGCTTGCACTATTGTTCCTAAGGATAGTTCTAAAGATATTTCTAAAATAGATGCGAAAGTTGCTGGCCTGGAAGGTGTTGCTTCGTCCCTCATGCAGATGGACATTCCCCTTGATGGCTGATGGCTCTGGCTCTTCCTCTATTTTGGGTTCCTCTGAGGTGGAGGATCATCTCCTTTTGTGTTCCTTTATGGCGGAGGATCATTTCTTTTTGGGCTCTATCATCTTCCTGCCTATTGTCTCTCTGTTCCTTTTTGTCAAAGGTTGTTTCTTTTGGCTCTGGCGGAGGATCGTTTCTTTTTGGGCTCTGTCATATTTCTATCGGTTCTATTTCTTTTAGCTCCTTTTAGTCTGAGGATGTAATTTTGTTCTAGCTCATAGTTTTGAGGTTCCTTTCATCTATTCCTCTTTTGCTCCTCTATTGTACAAGGCGTTAGGGCACCTTTCAAATGCCCTATTTTTAATAAAGTTATTAACTTACCAAAAAAATATTCTATGAATTACACATTGGTATGGCAGTTTTATGATGTATACCTTCCATGATTTGGATGTTGGATTATTATTTGAATGAGGTGGTGTTTATGCTGATCTTATGATATCTTATTTAATTTTTGTGGTATCTTCCAAATGGCATAAAGGCTTGAATTAGCCTTCTTCCACTAAATATGCTTCAAACCATTCAATGTTGGTCTTCTCTTTGACCTCCAACAATGCTCTTTTAGGATCTCATCCTAACATTATTTTGTAATTATCATTATTATGTAATGACTCACTTCCAACTTGGGGGATTCTAGTATAAGGTTATTTTGTAATACTTTATAATGTATGTGGCAAGTAAGGTACCTAGCCAAGTGGTGCCATCATGTGTAACCATTATCAATATTGTAACCGATGTTTGGTAGAAGATTCTAGCTTGAGTGGCATTTTGCATGTAATCCAAATCTTGAGAATTTACATAGGATTACATGTAGTTTTCTCTTTAAAATGCATGAAGCCATGTATGAATGTATCTTTTTACAAATTAATGAAATATTTAAGGAGGTTACCCCCTCGAAGAGGCCTATTATTCTGAGTTATTTATGAGATTATTTCGATTCTATAATTACTTTATGCATAGCATTATTATATTATTACATGTATTTCAGTTATTTTTCAGTATTTTGTGTGTGTGAGCTTTGTATTAATAGTAGGTTCTTTACAGTTGGTATCAAAGCACTTTGAAGAACACAAGCTTATACTAAGAGGGGGGGTAAATAGTATAAGAACAATTTTTACTTTTATTTCCCAAATAGTAATATCCAATATTATCAATGGCAATATCAACAATAGTAACCAAAGAAATACACAAATCATCACACACAATAGAGACACCAATTTAATGTGGTTCACCCAATGTGGGCTACTCCACAAAGAAAATATTTTACTAAAATTTTCTCAACAAATCTCTTGGAAATCCTTTCCCTATTACAATGTTTATGTACCTCTGTACAAAGGAGACACCAATCCCCTAATCAAGTTTGTGGATATCTATCCATAGGAGAAACAAATACCCTTAGCTAGTTCATGAATCTCTATCCATAGGATAAATCCTCCTCTACTCTGGTTGGTGATCCTCTAGAAGACTACTACTTCCAATGCTCTAGGTTGTGGATCTATCTCTACTGAAGACCTCTATCCTCTCTACCTTGGCAAATGGATCTCTATCCACTAGAGACTATTGTCCTCTCCTTTATCACCTCTATAGTTTGCTCTTAGCTCTATCTCAAATCTGCACTAAACACAGTCCTTCAGTCTAGCACAAATTTACTCAATATTTATCTCCCATATGTACTAAACATAGTCCTTTAGTCTAGCATAAATCTGCTCAATCTCTATTTCAAATATGCACTAAACATAGTCCTTCGGTCTACAAAAATTTACTCAATATCTATCTCTGATCTGTACTAAACACAGTCCTTCGGTCTAGCACAAATCTACTCAATATCTATCTCAAATCTACACTAAACACAGTACTTCGGTCTAGCACAAATATGATCAATATCTATCTCTAGTCTAGCACAAACTTATCCTCAAATATGCACCAAACTCTATCCTCAAATATGCACCAAACTCTATCCTCAAATCTATCCTCAAGCCTTAAAACAAAGCTTGACTCAATCACAAATCAACTCTACTAGATCTACCTCAAACCTTAACTCAAGGTTTGAACAAATTAATAAATCAACTCTACTCACAAGGATTCTCAAAGACTTACCTCAAATATGCTCTACAAGTCCTTACTAGAACTTATCCAATTTGCTCAACAAGTCTTCACCAAGACTTGTCTCAAATCTGCTCTACAAGTCCTCACTAGAACTTGTCCAATCTTCTCAATAAGTCTTCACCAAGACTTGTCTCAAATCTACTCAACAAGTCCTCACTAGAACTTGTCAAATCTACTCAAAAAGTCTTCACCAAGATTTATCTCAAATCTACTCAACAAGTCCTCACTAGAACTTGTCTAATATGATTGTAAGATTCACAAAAATATGTCCTTAAGTCCACTTTAGGACTTACTCAAATCAGCTCATAAGTTTTCACAAAAGCTTATTTAATCTATTACAGAAAACATCTTCAATCACACAAACAAGCTTCACTCAGATTCTTGTTTAATCTCACAGAAATATATAGAGAATGGTTAGAGACTCAATATGCCTCACACTCACAATAATGCTCAATCACTTTCAATCTCTCTTGTTTTTACCATAGAAACATATAGATAATTGTTAGAGACTAAATTGTTGAGCAAGGTGCAGCAAAAGTATTGTCATTGTTGTCAACACAGACAGATAGATCAGTTGATGCAGTTGATGCAGTGGACAGGAGTTCAGAGGTCAGTTAGAACATGTATAGTGAATTTCCAAGAAGACAGAAGTGGCCCAGATTCAGAAAATCAAAGAAAAAGACAAGTAAGAAAACTGTCGCGATATCGCGACATGTTTTCTGTCACGATTTCGCGACATCTCGGAGGAGAGAGAAAATGTTGTCAAAATTGTCGTGATTTCGCGACATCTCGGAGGAGAGAGAAAATGCGGTCAAAATTGTCGTGATTTCGTGACATCTCGGAGGAGAGAGAAAATGTTGTCAAAATTGTCGCGATTTCGTGACATATCGAAGGAGAGAGAAAATGCTGGAAAACTGTCACGATTTCGTGACATGTTGGAGGCAAAGAAGCCAAGTGGAAAAACTGTCACGATTTCGTGACATGTTGTCAGAGAAGAAGGCAAGTAGAAAAACTGTCGCGATTTCGTGACATGTTGGAAGCAAAGAAGGCAAGTAAGAAAACTATCATGATTTCGTGACATGTTTGGAAAGAAGGCGCAAGCAAAGAAAACTGTCATGATTTCGTGACATGTTTGGAGAGAAGGCACAGGCAAAGAAAACTGTCATGATTTCGTGACATGTTCGGAGAGAAGGAGCTTGCAAAGGAAAGTGTCACGATTTCGCGACAATTTGCAAGAAGGACTGTACGGATGAAAAAGTGTCACGATTTCGTGACAGGATCGAAGAGAAAGCGCCAAGGAGAGAAAGTGTCACGATTTCATGACAGGTTCGAAGAGAAAGCGCCAAGGAGAGAAAGTGTCATGATTTCATGACAGGTTCAAAGAGAAAGCGCCAAGGAGAGAAAGTGTCATGATTTCATGACAGGTTTGAAGAGAAAGCTCCAAGGAGAAAAAGTGTCACGATTTCATGATAGGTTCAAAGAGAAAGCGCCAAGGAGGAAAAGTGTCACGATTTCGTGACATGTTCTATTTTCATGGGCCAAAGATAGAAAAGGCACAAGGCAATGAATGTGTCACGATTTTATGACATGTGTTTTCACGGGCCAAAGACAGAAAAGGCACAAGGCAACGAATGTGTCACGATTTCATGACATGTTGTGTTTTCATGGGCCAAAGATAGAAAAGGCACAAGGCAGCGAATGTGTCATGATTTCATGACATGTTGTGTTTTCATGGGCCAAAGACAGAAAAGGCACAAGGCAACGAAAGTGTCACGATTTCGTGACATGTTCCATTTTCATGGGCGAAAGGCAGAGAAGTGCAAGGAAGCGAAAAGTGTCACGATTTCGTGACATGTCTGGTTTTCGCGGGTGCAAGACAAGAGGTGAACAAGGAGGCAAAAAATGTCATGATTTCGTGACATGTTGAGTTTTCACGGGTAAAAGGTGAGAAGAGCATAAAGAGACAGAAGTGTCATGATTTCATGATAGGTCGCAACAGCACGATCACTGACAGTTAACTGAAGCAGAACAATAGTTAAAGGGGTAGTTGTAGAGGAAAAGCATGCAGCCAAAATAAGAAGAGTTAACTAGAGTCAATGCGACAGTTATAGGAGCAATTACAAAAGAAAAGCATGCAACTATTTTAAGAACAATCGAAGAAGGAGAAATCGAACAGTCGCATAAATAGAATCAAAAAATGCATGCATGCATAGAAAAGAATATGAACAATCATGACCAAGAAGACTAACAGTCATGGTAGAGGTATATGTTGCATGTAACATGTTTAACGAAATGCCCACTCTATAAATACAAAAGGAGTTACATAAAGAAGTAGTTACAGTTGACAAGTGGCAGAAGAGAATATTAAAGGAACAGTTACGGGTTGCATGCATAAATATGGAAGTTAAAAATAGAGACTAATATGTTATAAAAGCAGGTCTACGTGAAGAATAAGGTTGTTGTTGTATGTGAGAAATTATTATGTAAAGAGGGTTAGAAGAGGGCCGAGAGAGAGATAAGCAGAGCCGTGAGAGCGTGCAGAGTTTGATTAATTGTAGACCAGTCAGAGTCATGTAAACAATGAAGGCATTTTTATGTCATTAAGATAATTCAGAATTGCAGTCCAAGTTGGTGCTTGGCATTAGGGGTTGGTGCTCCTATCTATTGCAGTAGAAAAAATAAGGGGTTGGTGCTCCTTCCAGTGGGTGTTGGTAAAGTGTTTGTAAAATTGGTGTTTTGCAAAGGTTGGATTTGGATTGGAGTCCAAGCAGTCATTTTTGAGGAGTAGCCAAATTGGTGAACCTCGTTACATTGTGTGTTGTGGTGTGCTCTCTTGTGAAAATTGCTTTACCTATTTTTTAAGTTCTCTTTGCTTCAACATTAAGTGTTGTAGATTTGAATTTTAATAGCTACACTGATTCACCCCCCCTCTCAGTGTCATTGTGAGAATATCAATTGGTATCAGAGCAAGGTTCTTGAACAAGCTTAATCAGCTAAGGTGATCTTGGAAGGAACACAATGGCAGGTAATGAAGGATTCTCATCAAACAAAGCTCCTTTGTTCAATGGAACTAATTACTCATTCTGGAGACTCAGGATGCAGACATATCTGAGTGCGTTAGGATACGACATTTGGGAGTCAGTAGAAAGTGGATACACAGTACCCGCTACTCCTCCAACAGATACTACTGAGAAGAAGAAGTTTGAGAATAACTCCAAAGCAAAGAATGCCATAATGTGTGGGCTAGTAGACAGTGAACTGATAAGGATCATGAGCTGTAAATCAGCAAAAGACATGTGGGACAAACTGAAGAGCATCCATGAAGGAGACAACAAGATCAAGGAAGCCAAACTGCAAACTCATCGAGCTCAGTTCGAAGCATTACAAATGAATGACGATGAGAACATAGAGGCCTATATGCTGAGAGTCAATGGAATCATTAATGCAATCCAGAGGACTCGACGAAGAAATCGAAGATGCGGTTGTCATGAAAAAGGTACTTAGAACTCTTCACAAAAGATTTAATTCTAAAGTTTCTGCAATAGAAGAGGCTAAAGATCTAAATAATTTTAGCATGGACGAGATGCATGGTTCTTTGACTGCATACGAAATGAGAATAGGACAAACTAAGCCCATAGACAGAGAAGCTGCTTTTAAAGCACACAAGAATACAAAAGCTGAACAAGAATCTGAGGATGAAGAGACATCGGATGAAACGGAAGCCAACTTTGTTCGAAAACTTACAAAGGGAAAAGGAAAGTATAGAGGAAAGTTACCGTTTAAGTGTTTCAATTGTGGAGGGGTCGGTCACTTTGCGGCTAAGTGTCCAATGAATGAGAAAACCAAAAGTGATGAAGGGTCACACCAAGAAAGAAGTGACTGGAAGAAGAAACCAAATTTTAGGAAAAGCAACTTCAAAAAGAAAAGTTTCATATCAAAGAATGTCAGCTCTTCTGAAGATAGCTCAGGTGAAGATTCTGAAGAAGAAACAGGTGAAGCTCTGTTCATGGCATTTGAAGAAGCAAAAATAGAAGAAAAATAGGAAGGTGACACAAAAAGTAAGGATGAGGCTGAAGTATATCTGGAAGGAGAGTTGGTTGCTGCACTTAAAGAGTTGAGTACAGAAAGGAAAAAGAATAAAAAGGTCTCAAGAAAACTAGAGGATGCGAATGACATAATAAGCAGTTTGAAAGTACAGATAGAAGAATTTAAGAAAATGTCTGAAGAACTCGAAGTTCAATTAACCATGAAAATAGATGAGTGCTGCAAACTGGAAGAAGAGATTGTTGTCTTAAGAATGCGGCTAGAAGAAAAGAATCAAAAATTAAGTTGCTATCACAAACTTGAAGGAAGTTCTGCAAAGCTTGAAAATATTATAAATAGTCAGAGGACTACGGGCATCAAATTTGGCTTGGGCTTTGTCGAAGGAGAATCGTCAAGTGGATCAAAGGCCATAACTATAGAACAAGTAAAGAAAGAAGATAAGATCAAGGTTGATCAAGGAAAAATGAATCAGGCAAAAGAAAGCAACAGTGCCAGGCACGAGAAGAGTGCTGACAATGAGGGATTCATAAAAGTCACACATCAAAGGAGAAGAAAATTTGTGGCTCCTACTACAAAATGGCAAAGACCAATTCCCAGGTTCAATCATTCCTTTTCTGGTTATTGTTTTAAATGCAATGCTTACGGTCATAAGATTTCAGACTGCATTCATAATATAGGACAAAGAAATTTCACCAGTAGAAATGTCTTTTCACCCTTGATGGATTATGCAGTAGAATGCTATAACTGTCATAACTTTGGACACATTGCAAGAAACTGTAGAAGCACATATGCAGCAAACAGATATCAGGGAAGAAGATCTCAACCAAACAGTTTAAGGCAAAACAAAAAATTCCTAGAAAAACATGCACAGGCTACTAACAAAGAAAAGTCTAAACAAGTGACCAAAACTGTAGCCAAACCAGAGTGGAAAGAAAAGGAGCGACCCAAGGAAGAAAAGGAATCCTTGATTGTTCAGACAACTTTCAAAGCATAGAACAAATCTGCACCATGGATATTGGATAGTGGATGCTCCAGTCACATGACAGGAGATAAACAAAAATTTGAAAAATTACAGAAATATGAAGGGGGCTCTGTAAAGTTTGGAAATAATGATGGAGCCAAGATAGTTGGCAAAGGATCAGTCAAGATAAGTGATGGACAGATCAATTCCAAAGAAGTTCTATTTGTGATTGGTTTGAAGCACAACTTACTGAGCGTAAGTCAAATCTGTGATAGAGGTCATGAAGTCATCTTTAAGAAGCAGGGCTGTGAAGTCAGAAAAGCACACAGTGGGAAGCTGATAGCTACTGGATTAAGGACTTCTAGAAATCTATATACTCTCTTAGAAACTTTAGAAGGAGCGTGCTTGATTGGACAAGAAGATGAAAATTGGCTGTGGCACAAGAGGCTCGGTCATATTAGCTTTGACAATCTGGTAAAAATAAGTTCAAAAAGGGCAGTAAGAGATATACCCACCATTGGCAAACCAGTAAATAGCATCTGTGCTTCATGCCAAAAAGGGAAGCAAACTAGAGCCACATTTAAATCAAAGGAATACTTCACCAGTAAGCCTTTAGATCTAATACATACTGATTTGTGTGGACCCATGAGAACACAAAGCATAAATGGTGACAAATACTTTATGTTGTTCATAGATGACTACTCCAGGATGACATGGGTACTATTTTTAAAGCTTAAATCAGATGCCTTTGAGATGTTCAAGATTTTTAAAAAATAGGTTGAGAATCAAACTAGAAAAAGAATTAAATGCCTAAGATCAGACAGAGGAGGAGAATTTATCTCAGAAGAATTTGTAGAATACTGTCAAAAATATGGGATCAGAAGACAATTTTCAACAGCAAGAACACCTCAGCAGAATGGTGTTGTAGAAAGGAAGAACAAGACAGTGCAGGAAATGGCACGGACAATGTTGGCTGAGAACAAAATAGCTGACAGATTTTGGAAAGAGGCAGTCCATACTGTGGTTTACATCCAAAATAGGTGCATGCTAAGAACGCATGAAAGCAAAACACCGTATGAGCTGTGGTTCAACAGAAAGGCAACAGCAAGATATTTCAAAGTGTTCGGCAGCAAGTGCTACATCAAACGAACTGAAGATAATCTCGATAAATTTGAAGATAGAGCTGACGAAGGTATTTTTCTTGGTTACTCAACAAAAAGCAAAGCCTACACATGTTACAACAAGAGGCTAAAGAAAATTGTGGAGAGTGCGAGATGTTAAAGTTGATGAAGGTAGAGATCGAGAAACTACTTATCAAGAAAACTACCCTATTTATGAAGAAGTCATTGAAGGAGATGAAGAAATGGAAATAGAAGAGAATCAAAAAATTGACCCAGCTGATTTAAGAATTGACTCAGAAGAAGAAGAAAACAAGAAATTCAAAACATGCAGCTGGCAGAAAAATCATCCCAGAGAACAGATTATTGGGGACCCAACAGTTGGTATTCAGACAAGAAGAGCGAGTAGTACGGAACTACTCTCTATTATCCAACATTGAGCCCAAAAATGTTGCTTGAAGCAAGCACAGATGAAAGTTGGATGAAGGCAATTAATGAAGAACTAGATCAGATTGAGAAAAACAAAACCTGGGAGTTAGTACCAAGGCCGAAAAATAAAAATGTAATCGGTACTAAATGGATTTTTCGAAATAAATTGAACGAAGATGGACAGGTTGTAAGGAATAAAGCAAGACTGGTCTATAAAGGCTATGCACAGGTTGAAGGTATTGATTTTGAGGAAACCTTTGCACCAGTAGCTAGACTAGAGGCAATCAGAATGTTTTTGGCCTTAGCAATTCATAAAAATTTCAAAGTATATCAAATGGACGTAAAATCAGCATTTCTGAATGGAAAACTGAAAGAAGAGGTTTACATTGAGCAGCCAGATGGGTTCCAACTCGATGATAATCCCAACTTTGTTTGCAAGTTGAAGAAAGCTTTGTATGGCTTGAAACAGGCACCCAGAGCATGGTATGCAAGGCTGGATAACTATCTGATTCAATAGGGGTTCAAGAAAGGTTTGGTGGACAACAATCTGTATGTCAAAACAGAGAATGGCCATCTTATTGTCCTTGTTGTTTATGTAGATGATATCATTTTTGGCAGCGACAATGATAAGTCCTGTAGTGACATAGCAAATAAAATGAAGAAAGAATTTGAGATGTCTATGATTGGTGAACTTTCTTATTTTCTCGGACTGCAAGTCAATCAAAGTGAAAAGGGCATTTTTATTTCTCAAGTTAAATATGTGAAAGAAATGTTGAAAAAGTTCACAATGGAGGATAGTAAACCTGTTAGCACTCCCATGACAACAGGTTGCAAGTTGAGCAAGGATGACAAATCTCCAGATGTAGATCAAACCATGTACAGGTCTATGATTGGAAGCCTGCTGTATTTGATAGCTACCAGACCAGATATCTTACAAGCAGTATGCATGGTGGCAAGATTTTAGGCTAGTCCCAAAGAGACTCATGTGACAGCCATGAAGAGGATTTTTAGGTACCTCAAGGGTACTATGGAGTATGGGTTATGGTACCCAAAAGGTAAGGACTTCACTCTTATTGCATATTCGATGCAGATTGGGCAGGATGTATTGATGACAGAAAGAGTACCAATGGAGGAGCATTTTATCTTGGAGACAGGTTGGTAGCATGGCACAACAAGAAACAAGAATCAGTCTCTCTATCCACAGCAGAGGTAGAATACATTGCAGCAACAACATGTTGTACACAGATATTATGGATGAGACAAACCCTGAAAGATCTTGGTATTCACTTCAAAGAGCCAATTTTAGTTAAATGTGATAACACTAGTGCTATTAACATATCAAAGAATCCGGTTATGCATTCTCGAACCAAACATATTGCAATCCGGTATCACTTCTTGAAGGATAAAGTTGCAGAAGGTGAGGTCAAATTGGATTTTGTTCCAACTACAGAGCAAGTAGCAGATATATTCACCAAACCATTACCCAAGGAAGTTTTTGAGTACCTTCAGAGTAAGTTGGGAGTGGTCACGTTTCCCAAGAACTGACTATCAATTGGGATCACATTCTCAGGGGGAGCATTTATGCCTATGCTTATAGTTTTGCTCATATTCATGATTTTTGCTAACTATAACAATGTTTGTCTGAGAATAGTGTGCATAGACTCAGGGGGAGTCTGCAGCAGCCCTTTGGTATTATTGTCAAAGGGGGAGAAGAATTACAGGAGAGTGCATGAGTGTTGCCAACAATTCCAAAGGGGGAGATTGTTGAGCAAGGTGCAGCAAAAGTATTGTCATTGTTGTCAACACAGACAGATAGATCAGTTGATGCAGTTGATGCAGTGGACAGGAGTTCAGAGGTCAGTCAGAACATGTATAGTGAATTTCCAAGAAGACAGAAGTGGCCCAGATTCAAAAAATCAAAGAAAAAGACAAGTAAGAAAACTGTCGCGATATCGCGACATGTTTTCTGTCGCGATTTCGCGACATCTCGGAGGAGAGAGAAAATGCTGTCAAAATTGTCATGATTTCATGACATCTCGAAGGAGAGAGAAAATGCGGTCAAAATTGTCATGATTTCGTGACATCTCGGAGGAGAGAGAAAATGCTGTCAAAATTGTCATGATTTCGTGACATATCGGAGGAGAGAGAAAATGTTGGCAAAACTGTCACGATTTCATGACATGTTGGAGGCAAAGAAGCCAAGTGGAAAAACTGTCATGATTTCATGACATGTTGTCAGAGAAGAAGGCAAGTAGAAAAACTATCATGATTTCATGACATGTTGGAAGCAAAGAAGGCAAGTAAGAAAACTATCACGATTTCATGACATGTTTGGAAAGAAGGCGCAAGCAAAGAAAACTATCACGATTTCATGACATGTTTGGAGAGAAGGCACAGGCAAAGAAAACTGTCATGATTTCATGACATGTTCGGAGAGAAGGAGCTTGCAAAGGAAAGTGTCACGATTTCATGACAATTTGCAAGAAGGACTGTACGGATGAAAAAGTGTCATGATTTCATGACAGGATCGAAGAGAAAGCGCCAAGGAGAGAAAGTGTCATGATTTCATGACAAGTTCGAAGAGAAAGCGCCAAGGAGAGAAAGTGTCACGATTTCATGACAGGTTCGAAGAGAAAGCGCCAAGGAGAGAAAGTGTCACGATTTCATGACAAGTTCGAAGAGAAAGCTCCAAGGAGAAAAAGTGTCATGATTTCATGACAGGTTCGAAGAGAAAGCGCCAAGGAGGAAAAGTGTCACGATTTCGTGACATGTTGTGTTTTCATGGGCCAAAGATAGAAAAGGCACAAGGCAACGAATGTGTCATGATTTCATGACATGTGTTTTCACGGGCCAAAGATAGAAAAGGCACAAGGCAGCGAATGTGTCACGATTTCGTGACATGTGTTTTCATGGGCCAAAGACAGAAAAGGCACAAGGCAATGAATGTGTCATGATTTCGTGACATGTTGTGTTTTCATGGGCCAAAGACAGAAAAGGCACAAGGCAGCGAAAGTGTCATGATTTCGTGACATGTTCCATTTTCGCGGGTGAAAGGCAGAGAAGTGCAAGGAAGCGAAAAGTGTCATGATTTTGTGACATGTCTGGTTTTCATGGGTGCAAGACAAGAGGTGAACAAGGAGGCAAAAAATGTCACGATTTCATGACATGTTGAGTTTTCATGGGTAAAAGGCGAGAAGAGCATAAAGAGACAGAAGTGTCATGATTTCATGATAGGTCGCAACAACACGATCACTGATAGTTAACTAAAGCAGAACAATAGTTAAAGGGGCAGTTGTAGAGGAAAAGCATGCAGCCAAAATAAGAAGAGTTAACTAGAGTCAATGCGACAGTTACAGGAGCAATTACAAAAGAAAAGCATGCAGCTATTTTAAGAACAATCGAAGAAGGAGAAATCGAACAATCGCATAAATAGAATCAAAAAATGCATGCATGCACAGAAAAGAATACGAACAGTCATGACCAAGAAGACTAACAGTCATGGTAGAGGTATATGTTGCATGTAACATGTTTAACGAAATGCCCACTCTATAAATACAAAAGGAGTTACATAAAGAAGTAGTTACAGTTGACAAGTGGCAGAAGAGAATATTAAAGGAACAGTTATGGGTTGCATGCATAAATATGGAAGTTAAAAATAGAGACTAATATGTTATAAAAGCAGGTCTGCATGAAGAATAAGGTTACTGTTGTATGTGAGAAATTGCTATGTAAAGAGGGTTAGAAGAGGGCCGAGAGAGAGATAAGCAGAGCCGTGAGAGCGTGCAGAGTTTGATTAATTGCAGACCAGTCAGGGTCGTGTAAACAACGAAGGCATTTTTATGTCATTAAGATAATTCAGAATTGTAGTCCAAGTTGGTGCTTGGCATTAGGGGTTGGTGCTCCTATCTGTTGCAGCAAAAAAATAAGGGGTTGGTGCTCCTTCCAGTGGGTGCTTGGTAAAGTGTTTGTAAAATTGGTGTTTTGCAAAGGCTGGATTTGGATTGGAGTCCAAGCAGTCATTTTTGAGGAGTAGCCAAATTGGTGAACCTCGTTACATTGTGTGTTGTGGTGTGCTCTCTTGTGAAAATTGCTTTACCTATTTTTAAGTTCTCTTTGCTTCAGCATTAAGTGTTGTAGATTTGAATTTTAATAGCTTCACTGATTCACCCCCCCTCTCAGTGTCATTGTGAGAATATCATCAATATGTTTCACTCATGACAATGCTTAATCACTTTCAATATTTCCTTCAAATCAATTCAAATATAAATAACAATTTGTTTCACAAAACTTGAACTATCACTCCAACACTTCCAATCAACTAAGCCCAATCAACTTCACTCAACCAATCACTTAATGAAAGCTTAGTCAATAAATCTTATCAAACAAACCTCACATAACAATGATACTCATGATCTTTCACAAACCCTAGTTCAATATAGTTCTTCAACTTCACATAACAATGATACTCATGATCTTTCACAAACCCTAGTTCAAGATAGTTCTCCAACTTCACATAACAATATTAATCATTATCTTGCATAAACCCTAGTTCAATATAGTGTTCAATTTCTCACTCAATCATTCACCAATAATGCATATAAATTCTTACTCAACAATGCTTATCAAACAAGGACCTTTTCACTCCAACTTAGCTTTCACAACATCCAATAATAACTCTCAAGGTTAATGTGTCCTTACCTCTTATTTGAAGAAGATTTTACTTCAAACACCTATCTCAATCACAATCAATTCTTTGCCAATTTCAAAGGTTAGGTAACAATATCTTCTCAATCATTCAATCAATTTGATCCCTCAAAATATTTCACTATACATAGAAATAAATCTCTTTTACATCTTGTAATCTCCACATTTCAAAATGCAAACCAACAATTTGTGTAAAGACAATAATTTTTCTTTATAAACCCTTATCTCTTTAACACATCATAGCTTATCCCAATTAAAATATAATTCCATTTTTCAACCTTATAACTCCTATTTCAATTCACTTTATCAAAAATCACAATAAAATAATTAACCTTTAAAAACCTTATAACTCCCCCTTAATAAAAATTAATCATGCCACCTTTTAAACCTTAGAAACAATTAATTTTCAAAAATTTAAGTACCTTTGTCCTCGGTAGGATTCGAACTCCCGCTTGCACCTTCCATAGTGCCCTAGCTATGGCCCACATGCCACATGAAATAGACGCTCACCTTAGAACCAAAAAGTACCTCGTGCACTTTGAAGCTTTGCCTTGGCACCAAAAACCAAACACATGCACGTCAACAAAAATGCTATCATCGAGGTTCGATCGTGAAACCTCCTGCCAGTTAGTGCCCTAAGTCACATTCACCTACCATGGTTGGCTATGAGGCTTCAAGCCTCCTCCCTTTTATTTGCTAGTTGACCACCATGTAAGAAAAAGACCTATCCTCTTATTCCATGTCGTTCACAATTTTTGCATGCACTTTGATTAATTCGTTCGAAGGATAATTTTTTTGTTCCAAGGCATATGGTATATATGTTAAATTTTCTCTTCCTTTTAACACGTCGGTGGGTGTAAATGATAGTTTACGTCGATGCCTTGAATTTTATTGCTTGCCCTTTGTAACCTTAACCTTAGGGTTATTAAATTTAAATTAATTTATAACAAAGTTATTATAATTAATTTATAATTAATTTAATTATTTAGGTCTATACTTTAGACCTTTAATATTATAATATAAAATTATAATATTATTTTCTTGGGCCTTCCAATTGCTCTTTTAGACCTTATTTGACCACCTTAAATATTATAATAAGCTCATTATAATATTATTTTCCCTTAGACCTAGAAGCAATCTTTTTATTACACTGCTCATAGAAATTGATGCTTGACCTCATGCTGCTCACTGAAACTGACTCTTGACATCAATGACAACAAAAATTGCTCATATTTCCAACAATATCTCCCTTTGTCATTTATGGTAACCCAATTACCTTTTACCATTTCCTTTACCTTTTTTTTTCTACTCCCCCTGAGAAACTGATCTCCCTGACTGAATGCTCTCCCCTTAACTCAAATATCTCCCCCTTTTACATCAATGGAAAAGGGTCACCTTTGGGTATCGAGGCTAAGAATGAGACTCTTAGCTTAGGCCCTCCCCCACCTCCTCTTGAGGTGGTTAATTTTGGGATGGGATTATTTCTACTCCCAACAAGCACCGATCTTTACCTTTGTCCACTTTCTTCCTCAACTGGTCCTTTTGATTCCTCTAACTATTCATGTTCTTGCTTATCTCTAGAATTTATGCTCTACACCACTTTTATATATGCCCATCATTATTGCACTTATAACATTTAATGTTGTTATTCCTTGAATGTGCAAATATCTTGAAGTTTCTCTTGGTGAAGCCATATCCATTCCTATCATGTACCTTGCAATTAACTACCTTATGACCAAACTGATTACAAGAGTAGCAATACCCTTGAAAGAGATGCATGTTTTTGAATTTTTTATATTCTTGTCTTTCATGTGTCCTACACTGTGTAGCCTTGTTCCCAAACCTATGACATGAGAAGCAATTTCCATTGAAGAAACCTTACCTTGACCCTATTGGTCTCTTAGTCTCTTCTGCCATGTCTTGTTTCTTGTTCCATATGTTCCTTATTTGTGCATTATTTATTTCCTTGTTGAACTTTCTATTGTTCAAATTATTCTTAGAAGTCTCACTCTCTCTTTCACTCTCTTCTTTTGAAGCTTCTTCTTCTTTGGTGCTTGAGCTTGACTCTCCTTTTTGTGCTTCATGTTTTCCTTGTTCTTCTTCAAAACTAAGTCCTGTTTTGGTGACTGATGATCTTTGTGCATTGATAATCTTGTCCAAGGTCTTTGAATTTTTCTCAAACTTGTGTAGCTTGTCCTTAGAGTCTTTCACTTTCATCCTTAGTGAAACTATCTCATGTTCTAATATTTCATACTCTAAATCTTTTGTCTTTAATTTTTCAGCCATACCTTCAATTTTCCTTTCCTCTTCAACCTTAATTTTGAAGTTAGTGAGCTCTTGTAGAAACTTTTATTTTTCTTTCTCATCTTCTTGAGCTTGAACCCTTAATCCAGAGTTCTCCCTTTTTAATTATTTGAGATCAATAATAAGTCTTTCACATTCTAGCTATTTTACCTTTAACTGTTCAACCATACTATTTTTAGCTCTCCTTACCTTTTCAATCTTATATTTCAAGTTAGAGAGATCTTGTAGAAGATTTGTCTTACATTTCTCATACTCTTGTATTAAAGCCTTTAATTATAAGTTCTCCCTTTTTAACTCAACAAGTTCCTTAAGAGTGACTTCCTCCTTTTCTCTTTTTGATTTTTTCTTTTTTCTTTAGTCTTCAATAAGAGCATTTTCTTCTATTTTCGAAAGTAGAGTTTATTCTTCATACATGTTTTGATTGTGCTTGTTTTCCTTGAGTTCCATTTTATCTTCACTTCTACTAAACCCATTGCAATAACTTACATCATGATCAATTTGACCACAAACAAAACATTCTTCACCATATTGTGGATAATAAGTTGCATGGTGACCTGTCTTCCCACATTTGTTATAAAAATTTATCCATTTAGTCTCTTCTCCACTAATTGATTCATCTCTTGAGTCTATTTCCACTTCTTCTCCTAGAGAAACAATTTTTTGAGAGAAAAATCAAGTTCCTTTTCCTCTGTACTACTATCATACCCATTTTGTGGACAATAAAGTGCCATGTGACCAAGTTTACCACATTCAACACATCTCACAAATTTTTCCTCTTCCCTTTTATTAATAACAATCTTGCTAAGAAAGAGATCAAATCCTTCTTCCACCATAGTATCTTCCATAGCTGTGTGTGTTTCTTTTTTCTTAGATCTCATGGTTCTTCTTTTACCTTTCCTACCCATGTGTGTTCTTGTAGGATCTTCCTTCAAGCTGTTAGACCTTTTCCAAAGGAACCTACTCTAATACCAATTGAAGAACACAAGCTTATACTAAGAGAGGGAGGTGAACAGTATAAGACCACTTTTTAATTTTCTTTTCCAAACAATAATATCCAATATTATCAATGGAAATATCAACAATAGTAACCAAAGTAATGAACAAATAATCACACACAATAGAGACACCAATTTAACATGGTTCACCCAATGTGGGCTACTCCATGGAGAAAATATTTCACTAAAATTTTCTCAAAAAATCTCTTGGGAATCCTTTCCCTATTACAATATTTATTGACCTCTGTCCAAAGGAGACACCAATCCCCTAATCAAGTTTTTGGATCTCTATCCATAGGAGATACCAATCCCTTTAGCTGGTTCATGGATCTCTATCCATGGGAGAACTCCTTCTCCTCTGCTCTGGCTGGTGATACTTTAGAATACTACTACCTCCACTAATTTGGATTGTGGATCTCTCTCCACTGAAGACCTCTATTCTCTCTGTCCTAGCTAATGGATCTCTATACACTAGAGACTATTATCCTCTAATCTATCACCTCCAAATCTTACTCTCAGCTCTATCTCAAATATGCACTAAACATAGTCCTTTGGTCTATAAAAATTCTACTCAATATCTATCTCTAATCTATACTAAACATAGTCCTTTGATCTATTACAAATCTACTCAATCTCTATCTCAAATCTGCACTAAACACAGTCCTTCGGTCTAGCAAAAATCTACTCAATATCTATCTCTAATTTGTACTAAACACAGTCCTTTAGTCTAGCATAAAGCTACTCAATCTCTGTCTCAAATCTGCACTAAATACAATCCTTTGGTCTAGCACAAATATAATCAATATCTATCTCTGGTCTAGCACAAACCTGTCCTTAAATTTACACCAAACTTTATCCTCAATCTATCCTCAAGCCTTAACACAAATATTGACTCAATCACAAATCAACTCTGCTATATCTACTCCAAACCTTAACTCAAGGTTTGAACAAATAAATCAATCAACTCTACTCACAAGTCTTCTCAAAGACTTACCTTAACTTTGCTATACAAGTCCTTACTAGAACTTGTCCAATATTCTCAACAATTCTTCACCAAGACTTGTCTCAAATCTACTCAACAAGTCCTCACTAGAACTTATCCAATCTTCTCAACAAGTCTTCACCAAGACTTATCTCAAATCTACTCTACAAGTCCTCACTAGAACTTGTCCAATCTGCTCAACAAGTCTTCACCAAGACTTGTCTCAAATCTTCTCAACAAGTCCTCACTAGAACTTGTCTAATATGATTATAAGCTTCACACAAATATGTCCTTAAGTCCACTCTAGGACTTACTCAAATCATCTCACAAGCTTTCACAAAAGCTTATTTAATCTATCACATAAAACTTCTTCAATCACACAAACAAGCTTCACTCAGATTCTTGTTTAATCTCACAAAAACATATAGATAATGGTTAGAGACTCAATATGCTTCACACTCACAATAATGCTCAATCACTTTCAATATCTCTCTTGTTTTTACCATAGAAATATATAGAGAATTGTTAGAGACTCAATATGTTTCACTCACAACAATGCTTAATCACTTTCAATATTCCTTCAACTCAATTTATAAATAAATAACAATTTGTTTCATAGAACTTGAACTATCAATCCAACACTTCCAATCAACTAAGACCAATCAACTCCAATCAACCAATCACTTAATTAAAGCTTAGTCAATATTGCTTATCAAAAAACCTCACATAACAATGATACTCATGATCTTTCACAAACCCTAGTTCAAGATAGTTCTTCAACTTCACATAACAATGATACTCATGATATTTCACAAACCCTAGTTCAAGATAGTTCTTCAACTTCACATAACAATGATACTCATGATCTTTCACAAACCCTAGTTCAAGATAGTTCTCAACTTTACATAACAATGATACTCATGATATTGCATAAATCCTAGTTCAATATAGTGTTTAATTTCTCACTTAAGCATTCATCAATTATACATATAAAGGCTTACTCAACAATGCTTATCAAACAAGGACCTTTTCACTCCAAATTAGCATTCACAACATCCAACAATCACTCTCAAGGTTAATGTGCCCTTACCTATTATTTGAAGAAGATTTGACTCCAACACCTGTCTTAATCACAATCAATTATTTGTGACTTTCAAAGGTTAGGTAACAATATCTTCTCAATCATTCACTCAATTTGATCCCTCAAAATATTTCACCATACATAGCAATAAATATCTTTTACACCTTATAATCTCCACATTTCAAAATGCAAACTAACAATTTGTTTAAAGAAAATAATCACAATAATTTTTCTTTATAAACCTTTATCTCTTTAACATGTCATAGCTTATCCCTATTAAAATATAATTCCATTTTTCAACCTTATAACTCCTATTTCAATTCACTTTATCAAAAATCACAATAAAATAATTAACCTTTAAAAACCTTATAACTCCCCCTTATTAAAAATTAATCATGCCACCTTTTAAACCTTAGAAACAATTAATTTTCAAAATTTTAAGTAAATTTGTCCTTGATGGGATTTGAACTCCCACTTTCTCCTTCCATAGTGCCCTAGCCGTGGCCCACATGCCACGTGAGCTAGACACTCACCTTATAACCAAAAAGCACCTCCTACAATTTGAAGCTTTGCCTTGGCACCAAAAACCAAACACATGCACCTCGACAAAAATGTTGTCACTAAGGTTCGATCGTGGGACCTCCTACCAATTAGCACCCTAAACCACAACCGCCTTTCGTTGGCCCAACCATCATGGTTGGCTATGAGGCTTCAATCCTCCTCCATTTTATTTGCTAGTTGACCACCACGTAAGCAAAAGACCTATCCTCTTATTCCACGTCGTTCATAATTTTTGCATGCACTTCGATTAATTCGTTCGAAGGATAATTTTTTGTTCCAAGGCATATGGTATATATATTAAATTTGCTCTCCCTTTTAACACGTCGATGGGTGGAAAGGATAGTCAATGTCGATGCCTTGAATTTGATTGCTTTCCCTTTGTAACCCTAACCTTAGGGTTATTAAATTTAAATTAATTTATAACAAAGTTATTATAATTAATTTAATTATTTAGAACCTTGGTGTTGTAGGTGAGTTGGAGAGGAGAGGGAAATCCTCCAAGGGAGGTCCCAGGTTCAAATCTCCACCCTACCAAAAAGTTGAATTGGGTATCCAAAATCCAATTGATAATGTTGGTGCGGGCAGGGTCGGGTGCAACTCCCGGGTGACTTTGATAGTGTAGAACCCCCGATTGTGGTCTCTCAAACCAAGGCAGCCCCGCAAGGGGTTTTTCACTTTAAAAAAAAAAAAACATTTAGGTCTTGTTGGTCACGAATCTGCCACAGGAAAGGATTTTCTATGAAATGCACCCTAGACCCGGCCAACATTGAAAGGCTGGGAGAAAGAGATGTCTCCCAGACCAATCTCCAGAGAGGGTTGGTTCCCTTACTAAATCTAAGCTTGATGAAGACTAGAGTTACTGGAAAGGAATTATAAATGTGCAGAAAGAAACGAGAAATACACGGAAAGAGATGGGAAATATAGCCACAGGCCAAATTTGTATGATCGAGAAAGAAACTCAGCAAGAATTTAACCTCAAGCATATAAACAACATATAATAATAGAATACAACATAATCCACTTATGACCTTGTGCAGACCACCTCCAGGATTGCATTCCAGAACTCACTTCCTCATTTGCAATATTCAAACTCAAATGCAGAAACTGAGAAATGCATGAAATAGAAGGAAATCACATAGAAATATGCTTACAAAATTAGAGGCCAAATATCTTTCATTCATGCAAAGAACTTGAAAAGTTTTCATGCAACCTGTCTCTCGAACTCCCCATCCCTCTTTCTGAGATCTACATTGATTTATATAGAAGTCTTGCTTCTTTACAGTATTTAAAACTTGCAACAGACTTCCTCAAGATTTACAAAATATGCAACGAAAATAAGGAAATGATCCCCTTAAACCAACCTCGAAGAAACCAAAAATTAACAAAAATAAGGAACCAATCATCTTCATTAAATGGTCGTTCTCGAAACATGCTTGAACCGCTAGAAAAATCATGAACAAAAGCTTTGAATAATGGAAGCGTCTTCAATTCTGGTGGCTTGGACACGTTCTTCTACCTTGCTTTCATTGGAAAGCAGCAAAACATTTAATTTTGGAGTGCTTTTAATTCTTGAAAATCGTAATGCTTCATCGGGCCGTTTGAACTGCTTTCTAGTGCGAAACTGTAACGGGTCACGAAAACGTGACATGTCATGATTTCGTGACATATTTCTGCTCTGTACACTATCACTTTGGGACCGTGAAAACCAACCATGTCACAAAATCGTGATGTATTCGGCTCTTTGGTTTCCTTTGCCACCTTAGCTCGTGAAAATGCGATGCGTCACAAAATCATGACGTTCCATACTATTCTACTCTTTCTCCGCTCTATTTTCATGAAACTATGACCTGTCACGAAATCATGACGTTCTTTCCCAATTTTGTCTCTTCGCTGCTTCGAACCGTGAAAACGCAACAAGGTGCGATTTCGCTACACCTTTCTCTCTTTTGGCTTTGTCTCCCTTATACGTCACGAAAATGCAACACTCTTCACCATGTCACGAAAACTTCACCATGTCATGAAATCATGACTTCTTCTACCTTCTGCGCCCTTATCTTCTGTATACCCATGAAACTACAACATGTCGCGAAATCGTGACAATTCTCTGCACTTGGTCCTTCCGCCCCAAAATGTCGCGAAATCACGACGTTTCATTGTTGTTGGACTTCACCTCCACAAATGTCATGAAATCGCGATGCCTTTCATGCCTTATGATTTTGTTTCAACTTTTCCGTGACCATGCAACACGTCACGATTTCGTGACGTCTTTCACATTTTGTGTCTTGTTCATTTTTCTATCGTGAAATCGCTACGAGATTCATTGTCATCACCCTTTGCTTAGTTATGTCATGATTTCACGATAATTTTATTGCGCTGTCTCCGTTGACCATTATGACCGCGATTCTATAACACATCATGAAATCATGACAACTTTGCTTTTGACTTCTCTCTCCTCAATAGACCCACGATGGTTTTGAACTGTGCCTTCCATGCTACTTTTTGTCGCAATATCGCGACAGTCTTCGGACTTAGCTTTTTTTGCATCAAAACTTGTAAAGGAGTGAGAACTTCAACATCTTATGCATGAATAATCAACAATAAAAATAATGTGGCAAAAATGCCAACATTATTGGCGGCTCGCGGGGTATACAGTTATGTTGTATGCATGAATCCCAGGCCTGAATTCATTGGGCAACGGAGTCAAAAAAAACTGAGAACAAAAATCTGGCTGATGGGGTACATCTCGACGGACTGATGCAACAACTCTTGCTGACTGACAGAAAACTCAAGTAAATTTGTATTTGGCTTAGCTTACCAGGTGTTGTAAAAGAATCTCCATGAAAGCACCAGGGGTTGCAAAAAGAAATGAATGAAATAAGTGGAGTGAGGACTATGGAATGGAAATAGTAAATGATGGAATGGTGGAGTGGAGGGAGTGATGTGGTAGATACAGCATCGAAAGAGGGGTTACTGTGTCACCGACTATGAGGATGGAAGAAAAATGAATAATGGAAATGGAAGTGGAAGGAATGACAAAGGCGGTATGAACTACGGATAAATGCTAAAACGACAATGAATTTAGAAGAAAAGGAAAAGAAGAAATGGGAATATCAGAAAGGGAAAAAGAAACAACAGTAGTGACTTGATTACTTACAAAAGAAAAAAATGAGTAGGAGAAGAAGGGAATGAAGAGGGGAAAGGAAGAAATAAAGAAGAATCCACTAACTTCTGGGAAGGAAGAAGAAAAAAAAGAAAGAAATACGTACCTGCGGGCTCACATGCAAAAAGAACCGAAGTTGACAGATGAAAGCTACAATAATTTTTTTTTTCTTTTTCTATTTTCTCTTTTTTTTTTTTTTTTTTTCTATGTACAAGGTAACTCCCGAATTAGTTGTGAACTTTCGGGAAAGACATGAACCCAAACACGGTCCTATCTCCTGGATCCTAGAACTTTGATAGACACTCATTAGACTCTTGGTTGATGAGCAACTCAGAGTCACCAAAGATTTGAAACTGTTGTACTCCAAGTGTCCCAGCCATCTTGAGACCTAGGCATGATCGTTCAGTCTCGGTGTTAGCACCATTTTTGTAGTGTGCTCCATCAAAATAGAGCTGATCTGGCAGAAAGTATTGACCAACTTGATCAAGGGGCAACTTGACTTCAACCTCTTCAGGCTACTTTGTAATGGAATAACAGCCAATCTCAGTTTCGATCATGGCATTAAAATTGAGCATTGAAAACTCATCCTCCAAATCAAGATCCTCCAACTCTTCAGTTATCATATGAACAACATGTTTGGACTTTTATTCTTCTTCTATCTTCTCAATATGAAAAGTACAAGGCTTTTGATTATAGATCCGGACTCGTCTTCCTTTGAAAGGAATCTCCAAGTGAGAATAATCCAGAGCAAGGTAGCCTCCCAACTTTGCAGTAAATTCTCTTGATAAGCACATACTGAAATATGGTTCTAGATCGACCACAACTATCTCCTGAATGACTGTAATCTGAGGCATAGTGTGTAAAAAAATTGGGACATCCTTGATTACACCCACTATTTTCACTGGAGTCCCATCCAACTGCAAGACACCAGGGCTACTTCTTGTATATTCCATTCCCATCACTTCACAAACTACCTTTGGCATGATAGTTGTAGCAGCACCAAAATAAATCAGGCAATTATGTACAATCCAACCCTCCATTCTGAGTGACAGATAAAATGGGGGTGGTCTAATCCTTCCAAAGGCTAAAGAAGTTAACGTTTGAGCCATAACTACCTGGGCTGGAACTTTCCCCTTACTTTGTATAGTCTTCAGGGATTCTTGTAAGAGATTTACCTATCCAAGCAACTGTAAGGTGTCATACAGACTTACCTTAGCTGGTATTCATTTGAGTTCTTCAACAATGTTGTACTCCATGGAGATCTGTTCCTTCCTGCCACTAGCAGATTCAAATGTGCTCTTATATTGTTGGGTAGCCTCCACTCGTTGTCATTTGGTCAATGATGGATACCGCAACGTCTCTTTGGCTTGCTCCTTTGTTTTTGCTTGTGGCTGGGAAGTAGAAGCTTGTTCCTTCTCTTTTACTGGTGGTGGAAGTGGATCCTTCGACAAAATAGGTGATTGTCGTTGCGCTGGGGAATCATGAGCCTTTGTTGGCATTTGTTGCTTCGTTGCTTGTACAAGAGGTACTTTCAATGGCTCCATCTTAGCCGGATCTACCAACATTGGTTTCTTGTCGATGCATGTCAGTATTGCTATATGTTCCTCCAGAGACTCCACGGAAGTAAGATCCACCTCTCGAATCATGTTTACACGGCTCCCTGTAAGAACTTGCAAATAATTTTGGTGGACCATGCAAGTGGACTCATCATGTGGGTCATTGCAGGAAGAACACCAGTAAGATGGCTCATGTGAAACTTTAGAAGGGCTAGCCTCTTCACTTACAAGAATTGTTGAGTTCCTTTCAGGTGGTTTCTCCATAGCCTTGCTAGGAGCAGGTTGTTCTCTAGTTACTGTCGGCATAAATCTTCGTGGCTGATAATTCCTTTCCACCTCTCTCTATTCCATAGATGTCACCTTGTCAGTGAGAGATCTCATAGTCGACTGAATTTCTTGTAACATAGCCAATTGAGGATCTGGGCTTGAGGACACAGGCAATGCTAATAAAGGTAATGGAAACTATGGGGAAGATAATGCAGGAGTTGGAAGTGGAGGGACTAACCATGGAATGCTCGATGCAGGCAACTAGGGAATAGTTGGAGTAGGAAGCTGGGGAACTGGAATAGGTGCGATCTGAGGCACACTTGAGCTCCATGATGGGGTAGGATACATGGATGGCATGGGCTGTGGAAGGGAACCAGAGTAAAAATACTTAGGCATATCAGGTATGATAGGCATTGTTACCTTTGGAGGAAGTCTACCTATAGCAATAAAATCAGCTTCCACCTTTAACGCTTGTTCGAACAACTCTGGAAATGTAGTCACGTTGGACTGCCAGACAGCCCAACCGATGTCTATGTTGAATGCTCAGAGGTAATAAAATGTAGCTAGCTCATCAGCAAGCCAAAGACCATCAGGAATTCTCTGCCAGGTTTTGGTAAAACAAACATTGAAATCAGCTATCTCTTCCTATGGGTGCCTCTGGATTGCATTAAACTGATGCAACAATGAAAATGGATCATCCTGTTCATGAAAATTCTTAACTAACAGTTCTCCTAGCTGATCCCATGATGTAATGGTGCCTGGTTGCAACGTTCGGTACCAATACAACAATTTACCTCTCAAGGATAACACCAACAACTTTACCATCACATCTTCGTCAGTTATATCATGGATGGCCGCCAAAGAAGCTACATCATTAATATGTTCATATGCAGTCTTACCCGTACCATCATAGGTCGGAAAAACTTTCAAATCAGCTTGAGGAACTAGATTTTGAGCCTGCAAATTCAAGGCTCCTAAAATATTCCATGCCAAGAACTTCCTGGGTTGAGGATACTGGGCCATTGGGACTAGTGGATGTGACTGAGAAGACAGAAAACTAGTAACAATACTAGGGGTTTGTGTGGATATGGCAGATGATGCAAGCGATGGGGAAACCAACCTAGAATGTTCACCTCTTTTTGTGCTATCAAGTTCAAAAAACTCAACAAGATCTTCAACTTTTTTGGACTTTGATCTCGTGATCATGAAGTACAGCTTTCACTGCATCCACGTTCAAAGATTTTTGGGTACTGCAGAGTCACCAAATGTTCTAACTATACGGCATGAAGGCGAACATTAAACCCTCAATACTATGGGATCTTTTTGAGACAGAAACAGTCTGTCCCATCGGGCATGCCAAAAACTATTGGTCATGAATATACCACAGGAAAGGATTTTCTATGAGATGCACCCTAGACCCGACCAACATTGAAAGGCTGGGAGGAAGAGATGTCTCCCAGACCAATCTCCAGAGAGGGTTGGTTCCCTTACTAAATCTAAGCTTGATGAAGACTAGAGTTACTGGAAAGGAATTATAAATGTGCAGAAAGAAACGGGAAATACACGAAAAGAGATGGGAAATATAGCCACAGGCCAAATTTGTATGATCGGGAAAGAAACTCAGCAAGAATTTAACCTCAAGCGTATAAACAACATATAATAATAGAATACAGCATAATCCACTTACGACCTTGCGCAGACCACCTCCAGGATTGCATTCCAGAACTCACTTCCTCATTTGCAATATTCAAACTCAGATGCAGAATTGAAATCTAACAACAGATTAGAAAGACGAGCATAACTGAGAAATGCATGAAATAGAAGGAAATCACACAGAAAGACACTTGCAAAATTAGAGGCCAAATATCTTTCATTCATGCAAAGAACTTGAAAAGTTTTCATGCAACCTGTCTCTCTCTCCCGATCCCTCTTTCTGAGATCTACATTGATTTATATAGAAGTCTTGCTTCTTTACAGCATTTAAAACTTGCAACGGACTTCCTCGAGATTTACAAAATATGCAACAAAAATAAGGAAATGATCCCCTTAAACCAGCCTCGGAGAAACCAAAAATTAACTGAAATAAGGAACCGGTCATCTTCATTAAATGGTCGTTCTCAAAACATGCTTGAACCATTAGAAAAATCATGAACAGAAGCTTTGAATAATGAGCGTCTTCAATTCTGGTGGCTTGGACACGTTCTTCTACCTTGATTGCATTGGAAAGCAGCAAAACATTTAATTCTAGAGTGCTTTTAATTCTTGAAAATCGCAATGCTTCATCGGGATGTTTGAACTGCTTTCTGGCGCGAAACTGTAACGGGTCGTGAAAACAAGACGTCACGATTTCACGACATATTTTTGCTCCGTACACTTTATCACTTTGGGACCACGAAAACCAACCATGTCACAAAATCATGATGTATTCGGCTCCTTTGGTTTCCTTCGCCACCTTAGCTCGTGAAAACGTGACGCATCACAAAATCGCGACATTCCATACTATTCTGCTCTTTCTCCGCTCTATTTTCGTGAAACTATGACCTGTCACGAAATCACGACGTTCTTTCCCAATTTTGTCTCTTCACTGCTTCGAACCACGAAAATGTGACAAGGCATGATTTCGCTACACCTTTCTCTCTTTTGGCTTTGTCTCCCTTATACATCGTGAAAATGCAACACTCTTCACCATGTCATGAAAACTTCACCATGTCGCGAAATCGTGACTTCTTCTACCTTCTGTGCCCTTCTCTTTTGTATACCCGTGAAACTGCAACATGTTGTGAAATCACGACAATTCTCTGCACTTGGTCCTTCCACCCCAAAATGTCATGAAATCATGACGTTTCATTGTTGCTAGACTTCATCCCCACAAATGTCACAAAATCGCGATGCCTTTCATGCCTTATGATTTTGTTTCAACTTTGCCGCGACCACGCAACACGTCGTGATTTCATGAAGTCTTACGCATTTTGTGTCTTGTTCATTATTTTGTCGTGAAATCGCTACGAGATTCATTGTCATCACCATTTGCTTAGTTATGTCATGTTTTCATGACAATTTTACTGCACTGTCTCCGTTGACCATTTTGACCGCGATTCTGTAACACGTTGCGAAATCGTGACAACTTTGCTTTTGACTTCTCTCTCCTCAATAGACCCGCGATAACGCGACATGTCGCGATATCGTGATGGTTTTGAACTGTGCCTTCAATGTTGCTTTTTGTCGCGATATCACATCAGTCTTCGGACTTAGATTTTTTTTGCATCAAAACTTGTAAAGGAGTGAGAACTTCAACATCTTATGCATGAATAATCAACAATCAAAATAATGTGGCAAAAATGCCAACAGGTCTATACTTTAGACCTTCAATATTATAATATAAAATTATAATATTTTTTTCTTGGGCCTTCCAATTTCTCTTTTAAACCTTATTTGACCACCTTAAATATTATTATAAGCATATTATAATATTATTTTCCCTTAGGCCTAGAAGCAATATTTTTCTTGCATTGTTCACGAAAATTGATGCTTGAACTCATGCTGCTCACTAAAACTGACTCTTGACATCAATGACAACAAAACTTGCTTATGTTTCCAACACGCTTTCTAGGAATGATTTCTTTTGTGACTACAAAAATTCTTGCTCAACCATTTTTCTCATTAGGTATAATTTTCTTGTATTTTTATTTTGTTTTTCTTTATTCAAAAAGCCAAAAAAACTACAAAAACAAAAAAAATACAATCTATTTTTTTAGTAGTTGAGTAGGCTAGAAACATTGTGCTAGGGATTTTAAAAGATCATGAAGGACCTATCATGAAGGACCTATCATTATTGACTAAACTATATAGCCCATAAAGCATCTAGTAAAGTGAGGAGCGATCAGGCTCCAATATCCAAGCCTCAAACAACACTCTTGCACAAAATCGAGCTCCCACACATCTTAGGGCGTATTGGGAGACCATTCTAGATTGATAAAAATAATATCTAGTAGAAATATTTTTAGTCTTGTATCATCCATAGTCCATGGGATATATCATCCTAGGTTATTACCATCCCGTATTGTTAGAGAGGCAGATAGTGTGCTCAAGGGTATGTGTGGAATCCTCCTTGGGTAGTAGCCTAAAATATTAGTTTGAGTACTATTGTTCGTCATTGTGATATAATAGAGGGCCTATGGGTGTTACATACTCCTCTACCTAGCATACCTTAGTTTTGTTAAGAACTTAAACCTATAAAAATACACATATCCATGTTCTGCTAAACTTGCTTTCATGATACCAAAAAGTAAGCCTATAGAGAAGGACTTCCCTATCATAGAATAACATACTTTGCATGAACCAATAGTTAGAAAAAAGTCTACAAGTGTTTATAATAGTCTAAAATATTCCAATACCATCTAGATCCATGACAATAATAGTAAGGTCAGTGATAGTACATGTCAGGTTAGTGATAGTAACAGTCAGGTCAATGATAGTATCAGTCAAGTCAGTGATAGTAACAATTTGGTCAACAATAATAACAGTAATCATAGACTATAATAGTAAAAGAATATAGGTTTTCAAGGTAAAAAAAAATGTCAGTGTTAGTAGTTGTTGTACAGGTGATAGGACTATGATAAGGTGATCAGTTGATAGAACACATAGATCAAAGATAGTTGGTCTTGTACCTAACTTGTAAATTGTAGCTCCAAATAAAAAATTGATGATGGATGAATTACTGGATAAAATTCATGGGACTATGTATATTTTCAAACTTGACCTTTGCTTAGGGTACCATCAAATTAGGCTAAAGGATGAGGAATTCCCATGACTGCTTTTAGTATTCATGAAGGTCACTATGAGTTTTTGGTAATGTCATTCGGATTGACTAATACCCCTTCCACTTTCCAAAGCCTCATGAACAACATTTTTTACCCATTCCTTCAAAAATTCATTCTAGTATTCTTTGATGACATTATGGTGTATAGTCGCTCATGGGAAGAGCATCTTATTCATGTGAATCAAACTCTCCAGTTGTTGATACAACATCAACTCTATGCTAAGTGTTCCAAGTGTTCTTTTGGGTTGATAGAATTGGAATATTTGGGACACATTATCACTAAAGAGGGCATCAAAGTTGACCCCAAGAAGATCCAAGCAGTTCAGGAATGGTCAAAACCTCACACTCTCAAATGTCTTAGGGGATTTTTAGGGCTTATAGGTTATTGCCATAAATTTATTCATAACTATGGTAAAAATGCAGCTCCCCTCACTTCCATATTAAAGGACTCTTTTACTTGGATGGAACTCATTGAATAGGCTTTCCTATAATTGAATTATTCTATGACCACTATGCCTATTTTGGTCATGCCATTTTTCTCCAAACCATTTATCATTGAAAGTGACGCTTTAGGTTGTGGTATTGGTGTAGTGTTGATGCAAGAAGGGAGACCCTTGACCTTCACTAGTAAAGCTCTCTCCAACCATAATTTGGGAAAATCCACTTATGCCAAGGAGATGATGGCAATTCTGCATGCAGTAACCCATTGGCAACCGTATCTCATCGGGCATCATTTCTCCATTAAAACAGACCATCAAAGTCTCAAATACTTTTTGGAGCAACGAGTTGCCATCCCTAAACAACAAAAATGGATCTCTAAACTCATGGGCTATGATTATGATATAACCTATAATAAGGACAAGGAGAATTTTGTGGTCGATGCTCTCTCTCACCAATTTGAGGCTCTTTGTATGTTGTGTATCATTTCATTTCTGGTTCCCCAATGGATTGATTCCTTATGCCATGAGATACTTTAGGATTCTGAATTGTAGACTTTGGTTTCTTCCCTACATATTTATCCTACTTCATGTTCAAGCTACACTTGGGATGGCCAAGATTTACATTACCACCAATGCCTTGTTGTTCCCCACAAGTTCCCACTGCAAGAACTTCTCATGATAGAAATACATGTTGCCCCATATACTGGCCATTTAGGATTTCTCAAAACATATGAATGACTTAAGCACACTTTTTTTTGGAAAGGTATGAAAAAGAAAATTCAATATTTTGTGGTAGCTTGTGATACCTGTCAACGGATGAAAGGTGAAACGATGCGTTCTCTAGGCACTCTTCAACCCTTGTCCATTCCTAACCAGGTTTGGATGGATATTTCTATGGATTTTATTGAAGGATTACCTAAGTACGAAGGGCAAATCTATTATATTCATGGTAGTGGATCATATTTTGAAATATGATCAATTTTATTCCCTATCCCATCCTTACACAACATCCACCATTATCCAAATTTTTCTTGATTTTATCTTTTGCCTTCATGGTCTTCCCTCCTCCATCATATTCAATTGTAATCCAACCTTTACTAGTCACTTCTAGCAAGAATTGTTTAATTTGTAGGGAACTCAACTCAAAATGAGTTCAGATTATCATCCACAAATGAATGTCCAGATGGAGATTATCAACAAATGTTTGGAATTCTACATTCGTTGCTTTACCTTTGATCATCCTACATACTAGGTAAAATGGCTTCCTTTGTTTGAGTGGTGGTACAACACTTCCTATGACACAACAACCAAGGTTACCTCTTTTGAGGTAGTTTATGGGTGCCCTCCACCCATTCCTTCCTCCTACATTACAGGTAGCTCCAAGGTCCATGTAGTCGACAATACTCTTAATCAACATGTTGATATCCTCCATCAACTGAAGATGGATTTGGATGCAACCCAGAATTGGATGCACCAACAGGCTGACCAACACTATTCTAAGCATAGTTTTAACGTGGGTGATAAATTTTTCCTTTGCTTGAAGTCATACAAATATTTGTCTATCTATCTTCGTAGATGCCAAAAACTTACTACAAAATACTATGGGTCCTACCAGGTGTTACAACGGATTAGTTCCAAAGCCTACAAATTGGTCCTTCCATCTACATCCAAGATCCATCCTATTTTTCATGTTTCCTTTCTCAAAAATATGGTGGGCAATTAGGTACATGTTCAATATACAATCCCAAAGTTATATGAAGAAGGTTCTATCTTGCTTGAACCCAAACAATTATTGGATCATCAGACTCACACTCTCTGCAACTGCACCATTACTAAAGTTCTTGTTTAGTGGTGTGGAATCCAGCCATAAGATGCTACATGGGAGTCTCTCCATAAATTCCAACACAAGTTTCCTCACCTTTAGCTTTGAGGTTAAATATTTTTAAAGGGGAAGGATATGTTAGGATCCCATCCTAACATTATTTTGTAGTTCTCATTATTATGCAATGAACCACTTCCAATGTGGGGAGATTATATTATAATGTTATTTTGTAATACTTTGTAATGTATGTGTCAAGTAAGGCACCTAGGCAAGTGGTGTCATCACATGTAATCGGTATTAAGTTTGTAACTGATGTTTGGTAGAATATTCTAGCTTGAGTGGCATTTTGCATGTAAGAAAGTGGTATTTTTCATGTAAGCCAAATATTGAGCCTTTAGGTAGGATTACATGTAGCTTTCTCTTTAAAAGGCATGAATCCATGTACAAATATATATTTTTTCAAGTTAATGAAATATTGGAGGTTGTCCCATCAAAGAGGCCTACGATTCTGAGTTATTTGTGATATTGTTTCAATTCTACAATTACTTTCTGCATAGTGTTATTCTATTATTACATGTATTTAAGTTATTTTTTAGGATTTTATGTGTGAGCTTTGTTTTAATAGCAGGTTATTTACATGCTCCTTCAATATGGATGCCTTAAATAGGATTATTTCCTTGTAACTTTCTAACAAGTATCACTTGAGAGTTACTTTGTAGGCATTCATATTCCAACATATGCAATGATGAGTTTGGTGGTAACCTCCCAAAGACTTGTAACTCCTTCCAGGTGAGCGTTAGAATATTTACAAATATTGAACTCTTAGAGATCTTGTGGCAAGTGGAACTCATAGCTTATGCATGTAAGCCTTTCTTCTAATGCTCCAATGATGGACGTTTATGCCCTATCTTTACCTATATCTTGAAATGTGTGTTGGCTTGCTATGTTTCTTGAAATGCAAGTAATCCATATTATTTATTTGCACACTATCTTGATGAGGGTAATGGATGGCATGAACTATATTGCTTCTCAATTCTATGGCACTCTCAATGGAAGTCCTATGGCAACTTCTTGTGCTTTTCAATGGCGGATGTTCTCTCCAAGTAGAAACCTTGGTTATAGCACTTCTTCCTTTGTATTTCTACGCCTGTAATGTGTTGTTTGTATGTATTTTATGATATTTGATTTCTAGCATTTTTATTGGATTTGATAGTGACTCTTTTATGTAGATGATATCCATCTGTATGCTATCATTTTATTTATGTATACTCGGATGATAATGACTTTGTAATAGCTCCAATGTTGCAAGTGATATGCTTGCTTCTAGGGTTGTATTGGATGTGGAGAAATGGCATTTTTAAACACCTTTATTCTTATATGTGTGAGCTCTTCGTTACCACCTTCCTCTTGCTTGAGTTCTGCCCTTCAACCTAAAAAATATGACATCTGTGTTGCTTTCTATAAATATGATAACTTTTGTCCTTTCAAAGGAACAAAAGAGGTGGTTTGTAATAGTTATATTTGCACCAATACTAAGGACCTTTTATGAAATCATTCTTGTCTCTTTTAATATACTTCCTTGGATTTTTTTAATGATAGTTAATTCAAGCTAATGATATGTTTTTTAAGTAAGGAATTTTGCACTTTGCACTTAAATGAAATCCTTATATTCTCCTTGAATATTGAGACTTACCAAGTCTTGATTTAAGGCTTCCTTCAAGGATGTTAATGGTGGTTTACTTATCTACATTTTTGCTTGTATTGGTGGCTTTCTTTGGCCATGTAGTGTTGCATATTATTATGCTAGTTTTATGCCTTTAGTAACACAAACTAATTTCTTGAGGGTAATTAGTTAAATATAAACTAGTATAGTTCTTAATGGATTAATAATACACTTTTAATTATAATAAACTCTAATAATAAATTCTAATGCACTCAATAATTTTCTATAATTTTCACTACAATCAATATTATAGGATGTAGTATTCTTGCTTTCTAGATAGATAATAGGTAGATGATAATTTTCTTTCTTTCAAAAATATCCAACTCCTATTAATGTGCAAATATATCTTAAAATGAATTCTCCTTTTTGTACTTTCTAGAAGACTATAATATGATCCCTTCTTCTTGCAACTTTAATCCAAATATGGTGCTTAATAGAATTTGATAATGAACCCTAATTTAAGTTTAACTGATTTCACCCTAGTTGCTTAACTTTAATGGATTTTGTAGTAGATGTAGATCTTGGTGTTTTGTTTCACCAAGTTGCTACCTTGTAGTGGATGAATTCATAGCTTCTTTTTGGCTATCTAGAATAGCTTCCTGCTTCACCAAATTGAGGTCTTGAACTTTCTATCTTGAGCCTTAGGTTTGGTGTCTTGATCCTTCTAGTGATATTCTACCTTATACTATAGATTTAGAGAACTCCTTTCTCTAAACTTGTGTCTTCTTACTATGAGAGTTAATCTCCAAATCTCTAGGATTTGGTAGGATTCTTTTTTCTGAATCTTCCTTCAACCTTCTTGTTGAATTCTAACTTCAAAAAGGATCTTCTACTTCTCAATATTATGAATATCTTGAGGTCTTCACTAGATTCTTGTTCTAGATTTGGTACTCCTTGCCAAATTTTTCTTCTCAGATTTGGCACTTCTTGCCAAATTCTTCTTCTCTTGGGCTTATTTTCATATGGCAACAATTGTCTTCAGTCCTTCACTATCAGGAGCTTCTCCTTGGTAGTGGATTTATCCAACGAGTTCTTCTAGGAAATATTTTAATGATGCTTCTACAAACTCTATAGTAAGGCTCTCCAAGACTTCTTATTTTTCTACTTGAGACCTCTCCAAGGTATTCTATATAGCAACTTCTCTAGTATTCCAATCGAGACATTTTCTTCAATCGTCTACTTATGGAAGTGTTGGTGATGAGATCTTATTCTTGAATCTTTGATTTTACTACTTCTAGATTCTAGAATAGGACCTCACTGGTACTTTCTCTTTCTTCTATAATTTGTAGGTTTTGATGGAGATCACCAATCTCCTATTTCTTAGACTCTTCTCTGGAGTCTTCTTCAAGAACTCATTTCTAGAGTCTTCTTCAAGAAATCCTTTCTAGAGTTTTCATCTGAATCAAGAACTTTTCTTCTAAATCAGGAAATATTTTTTGGATTTTTTCTTTAGAAACTCTTCTTTGGAGTTTTCTTATGAGTCAATAATTTTATCTTCTAAATCAGGAATCCTTTTATGGAATTTTTATTTAGAAAATCTTCTTTGGAGTTTTATTCTGAGTCAAGAATTATTTACTAAAAATTTTCTTCATAATTAAGGCTTCTATGGCCTTTTTTGGATCAAAGCTTCTCTAGCCTTTTCTTCTTCAAGGTTTCTCTAGTATTTTCTTCTTCAAGTCTTCTCTAGCATTTTATTCTTCTAGGCTTATCTAGCCTATTCTTATTCTAGGCTTCTCTGGCCTATTCTTCTTCTAGGATTCTTTGGCCTATTCTTCTTATACACTTTGTAGGTATTGATATTGTACAAAGATCACCAATATCCTATCTCCTTCTTGACTTGTCTTCTAGAGTCTCTTCTTATTTGAGTCTACTATAAGGCTACTATGACATTTTTCTTCACTTATTCATTTTGCAATATTGCAAGTCTTGTAATGGGACCTTTTCTTGAGGTCTTTGAAATATTTAGTCTTCTCCTTGTTGTTGTAGGTGTTGGAATAATTCTAATAATATATTCTTTCTAACTCTTTTGTAGAAAGATTCCTAATATTTTCCTGAATCTATATTTTCCTACAACAATTTGTTAGAAACTGGAACATAAGAACTTATAAATTTGGAGATAATAATCTTAACTAGTTGATTTTTCAAACTAGTGGTATGAATGTTGAGTCCTAATCTTCATGAGTTTTTCTACAACATTGCAGAAAGAATAAAGCCATATGTAATCTTATAGTTTTTGTATTTGAGATTTTATTTTAGTCCTCACTTGTGATTCTCTCCATATTCCTATTGACCTAATGGACTATAATGGATGTAGGCCCTCTTATTCCTATCTCTATTCATCTTGGCTCTGATACCTCTGTTCACTTTTGAGGATATATGTAGTGGGAGAGATATAACATGGATTTTGATAATATGAAAGAAAGTGAATCTACAATATGACTGAAATATACTATAAATAGAAAGTGGCAAAAATACAATGCAGTATGGAGGATATGGTCAGTCCATTAATATAAGCTAAAAAACTACATTGTGCTCTATATAGGATATCTACCACAATCTAATCGCTACTACAATGCTCTTTATATCTATATGCTATGTATTATAATCTATCATTATGAGGTCCATATATAGAAAAATAGATTCCTTGGCCAACACTCTACCTAGTTTTACAAGTGGACACCTTGCTCATTACAACATGCACATTGACACTTGTGCATTTATTACATTTCTTGAAGTAAGTAGCTAACTTCATCCTAAAGTAATATCTACTCTAACTATGTACCATAGGTGGTACATTTACATAATCCAAATTATGTAATATATTCTAACTCTAGCAGCTTCTACAACAACAATGTATTCAAATTCAATAGTTGATTGAGCCACCAGTTGCCACTTTTTACTTCTTCAACTTACAACTCCAAATAGTATGAACACATATGCACTAGTATATTTAGAAGTGTCTATATCTCCACCATAATTAGAATATATATAATCTTGTAGCTAATTATTTTCTTTGACATTATAACAAATTGCAAAATCATTAGTGTCTTTTAGATATCTAATAATTCTCTTCACTGCAACCAATGTTGCTTACCAATATTAGATATAAATCTTCTCACAACTCCAACTACATGAACAAGATCTAGTATTGTACACACCATTGCATACATCAATTTACCAACTACACTTGCATAGGGAACTTTATCCATGACACTCTTCTCATCATCATCCTTTGGACACATATATTTTGACAATGCAACTCCAATCTAAAAATGTGTAGATATAGGAATACATTGGTTCATTCTAAAAAGAGTAATAAATTCTACAATGTATCTCTTCTGGCTAATCCACATCTTCTCACCATGGTTTCTCTTCATTTCAATATCTAAAAAATTGTGTAATGGACCAAGGTATTTCATGTCAATCTCTCCTGACAACTCAGACTTGGTTTTCTTCACAAGATCCTTTAGTTTACTACAAAGAAGAATTTCATCTACATATAATTCCAGAATTAGAAAGTGATTGCCTTCATACTTGAGATAGATACAATGATCAATATCACTTCTCACAAAACCACATCCAATCACAAAGGTATCAAACATTTCATACCACTACCTTAAGGATTGCTTCAACCCATACAATGACTTTCTTAGCTTACATATAATATTTCTCTCACTTACTTCAAACCCAACTGGTTGCTACATGTAAATTTCTTTATTGATATCTCCATTAAGAAAAGTTTTCATATCCATTTGCTTAATTTCCTAGTCATTTGCAGTAGCCAATGCAAAGAGCAATATTTTTATAGGAGAAAATATTTTTGCAAAGTCAAATACTTCAACCTGAGAGTATCCTTTTGCTACTAACCTATCCTAATATCTCTCAATTGAACTATCAATCTTGCATTTCATTTTAAACACCCATTTACAACCAATTGCCTTTCTACCCTTAGACAACACTTGCAAGTCCCAAGTCTTATTTTTCTCCAATAATTGCATTTCCTCTTTCATAGCTTTCCTACAATGAATTACTTCATCACTAGTGAAAACATATTTAACACCTATAGACTCATCACTCATGGAAGATAATGAAAAGTTATTGTATTCATCATAACCAAATCTGATTGGTGCACTCCTTTTTCACTGACTTCTTCTCAAAGTTTGCACTTCTTGAACAATACCAAAATTTTGGATTTGCTCCTCATGTGGAGGCTACTCTTCAAAAATATGAGGTTTTTTGGACTCTTCCACAATAGTCTCATTATCCTATTGATGTTTCCAATTGCATGAAAATTTATTAGTCTCATGTGGAGACTCTAAAAAAGGAGTATAAATGGGATCTACACTTAATGGTGGAACAATTTGTGGTTGATTTTTAGATTAGTGATTTCTTAATCCAATAATTGAATTTAATTATTCTTATCTATATGGGGTTGTTTCCATGGACTCTTCTTTGTTGGGGATGTCTTCATTGAATACTGCATCATGACTGAACACATGGAAATGCTATGAAGGTATCCATACATTATAACATTTGATTCCATCATCATATCCAATGAGTAATTCTTTAACAAATTTATTGTCTAGCTTTTTTCCTATTTTTCTTGGATATAAGAAATAATAATTCACACTCAAACACTCTCAAATAAGAAGCCATGGATTTTACTCCACTTCAAGTTTTCTCTGGTGTTCTCCCATTGAGAATAGAAATATATAATATATTATTCACATAGCTATATTAAAAAAATCTACCCAAAAACTTTTATTCAAACTTACATCCTCTCTCATGCTTCTTTCCTTCTCTAAAAGCATCATGTTGAGCCTCATATGTGGATTTTTTCTCTATTTTTCAATACCATGCAAAAATCATTGAATTATTGGGAGCAATCCATCATTATCACTCCTCAAAGCCTTAACTTTCTTCTTAGTTTGTCTTTCAACTATAGTAAAAAACTCTCTGAAGGCAATAAGAGCCCTTGAATTTTGTTTAAGAAAGTGAACCCATTATTTCTTAGATAAATCATCAATAAAAGTAATAAAATGCCTAGATCCACCTAATGAAGCAACTTCAAAAGGCCCACAAATATCAAAATATACCAATTCCAATGTTTCCTTGGTTCTATAGTCACTAGAGGTAAAAGTGTCTATTTTTTTCTTTCTTAAAATACATGCTTCATAAAAACCCATAGAACCAAACTTCTATTTCTCCAATCCACAAGATATGTTTTTTGAACACATCTCTTTTAGGCTCCTTTCACCAATATGTCCTAACCTCTTGTGCCACAACATCATACTTGATATCTTTGAATCTAAGGGTTTACTTGTTTCTACAATGATTGCATGTGTGCATGCAACATTCAAACATGTTGCATCCAAATTATATAATGTTATAAGTCTTACTCCACTTGCTTGAGTAGAGACTCCATGATCAAACTACAACCATCCTTATTGAATATAATTTCAATTTCTACTTTAGCTAGCTGGCTCACTAAAGTATACTCCTTATTAATCCTAAAACATGTCTATTATCTAGGATACACTTAATACCCCCACCTCTGAGTCTGATTTTAATGTTTTCTACCAAAAATTTCATAGTTGAAACTATCACTTAAGAAAAATCTACCATAGTTTTCTCTTCATATTTTGTAAACCACTCCTTATGGGGATTCATATGGAAGGATGCTTTAGAATCTATCAACCACACATCAGACTATGTACAGACAACAAGATATGTATTAGCAATATGCAAAATATTCTCATCACTAGTAAATGTTCTTGTAGCTAAGTCAGATTTTTTTTGGAAAAATATACTTTATAGTTATATTTCTTATGACCTTTCTAGTTGCACCTACAATACGCTAGCTAAGACTTCCTTACTCTACTAGAAAATTTTCTTGCAATAAAATTTTATCACCATATCTATATTTGGCACATCCTCTAGTTATCAAAGCTTATGAGAGATTAGAATGCTCCATGTTCCTTCTCCTTGTTTTCTCTTGCAATAATTGGGAAAATATCTCATCTTTCTTGAGATTTTCCAACTTAGAACTCCCATTGATTACGAAAATGAGATTATCCTAAGATTCAAGTAAACTACACAATAGGCAGATGCATTGTTTACTTTCTTTAACCTCATCACCAACAGACCTTAGTTGGTTTATCAGTGTATTGAAAACATTTAGGTGATCTGTTACACTATCTCCATTCTTCATCTTCAAAGAATATAATTTTTTCCTCAAGAATATCAATTTCATCAGAGATTTGGACTCATACAAATTTTTTAGGTTACCCCATAGCTCCTTAGTAGTCTTATCACCTTAGACATTCATCAAAGTACAATCAACCAAATTTAGCCTAATCAAGGTAATGGATCTCATTCTGTTTGTCCCATTCAACTTATGTCATTCCTACAAGAATCACTATTGTAGTGACAACCATATTTAGATCTCTTTTCATAAGCAAAAACTCCATTTTAACTTCCAAATATTGAAATTTTTCCCACTAAACTTCTATATACCAAATTTATATTTTATATTTACTACTATAGATATTCACAAATCTTCCACTGTACTGTGTGCTATGGAAATAGATTTATCTACAAATCCACAAAAAATAACACAAAAAGTATTTACAAACTTTGTGCATAGCCAGGAAAATGAGTTTCCTCAACCTGGATTTGATACTAGTTGTTGGTGCAGTGGAATGTATAGCCAAACAACTCAAAAATAAATAAAGGATGAAATAAACTCATATAATATAGAAAATAATGTGTAGCTAATAAACAACTAACAAGAAACAAAATAATGATTTACAAGCAGATATTTATACTTGACATGCCATAGAGCACAAAAAAATGGAAGAATAAGAACTTCATTCACAATACATTCAACATTACATATAAGAGTTGTTATTTTCTCAAGGTTCTTCACACATTTAATATAGAGTTGCATCTAAAAAATAAATACACATGTGAAGGTACCATGTTTAGGGTTTTTTGTCCATGTTTAGGGTTTTCCTTCCCATATTCAAGGTAGTTCTACCCATGTTTAGGGTTTTCCCACCCATGTTTAGGAAACCAACTAATAACATATCAATATGTGTATAGAAACTCCCAACTATGAGAAAATTTCTAAAACTGTAAATGTAAGGGTATTTTATTAGCTAAAAAATTGTCTTCCAAAAAAAGTAGAACCAATATTTTTCTCTCGGGTGTACAGGCCTAAGGGGTGTAACACAAATATAGTATTTTGGGCACACATCCAACATAGATAATTCATCACCAATCTAGGGGGGTACTTGTCCTTAGATTATTCTGACATGGTAATCCCTTACAAAGATAGAAATGTTAGAATCTATGTGGAAAAGCCATTTCCCTTCCACATTGAGAATATTGAAGAAGAAAGGGATGACTTGGTTAAGATTGGTTTGTGATCCGCCTAGTGGTGAGAATTGTACCCTAGGTTATTGGTTAAGATCATATAGTTAGGAATTTCTTCCTACAAACCTTGGGAGAAGGCTAGTTCTTGTTGCAAAACAAAAAATAAAATAAATGTCAGAAGACTAAAGAGAGAAATAGAGGGTTAAAAATATATAAGGGAGAGATGTTTGGATTTAAAATTAGATGGAATTTGGCTAACAATATTGTCACAACCTATGCAAATCACACTACAACAAACTACATACAAGGCCTACTAGACTAGTAACCAAGCAAAGCATTGTAGAATGTTGATTTTTCTTAGATCATACTCTCTTCTACTCTAATATCCCTGAGTGATAGTCTTGTAGACATGGAAAATTGATCCACCAAAGTGATTCAATCTTCCTATAATCCTTAGGAGGGCCATAAAAATTTTCCAAACACAATTTTGGGTCTCCTCCCCCCTTGTTCCCTTTTTTTACTAGATTTGCTAAAATCATGGTCGGCCCTTACGTGGAGTGATTTTGGCAAGTTAGGGTTTTCACGTAAAAAACCCTATTTTTTGGCTAATCCTCAAGATGTAGGCCATCCCTTAGGTTTTTCCTAATATTTTTTCCTCCAAACCTCTTATAAATAGAGAATTTGAATTCTCTTTTACCCCTAAGTGATTTTTGGCCAACAGTTTTTCCTTCCAAGTTCTTTTGGCAAGCAAATTTTCTAAAAATATCAAGTGTTCCTGGTGTTCTCCTATTGCTCTATTATTGATTTGTTGCTCTTGGTGGAAAAGTGTGGGAGCCTTAAGGGAGAATATACCATTTTTATGGAGGAATTCATCCTTTTGTTTGTTCTTTCACTACCACTAGGTTTATTCTTCCATTGTGTTACCTATGTCAAAATGACTACACTAAGAGGAATAAGAAGGTTTTCAAAAAAATTGAAGTATAGAAAAGAGTTGATATTTTACGAATAGCCTTGTTTTTATGGGTTGATATCCAAAAGATAGTTGGAATGTGAAAAGAGTCTATACTTTACAACTGACCTTATTTTCATGGGTCAAGGGCTAGAAGATAGATGGAAGGCAAAAAGAGTTGAGATTTTATGATTGGCCTTGTTTTCGTGGGTGAATAGCCAAAAGAAAGTTGGAAGGTGAAAAGAGTAGATATTTCATGATTGATCTTGTTTTCACTGGCTGATAGTCAAAAGATAGCTGGAAGGCAAAAAAAGTTGAGATTTCATGATCGGCCTTATTTTCACGGGTCGATAGCCAAAAGATAGCTAGAAGACAAAAAGAGTCAATATTTCATGATCAAACTTGTTTTCATGGGTTGATAGCCAGAAGATAGCTAAAATTTGAAAAGAGTTGATATTTCTTGACCAACCTTGTTTTCACGAGCCAAGGAATTAAGAAACAGAAGGGTGGAGTACAGTTGGGCGACCACATTTCCAGAAGATTAGCATGAGAAAAATATTTTAAAAGAATATTTCCCACCATCTCAATCATCGCATGAGAAGTGGTGTTAGATGGTAACCAAAGAATCATATCTTAACCTCTTGTCATTGGAAACTCCACTATGCCATTTCTTTTTAGGAAAATAGGCGTTGTTCAACATCTCACCAAAAAAAGCCACCTGGCATATTTTGTAATAAACTTTGATATTTTTGTATGTAGCATATTGTATGGAAGAATCAAGGGAGAGTATATATAGGATGAGCACACTCTAAAAGTGTCAACTCTTAGGCATTTACAAGATCAAATGTATGCAATACTTCTGATAAAGCAATAAGATAAACTCCCTATTTGGCTTTTAGTTCAAGATATGCGATCAATGTATGTATGAATGAATCAATACTTTTGTTCAAGCTATTTGGAATATTAGTTACATTAATTCCATTTCTCTAGATTTCTACATATTACATTTGTTAATTTTGGAGTTAATAACTTCTATGAGTTAGTGATTGGTTTAATATTTGATTTACATCAAAGAACTAGTTTTTCTATTTAGATATTTTAAAAAATTATTGGCTTCTGAATCTATATTCATTTCCTTGTTGTTGTCTAATTTGTACCCTTTTGATGATCTAGCAATAGCTATATTTCCCTCTCTTTAATAACTCTACTTCTTCCCTTTTTCCACTACTAAAATAGGAACCAACCTTCACTGGAGATTGAACTGGATATTCTCTATTTTTAACCTGATCATTCAATGTTGGCAAAGTCTTGGGTGTAAACATAACCACAGGTAGATTTTGCACCAATATTTTTTGGCATGCCTGGTGGGACCAAATCCCACTATATTTATAGTTCAAATTTTTGGTGTTTGTCTTTGTCTTGTTCAAATTTTAAATCACCTAGCGACTTCATTTGAAAGATCAAACCCAAGGAAATCCTTTATCTATTTTTTGGTTGAATACCAAGATATATGAAAACCAGATCTAAAGAAAAAAATTTGAAAGAAACCATTGAGTTATTTAAATTGCATCTCGATAGCCTTAGAGTTAATCTTGTTATTTATTCTCGATCAACTACTTCCTCTAATATTACCATAGGACATATAAATCTTGTTCCTACAACTCTCCCTAATACAACTACTAGTGGACTTTCAAGCACAACTACCCATACTACTATAATACCAATAAAAAAAGTAGCTATAATGGTCGTAATCAACCTAATCTATCCTATCCCACATGGAATAATTCAGGCCCCTTGAATATGGTGGTCCAAAATTAGATCCCTATAGCATATTTGAAAGAATTACCTAAATACAATGGTATAGGAAAAATGACTTATGAACATTGTCAAGATGTAGCCTCATTAGCAGCAATCCACAATATTATAGAAGAAGATGTGATGATAAGGTTTTTAGTCATACCTCTAAAAGGAAAAATGCTCTACTGGGGTAAGGCTCTTCCTAATCATAATATAGCCACCTGGGCCTATCTTGTTGGTAAATTTGTAGAAGAGTTCAATCAATAGGTTGATCATTTTTCTCTTCTAAATTAGTTCACTGCCATTTAAAACATCCTCAAGAAGAGATAGTCAATTTCAAAATTATATTCAGTCATACTTGGAAGAGGGTACCTGATGGACTGATGCAAAAAAATAAACAAGAAATGTATTATTATCTGAGAGCTCTCAATTCAGATATAAGCATGGTTATAATACAGTATTAAGTGTTCACCTTCCCAAAAAAAATCAAGAAACTCTGAAAGTAGAAAAAGACCTCATTTCTATTGGAAGGCTCCCCCCAAAAATTATAATATATATCTTCCCAAATCTCCCACAAGCGTCTAATACTAATTTTCTAAATCCTACTTCCATTTCCAAAATGAATCTCCCTAATTGGACCGAACAACCTTCTATCCCAATAATACAAGCACCCCTTACTTCTCTAGCCTTGCGCATTATTCCTACAATCCCTGTATCATCTGTTTTACTAACTATGGATCCTCTAATTATAGTCTTATTAGACATACAATCATTCATGAATAATTTGGCCAATGATATAACATCAATGAAAACAAGAGAAGCTAAAAAAAGTTTCTAGTTGAGTATATTTCCATAGGTGACAAGAGATCAAGCTCCCACAAGTAGCATAAATTAGGAGAGATCAAATGCGGTTTATGCTAATGATGATAATGAACCTATAAAATCTTCAATAGAATCTGATTTCTAGTGCTCTACATGCAATTATCCCTATGGTTAAATTTCATGTATGATCCATCAACATTATATCCAAAAAGTAGCTATTGAGAGAGTAGAAAAGGCTCATAAGGAGTAGGTAAACATGATTAGATAAGAGGGTCACAATATTATGATACCTTTAGTAGAGCAAGTTATCATTATGACAAGATCAGGAAAGAAACCCCTACAAGTAGATCCTCAAGAACTCAACCCCCTGAAAGTACCTTTAACTATAAAAAATTAGGTGGAAAAAAGGTCCCCTCATGAAAAGATGACCCAAAGCCCAGTTCAAAAAGTAGAAACAAAAATACGCAAAGAAACTATCCCAAAAAAGGAAGTTGAAACCTAAGAACAAGCAAGGGATAAGTTAAGATATCATTCTTTGAGCAAACATTAGAGAATAGATGCAACTCAAGGGTATAGAAACAAGTATGATACTTTCACAAAAGAAAAGGAGAAGAACATTGATCCACATCCCTTAAACATAGTGGAAGAAATGAAGACCCCTTATAAAGTAATTATGTATGATGCATTGAAATTCCCAAGACAAATTGACTTATTACATGAATATTTGAGGTAAATAAAAAAATAAAAGTAAAACTCCATATTAGTTAAATTCAACTCAAGTCAGTTTAACATCAGCTATTGGAAAAATAGGCCTCCTCCTTTCTATTTGTCTCTTCATATGGAAGTATGGGTTGTGGATAATTGTATGATAGACTCAGGAACTACAACTACTATAATACTAGTTGTGTGTGACATTATGGGGATGGAATACACTAGAAGTAGCCCAAGTGTTTTGCAATTGGATAGTACTTCAGTTAAGACTATGGGAGTGATCAAAGATATCCCTATAGTGTTGCACAGGATGCCTCAAATTATAGTTATACAATAAGTTTTTTGTAGTAAATTTGGAACCTTATTTTTGTATGTATATATCTAGAGAATTCATAGCTAAAATAGGAGGATATTTATCCCTGGATTACTCGCACTTGAAAATCCCATTCAAAGGTAAAATAGTCAAAATATTTAATGAAAAACCATATACCTTCCACATTGAAAAGGTTGAAGAGGAAGGGAGGTAATCTACTACTATGAATATAATGACTGAAGAAATGGAAGAGTTAAACTTAATGGAAGAATCCTTGGATGGACTACAAACAGAAGATCAATTTTCCCTCAAGGACTTCAATGCTATGATTGAAATAGAACTTGAAAGTTATTCTATCATGAATCTTGAGAAAAGTAATTCCATTCCTTCACATGAGGTAGATCAACCTACCAATAAATATGGAAACTTTTATTTGATGGTGCTAGATTCAAGAATGGTGTTGGGGTTTGTATAGTCATGATCTCCCCAATAGATAGCAAAAAATTCTTCTCCTTAAGGTTAACCTGGAGTTGTACCAATAATGCAACTGAATATGAGGCACTTTGTTTAATCCTAAAGAAAGTTGAGAAACTAGGAGTTAAACAGTTGTAAATATATGGAGATTTGGAACTAATAGTAAATTAAGTCATAGAAATATGTATTAGCAAGCACAACTATATTAAAGCTTACATAAATAAGGTATGTGATCTATTTGAAGCTTTCAAATATTTGAATATTAAAGCGATCCCTAGAGAGAAAAATACTCATGCTGACCTGTTAGCATCAGTAGGTGCCAATTTCTATCCCATAAGTAATGTTATCCAAAAGTCTAAGATAGTCAGGATTATATATAGGCCTTAAGTACTAGACAAATATATCTTTTGGCAAGTATTTGAAAGTGATGATTAGATATTTCCTGATCTATGAGATGAATTGTTCAAGTGACAAAGTGTTAAAAGATGAGGAAGACGAAGATCTGATGCAACTAAAAAAAAATCATATCCCAAAAGGACTAATTACTCTTGAGATATTGTTTGATAACAACGACTATTCAATAGGTCGCAAGATAAAAATTGATAAGCATAGATACAAAAAAGTTCAACTAGGGCCTAAAAAGTTTATTAAAGTTGGGATAAATTGTACACAAAAGGAATTAATCAAATTTGAGAACTATGAAAAGAATTCCCTGATATTATAACTTGGGCTTACGATGATCTCAGAGTATATATAAAATAAACCATACAACATACTATTGACCTAAAAAAGAATGTAAAACCCTTAAAGCAAAATCAAAGGCCAGTAAAACCAAAAATCAAGGCTTTAATGAAACAAGAATTGTTGAAGCTAATTGAAGCCAAGATTGTCTACCCTATTAAACATTCTACTTGGATGGCTAATTTGGTACAAGTCAAGAAGAAGAATGGAGACATTAGACTATGTGTAGACTTAAAAAATATGAATAAATTTTCTTTATTGATAATACCAAGAGGTTTCAATATTTATTGAATTTTCTTGACCTAGTTCAGTGGAGAAAGTAAATTCACTTGGCAACTATGCTAGGGAGTAAAGTCAGATATCATGATAAATTGTCTTTAAAAATTGTTATGAGTAGATATAGCTCTTCTTTTAAATTCTAAAGGTTTGTAGGCATGATGTCTAATCACCATTATCCCTCTTGGTATGACTCTGGCCCCCTAGACATCCTATTTTTACATGAGATACCTAAAATTACCCTTAAAAATTTACCTAGTTATCAAAGGAAAGAGAAGACTGCAAAAGAGCATTACCAAGACATAGCTTCCTTGTCGTTTGTTTACAATATTAAGTTTGAGGATGTTATTTTAAGATTATTGATCCTATATTTAAAATGTAAGGTGCTACTATGGTACAAAACCTTAGACTATGGGAGTATCAAAACGTGAAAAGATCTAGTCAAAGCCCTTATAGATGAGTTCGATGACCCAAGAGATCCCTTCCTTCTTGTCAGTTTTTTTTCATAAATAAATCTCTTCAATAAGGCCTCTTTGATTTCAATATTTATTTTAGAAGAATGTGGACTAGAATCCCACAATAATACCAACCCTCCCAACCTCAGACATACCTGTATTACATTCATACACTGCATTATGATTTAAGTATCTTGATCCAACAATACAAAGTAAAGGGATTCCTACAAGTGTTTCAAGAATCCATGAGATAAAAAAAATTTTAATCACTTCAGGTAAATTCCCTTCCATAAAAGTGGATCCTTCTTTCTCTAGTCCATTGTTTCCCCCATCGTGTAGCAAAAACGTCAAGGAAGCAAAGTTGTGGATTGATAAAAGGATCGGTGATGGGTTGTTATCAAGTCAATGGATTAGCCTAGTTATTTCCAATAAATATTCAAGAAATATTGTGTGGTACTCCTAGGAATATGGGAGAAGGGATGGACTACCCCCTCATAAGGTGATATCATTGAATCCCAACCCCTACTTTTGTTTCAATCCATGGCATACTGAAGGTTGGGCCAAGGAAGAGGATGAAGAAGAATAGTGTCCAAAACATGAAGGGATGGCTAATAGTATTAGTTTGCTCCCAAGTCAAGCTTCTTCATTTAGTCCTAAGTGGATGGTGGATTTAGATTATAACTATCTAAGTAGTGTAAGATTCCACAACATAAAATTAGGTTCTCTGAGGAACAATACCGATGGTTTTCATACTACATTACAAACTCCCATTCAAGATGAGGAAGGTCAAATATTGATGCGAGAAAAGATCTCAATAAAAAATTCCCTAAGCGAAAGGAGGTCCAAGTCCCTGAGGGACTTGTATTTCCCTGTAATAACGTTGGAGCAATGAATGGAAAAGGTGCATCAATTTTAGGGCCTGTTTGATGAGCCATATCAAACAGAGCAAGGTTTAAGGCAAGATTTGCTAGCACATCCAAGGGTTAATTTGGCTAATATTTCTTTCAAGAATTTAACTGGAGGAAGTAGAAAAATCCTTGAGAGTAATGCTATAGGTCTCTATGAGATACGACGTGATCCATACTACGTATCAATTGTTGTTGAAAATGGAATGCTGCATAATTACCTAGTAAGCCTTGGAGTTAAAGTACCTGTAATGCCTATTCAAGTATGTAAAGGTTTAGAGCTGATTTTTGAAAATATAGAACCCAAATATCTACAGTTCAGAGGCAAAGCTATTAAGAATCTTGGCATTATAAAAAAACTTGTAATGATGTTGTGGGGAATGCCTAAATTATGTGTGGTACAAGATATCATGGTCATTGATATACCCCCATTATTTGGCATATGCCTTTATGAAGCTTCAATTAATCCTTTTAGATTTTATCTCCAAAAGTAGATGAACAACATTGGAATCTTTAGGAAAAGAGTAGTATTGAGATTTCTAGCCAGGACCTTCATCCTTTTTTAATCAAGTATTATAAGTAGCCATGCTCCAATATTCCACCTACTATACATAATCATACGAGAACAAAAAATATCTTTTGGGAAAATAAGTTGGAAAGTTTTCATTTTAATTAAATATGGGTTATGAAGACCCTTTCATTTTCCTAAAAGGTATTAAGACGTAGTTTTTTTGGCCCAATGACCATACCATGAAGAGTCCATAGACAGAGAATTAAAGGGCCCACGTCTTCAGAGGCATGAATATTTTGAGATGAACCCCATAGCCACAACCTACCAATGGGAGAAATATTTCCAAATGATAGAGATCACAGAGGTGAGATTTGATCCCTATGGCACAAGATATGAAATATCAGGCCATCATTACATTCGAACAAGTGAGACCTATCAATCACATGGTAACATGTTTAATGAGAAGTACAATTTCAGAGCCATTTGGTCCATAAATTACAAATTCACGGGATAGAAGTATGAGAAATATTTAAAGTTAGGCACGAGCACAAGTGCCATATTTTGTATATATAGCCAATAGGTAAATAAAATGACTAGCTACAACCATCATAATAAAGTAGAGGTAGGTTCACATAAAACTGCTATTCCTTACCATTTTGTATATTTTCTCGAAGAGAATATGAAGAAGTTAGGATTGAGGTCAAAGGATAACATTCATATTAGAAGGTATAACATCAATATTTTGGTGTTTTGACAATTTAACTCATTATGAGGCCCTATGAATCTGTTATCCAATGGATACTAGATAGTCAAACCAAAGGCTTGATGAGAATACCCTGAACAATACCTTTTGTGTAACAATCCACCTTGACTAGGATACAAGACATAGTGAGAGTAGGAATGCCAGATGAAGTGAATTAAGTACTTTCTAGATCTAAAGTCAGGATCTCTGCATCATCAGTTGATGTTATGCCTTATTAGGTCTATAAAAAGAAGAATATTGGTTTTAAAATACTTTGAAGTCTAAAATGTATCACTATTGATAAGTTAAATATGGCAGAGGAGATCTCACCAAGATGAAGGAGATATTGTTCATCCTTACTAAACATTGTAAGTGGAGTAAAAGAAAAGAGATATTACCATTATTGGCAATCTATCTATCTTAGAAGAAATCTTGTGCCTTGATGGATTATGCATATGGAGCCTGCACCACGATGGAGTATGCATACACATATATTTGTGGTGCATGGCTCCCTATTTTTGTGTAACTCCAATTCTCTTTGTTTGATTCCCCTTTTCTTTGCTTCCCTAACACATTAGTGTTGTTTCCTCTCATCCACCCATAAAGATGCCATATCCCCCCTCCTTCAATTTTTCCTTTTTTGTTTCAAGGAGGTTGTTGTGCTTTATTTTATCCCTAAATTTGTCTAACCACCTCCATCACATGTGTATTATGAGGTTTGTTTTACCTCACTCTACTAACTTCTAATTTAATCCCATGTCATTTCTCGTCTATTTTTCATTCTCTTTTGATCTTCTTAATTGTAGTTTTATCATTCTTTCCATCCCTTTTTGATTATCCCTTCCCTCCTTCACGATTACACCATTGCTTACTCAAAATCTACTAGAATATTTAATGGATAAGGCTTTGAGTTATTTACCTTTGTGAGCAAAGTTTCCAAAGAGGTGCCAAAATGTAGGTCCAAAAGGGATGCATACTTAGAAAAAAATTTGAATTTTGGCTAAGAGGTGAAAGAACCTTAAGGACAATAGAAAATTCCATTGAGTTACAAATTCTACAGATCAAACAGTGCCTAGAAGAATATGGAAGAAAGTAGTGTAAGGTTGACATATGAATTGGTTCAATTTTTGTGTAGAGGATTTGTGAAACCAACAAAAAGATACTACAATTCTCATTCAAAATTATAGAATCCACTACTTTTGTTATTGAAATGATAAAGGAGGTTACAGATCGATATCCTTTTACAATTCTTGCCCTGAATGCTACAATGAGGTCTTCCCTAAGGAAGCCCTTTCAGATATGTACAAAGGTAGCAGGATCTATCTTCTTGATGTTCCTTAGTGTAGATGGGCTTCTTGCTTGTGTGGCACCATTGGATTGATGTGTTTTGTGTACCTGTTGACCTGAAAAATGTGGTTAGAGCATTTAGTGACTTGCTTCAAACCCTATGTTTATACAAACAAAAGACTCTTTAAATAATCCTAAAACATGATGAAAACTGATAAAAATAACATAAAAACACTAAACTAGGCCATATATACCTAATAGATGATCATTGTTTATTGTAGAAAATATTTGCATGGGAGGGTACGAACTTGGTGTAAATCGAGAGGTTTGCACAGGGCCCTATGCAAACCTATATTTTTACAAAATAAATTGCAAGATCAATTTTTATACTATTCTGATGCTGCTACTTATTCACCTTTTTGATGGGTCACCTTCAAAAAATGTCTTTTTTATGTAGATAGTCTATATCAATCACAAGGAATTTTATGAAAGCAACATAAACTATTATGGCAAGGTGAATGCGATGGAAGTATGATGGCTATGTGATGGATGAGTTTTTGGAGTAACTTCTAAAGAGTTTCTGTAAGCTAAAGTGGTGGTTCCTAAAATGGTGGAAATGATATTCTACTTATAGACTTGGCCAAGGTGAGGGGGATAATATGAGGTGTCCCCTATGAGGTGTCTATGGTGAGGTGTCCACCTAAGTGTTGTCACCTGAGGTGTCCTAGTTCATTAATGAAGTTGGGTGAGATAATCCCTCACCCATCCAAAAATAATGATGACTTTTCTAAAAATATCCATTTGGCATTTATGAAGACCTTTTTGAAAATATCTTTAAATTAAAAATTATCTTTAGTGTGAAAAAATATCCATCTTTCATTTATGACCTAGGGGAGTGTGAGGTGCAGAAATATCTTGATGAGAGGTGGCGAGGCTAGGATAGGCTAGACTAGGCAAGGTGGAAGGCTAGGCTAGTCAAAGTAGACTAGGTGAGGTGGAAGGCTTAAATCAAATCAATATTAGATTTAATTAAGCATGTGATTATTTATAAAGCACATTTTGATCAAAATGTTGACTTTTTGACCATAAAGTGTTTTTTGACCATGGTGGAGAATTCAACCTTGGTTGAGTTGTGAATGGGGTCACATGAGGACCTAGGGTTAAGCGTAAGAAGGATATTAGCTAGCCCAAAGGGGCTAAGGATGATTAAAAATGTATTTTAATAAATGAATAGTGGTTTTAGTCAATTTATGCAATTTTTGAGGGTTTTGCAAATTGATTGACCGTGAAGATGAGGAAAGGGACAATGTGCAACTTTTAGGTGTCTACATTTTGCCCCTTTTTATACTGGATTTTGTGAAACACAATTTAGTAAAAAAACTGATCATGCAAATTAATGGAATGATTTGGAAGACAAAGAATTTGTGGTTGATGACTTGTGGATAATTGCAAGAGAGACGCATTGATAAAAAAGTGGTTTGTGATTAATTGCTTTTGGGGGAAGGTGTAATATTGCCTTGCATTGTGATCAACTTGAGATATTTTAGTTGTGGGAAAAACATATATCTTTGTCAATTTTTTCTTTTGATTGATTGATAAGCTCTTTTGACAATATTAACAAACCGTTGGATCCATGGGGTAGAACTTTTAGGAAATTCATTCATAAGTGGTCTTACGACTGCCACTATAAATATTGGAATCTATGAGGTATCTATAATTAGAGGTATTTTGATATTTTATCAAACATTGATTTGTTTTATATTGGAGTTTTGATTGAGAAGAGAAATTTCATTTTTTGTATTTGTCCTAGCATGAAGACTTGAGATAATCTTCAAAAAAAAAATTGTAGGCATTTATTGTGTCCATGATTGGATTTTTGGTTGTTTGATCATGTGCAAGGTAGATTTTGATTTATTGGATGACTACCCCCTCAAGCGATGAATTGGTGATGGAGGAGACGAATATCAACAATGAAACGATTGATAATGATGAAGAAGAAAAAGGTAAAAATTTTGCATGAAAATTAGAAAAATAAAGGAATTGGGAGAAATCCCAGGGGAACTTGATGTAGGTGCAACAAATTAGAGTGATAAAGATAGGTTTGCACAAGGTCATGCAAATGGGGATGGTTCACACAGGATTGTGTGAACCTATTGGTTCGCACATGTGATGTGCAAATCTATGCAAAAACATATTTTTAGGCTAAAAATAATACATTTAGCATTATTTGCGCATGGAGGAAGGATATTGGCTATGGAGGAGAGATATGAAAGTGAAGTACTACCAAATTGTGTATTGGAAGAGACGATATGGCAAGTACATCAGTGAGTGCGAGCACGGGGATGGTAACGCCGGAGGTAAGTGGATTATGCTTTCTCGATTAGTGTGTGAATTGGTTAGGGTAAAAAGAATGTTGTATTTGCTTGAAATGGCGTAGATTAGGCATGTATGCTTGGGAGGGGTGAAATGCATGTACTTTGTGGGAAAAAGACCAAATGGGTATCCCAAGGTATTTTTTGTTTTTGCATGCAAGTAGCGTTGACCCTAGGAAAGTGCAAGGAGCATCAATGGGATGGGATGTGTGGTTTTGGATGTGAAAGTGCATGCATGTAAAAATTGATAGGTGAACCCTACTATGTGGAAAAATGGGTATCCAGATCTGTGCTTCTTTTATTGTTTTTAATTATGTATAATGATCTCATTTTGCATGCATGTGTGAGGGGGGTTTTGGGTGTTTTTGTATTTTTGAGCATGAATTTTCCATTTTTCACGTGCATGAAATGTATGCATGGAATATGGAAGGGTGGGAAAATTTGTATGTGCAATTTTTATGCAAAAATAATGGTTCACATATGGTCATGTGAACTGAGTGGTTCGCACGGGGGCATGTGAACGTGCCAGTTCGTACGGGATCATGTGAACATGTTGGTTCTCACGAGATCGTGTGAACACATATTTTTGTGTATGTGTGTGTGTTTTTATGTAACTGAAAATATGTAATACATGCAATGGATTTAAGTACAATGTATTAGAAAAATATATGTACAAAATAAAATCTAGCTATGTGATTTAAAAGCATAAAATGCTTGAATTTTTATTATTTATAGTGATGGTTTTGAAAAAATATGAATGATTTTTGACATGTGATATATTATTTGTGGCAGGTGAAGAATATATTTGCATGACATCGACTATGAAAGTTCATAAAGGCCTTGCAGGATGTGTGGCGGGTGGAGAATGGGGAGTGGTTGTGGGAAGTAGGACTGTATGGTATGTGGGAGATACACGAGGTTCATGTGAATCACGTGTATATTTCTATGTTATGTGAGAGGTGGGATATTGAAAGGAACACCTTTTACCTACCCACAAGGGAGATGACAATGACCCTAGAAGACATATACCACATATATTAATTGCCAATAGAGGGGATTATAGTTATGGATACGAAGAAGGACGCGCAAGATGGCATCTTGGATAAGGTCTTTGGGTAGTGGTGGAAGAAGATGGATGTGAAGGGTGGAGTGGATTATGTAAAGTATTGGCTGAAGAAGTTCCTTTCTAATTGCCATGAGATGGTGATGTTGATGATAGTGAGCCATGCTTTACTAGATACTTTAGGGGTGATATTCCCCTAGAATATGATGGGGATAGTGTGCGATATGGTGGAGTGGATCATAGTGTATGCATGGTCACTTGTGTCATTGGTATAATTATATAAAGAGCTCCTTGAGGTAGTGAGGATGGAGTGGACAGGATTAGTGTCAGCCCACTTCTACAGGTGTTCACTTGGGAGCAAATCCTAATTTTATGACTAGTATATTTATCGTATAAGGCACATACTATAGATGAATGTTATGTACCCTATGCAATGAGGTGGAGTGTAGCTATGGAAATGAGGGGGAAGAGAGTATGTGAGGGTGATATGATGTATCATTGAGAGGAACTTGGTAGTTTGAGGATGGATCGGATGCGATGGAGACCGTGGTGAGGAGCACCTGATTGGACTAAGGATGTAGAGAAGTTAGTGCACATCAGGTGAGGGTGATGGATGGGGGGGAAGTAATTATCACAAATAGAGTACTTTCCATTCTCATGGGTGCTACGATAGTTTGGATTACAATAGGGGCAACCAGATCCACCTATAGTGATATTCAAAGTAGCAGGGGATACAAGGCTAGAGCCAGTGGTGCCACCATTTGAATTGACACCTAATGAGCCATTGGTTGTCCTTGATGTGGATAAAATAGGAACCATGCCATATTATAATGTGTGGTGGTCCATATAGTGATGGGAGATAGTGCTCAAGGTGGTGGATGGATAGGCTGAGGTGGCAAGAGTATTTCCTATGAGGGGATTTCCATGTGGGACGAGGGCAGCATCACTAGGACATATGGGTGGATGTAGGGATGAGAGATCACTTGATATAGGTGAGTAGGAGGAGGTAGATATAGATCAGTTTATTATGTAGGTGAGACTGTGCAACGATGAGCGAGATCGATTGGTGAGCGATAGTGGTGTAAGACAATCGATGGAGGGGGTGAAGGCATAACAGAGGGTGTAACAACAATGGAGGATGTGGCCATAATAGACATCACTAATGATTCATTAGATGAGTCTCCAGTGATGGAGGATGAAGGGATTGGTGAGAATGCAACAATAGAGTTAGATGACTTTGAATTTGTTGTAGAGTTGCAGGAGGTGATGGTGACTTAAGATGAGATGCAGTAACTATGAGGGGAGGTGAAGAGGCTTAGGGATAAGCTTATAGACATTAATATGAATTGGGTATTAGATCACTTAGCTTTGGAGGAGAAGAGGCAATATGTGGAGGTAAACATAAGGGTCACCTTGGAGGAGAGAGATGAATCTAGGGTGTGTTTGTAGTAGGTGATAGAAGAGAGAGATGCACTAAGGATAGAGTGGTATGCACTCAAATGTGAGCAATATTCTACCAGGTTTGAGTGAGATGAGATGATCGAGTCGATAGAGAGGATACAGGGATTTTTGGATGTAGCTAGGATAGAGACAGAGATCATGAAGACTAGTAACCTAGTGAGGATAACAGAGCTACAACAGTGCATATATGATATGCTGGTTGTGAAGGAGTGAGTAAAGAGGGAGATTGACGGATTGGGGGTGATTATGCTATAGTTGGAGAAGGCATATGAAGAGATGGGGTATTTTTAGTAGGAAAATGTAATATTATTAGAAACCAACATGATGGATACTATGAAGAGGTCAAGGTGTGAGGGGGAGTTGGTGATATGCAAGATACATATTCCTTCATATTTCAATTATGTTTTATTGTCATAAGCGTAGTCACACCGGATTTAGTAGAGTTTGCCATAAGTAGTAGGGAGGAGTCAGCATATGTTGGCACCTATAGCATCATAGGTGGTTGTGTTGGCACCATCGATATAGGTGGAGGTACCAATGGTAGTGGATATGGGAGATGCATAGTCAATGCAGGTGGTAGTAGAGTGGGTTCCAGCAGATGAGGGGAGTGGAGAGACTCTCGTAGGGTAGTAGACCCCCTTGGTGGTGGAGATTTTGGTGAAATGGGTGCAAGTGGATTGTAAGGTGAAGTGGGTGAAATAGAAGGATATGATTGAGCTAATTTGTCATCAAGTCGATCGATGCACTGTGTCCACTCATAACACTCAGAAGGTGTTCCAGTGATGGGATTATTTGCATGAGTGAATTGAGAAGTGGGGATAGAGGATGTGGTTGGTGAGCTGGAGACTACCCATTCCCATGTAGATTAGGGTACAAAGTGGTGGGAATATGGAGGTGGTATAGGAAGAATATAAGGATTGTTGGATGAGGATGCTAAGGAGGATGTAGCAAAAAAAGTAAATGGGTAAAGTGGTGTGAAGGATGAAGAGGGGCGATGTGAAAATATGGGAATGGTGGGAGTGGTAGGAAGTTGAGGTAGATTTTATGATGACACAATTTTGCTTAGATCAGGTGTGGAAGGTGACAAAGAGGGCAACCAATAGGTGGTATCTAAAGAATAATGCAGGGTGGGCATGAACTATGTAGATGAGAAGGGTGGACCTAGTGGAAGAACGACAATGTTGAAAAACTCAAATGGGTCACCATCAGTGGGGATGCAATGGACTAATCCATTATGAACATATTTAATATAGTTACGTAGCATGTAGGGGATGCATTGCATGTCTTAAATATATGGGTATCCCAAAAGGATGTTATACTGCATATCACCTTCAATAACATGGAAGAGAGTGGAAATGGTTTTGGCACCAACCTTGATAGGAAGGACAATTGTACCGATAGTAGGGTGCATAGAGCCATCAAAATATCAAAGGTCCATAGAAGGAGTAGCGATATGAGAAGGATAAATGTGAAGGTGGTTGAGTACGATGGTATAAATAATGTTGATGGATGAGCTTGTGTCGATGAGAGCACACTTATAGGTGATAGCTTTAATGGAAGCTTGAATATGCAATGGAGGATCCGCTCCCTCACCTACAACTTTAGTAATTTCATGGTCATGGAAGCTGATAGAATCTTGTAGGTATCTATAAAAATTACCAAAAAATTAGAAAAAGTGTTTATATCATGAGTTTTGAGATTGAGAGAGGTAACAATGGAATCAAGGGCCTTGTGATGAGGTTGGGATTGATGTAGAAGGTCATAGATGGATAACCTTGCAAGGGTAGTGTGGAGTTTATGGGAAATACTACCATGGATAGTGATGACATTACATGGTATAGGAGGAGGAACGGGTGGAGGGATTGATGGATTTGTAGCAAGCGATGGCTGAGAGGTTGAAGGATATTGGGCTTCAATAGGGGGTGGATAGCGTTGATTACGGGTGGTGATGTTGATGATATCCATAAAACCCTATTGAGAAGGACCTTGATTGACATGATTGACTTGGCATGGATTAGATTGAGATGGATTACCCCCATGCTTATTTAATGGATTTTGATAGATCCCCAGGTTTTGATTTTGTAGTACGAGGGGATTAGAAACTTGTATGGTACCTCGATCGATAAGATCTTGCACAACATGGCAAAAAATGTGGCATGTGTCAATAGAATGGTCATGTTGGCGATGGAAATCACAAAATGCCTATGGATTATGGTCCCAAGGGAGTGGATGGTTTGGATAAAGAGGCTAGACATTAGGTAAAGTGATGAGGCCTCCATCATATAATTAGTAGAATAATGTAGGCATGGGCTTATACAAAGGTGTACAATTGTGTGGTGGACAAGGAGGGCAAGGATTATGACCTTGGTATGGATTGGTAGGTGGGGAGGGTTGACTTGGTATGCATTTTGGGGAGGTCAAGGTGGTGTGGATTATGGAGGTTGAGATGATATGACTTGAGGTGGTGGGGATGGAGAAGCGAGGAGCACCTGATTGGTCAAAGGTGGTTTGGAAGTGGGTGGTACATATGGATTGTGATTTTAGCAGTATTTGGATGGATAGAACTAATTTGGACGGAGCTTGATTTTACCTATGTGGACCTTGATATCCTCGATAACCTTGGCTTGGGCAATGGCTTCTTCAAATGTTTGACTCTTATGGATATATAATGTTTGAGAGATGACAACTCTTGAAAAACAATTTAATGAGCTTTGAAGGTGGGAGAGTAAAGGCAATATCATGAATGACCACTCTCAAATGAGAGATAAAATGAGTAATGGAATCATCATAAAACTTGTGTAGAGCATAAACATCTAACAAGGTAGTCTTGGTTTTGATATTTATTAAGAAATGTTCAAGGAAAATATTAGCCAAGTGTTTGAATGTAAATAAGTTGTGGTGAGGTATATGATTGTACCAATATAATGCTTGTCCCCCAAGAGAAATTCTGAATGTGCAAAGCATAATGGGATCACTACCATGAAGTTGGTAACAAGTAAAATGGTAATTGTTAATATGGTCTTTGGGATATTCCTTACTTTTGAATTTTTCAAATTTAGATATCTCAAATTGGTAAGGATAAGGATGTATGGGAACAAATAGGTGAATTGGTTCATTGCACAATTTATCATATGTGGGTTTTTGAGGCCCATAACCAATCATGCACAAATCCAATGTATGAATATGCTCCTACATAGCTTGAAATTTACTAGAGAGCATTGTGGTAGTATTTGGTGGAGCAAGAATTGGGGGTGATGAAGTAGATGAAGCCAGTGATTGTGATGATTCCTACGAATAATCCAAATGTGGTGGATATTACAACTACTATTCCTCCCACTGATGATAGTAAGCATCCTATTGTGGATCAAGTGCCAACATAGCTTGATATTGTGGGAAGGGAACCTGAGATGGATGTGGTGAGATGTATGAAGATTGTGAGGCAGGTGATGGTTGCTGCTGATCGTAATACCTAGGAATCTATTGGCTAGGCATGGGCACCTATTGCTACTATGCATATTGGAAATTTGGTTGTGCCTGAGCAGTCATGGTAGAGGGCCATGTGGGTGGTGATGTAAACAATATTGGTGGTGTAGAATATGGGGGTGGAAGAGATGAGGGTATGGTGAAGGAGAACTAATTTAAAGAGGGGGTCACTACGGATGAGAACTGAGGTGTCTGGGAAGGAATGGTGATCAAAGATTTAGGCTTAACCAAATAGTAGGTTGGATGAACTAAATAAGCAAGATTTTATGGAGGTCAAAATGGAGGTTGTGGTGGTAAGTGAAATGATGAAGAAGGTGCTCAATGGGGTCCATATGAGGATAATTGTGGATAGATAGTAGGTGCATGGGTAACAAACTAGGGTGTAAATGGAGGTGGTTGTGGAAAAGGGGTGACTTGTTACTACTAAAATTTTTGTGAGGGATGATACAGATGCTACAATGGTATATAGAAGTACTGAGGTGGATATTGGGAATGTGGGGATGGAAATGACGAGGATGTATGAGATGGGGGTTAGGATCTTGATGAAGCCTATTGTTAAGTTAGAATGTGATAGGAGGATGTGGAAGGAGGTGGCATATAAGGAGGCATAAATATCATACCAACCATCTGGATAGTAGTAATGACATCAAACATTATCTGGGAAACAAAAACATCAGATTCATCTCCCTAAAGTGGATGAGATGAATGCTCTAGGAAGGGATGGGTGGCAGTTGGTGATAGAGGTGGATTGAACTCATCGGCAATGATAACAAACATGAAATTACCAAGAGGGATATAGATGACATGCTAGAAGTAAGTGGATGGGGTATTAGGAGAGAAGAGATCATACAATGTAGGGGTCTCTTCAAAGGTCTCATCTAGGAGGTGATATGGAGCGGAAGATGTAGCATGGGACATAGGACTAGTGCTAGGGACCGAGGTCCCTATCAATAGATCAGGTGGAATTATGGAAGCAAACTTATCAGACTTGAAATATGGATTAGTGGTGTGAGAAGAAGAGGCACCTGCGGTCATGACAGTTTATTAAGAAGCCTCGATAGCATGATGAAGGGTTCACATTTTTTACTACACATAATTGGTATGGTGATGTGTGTACTAGTGCAGTAATAGATAAAATATGTGAAATCTAGAATCTAGGAATGTCTATGGCTTGGTGGGACACTTTTTGTTTAAAAAAACATAGGTTCACATGGGGTAGTACAAACCTCTCCTAAAACCGTAGATTAGCACGGGGTCGTGTGAACTACAAAAATCAAAGATAGATGATGGATAAGTGCTCTGTAATGTGTCTGTGTGTTGTGTGAGAAATATGACCTAAAAATAGGTTCACATAAGGGGGTGTGAACCTCTCCTAAAACTAGATACCCCGTGTAAACCTCAAGAAATAGTGATAGAGGATGGATTTCTATTGTGGAGATCCTCTGTGTGTTGTGTGGAACTGTTATGTGCAGTTTTGTAGCTTGGAAGCTAGGTTTGTATTGGGGGTGCGAATGTATATCAATAAAAGAGATTCACACAGGGGTGTGTGAACCACCTAAAAATAGATAGTGTAGTGTTTTGCATGGGAGTGAAACTATGGAAAAACTAATCAGTAAGTTATAACAATTTTTATGATGTTCTTGTAACCACTTTTCTGAGACTCGATAATAATCAAATGTGCTTCTTTTGATTTTCATGTGTTTTGATGAGAGTATTGTATCCACCTAATAAAAAATCATGGGAATGGGTGAACTCTACTTTGAATCAGGTATGTTGTAGCATAGAACCTCCTACAACACCCACATAATAGAACTATATTTCCAATGGGTGAATGGCAACCTAGATGAAATTTGATACAGTAAAATGGTATCCAAAGGAGGGAGACTCAAAATGCTCTAATGAGTCAATATGCTCTCATGAAGAGATATCGCGTTGTCAATGTGATGCTACTAGCATACCTATGCTTTCTCTTAACCCTCCTATTTAAGGCATCCATAGTAACGATCAGCTCCATCCACCAATTATTTTGAAAAACCCCGTGGTAAAGGGGCTTTCTAGAACTAACCCACTTTGAAGGTACCTTCTAGTGATTAAATCTAGATAACCAACACTCAAAAGTGGAAGGACTGACCAAGTATTAATATTGAAATGATCACACTTAGAAGGGCTACTATGGTGACTAAAATGAGGGGTGAGCCGATGGAGGGTAGAACTCCAACCTCACCAAACTCTGGTGTTGAATTGGTGATGAAATCCAATTTGGACTGGAGATGAAATCCAATCCTTACACCGTTTAAAGTGGAACATGAGTGTGTGGTGTTTGTTGTGCAAAACTATTTTAGAAGCAAACTACGCTAAGTGCCTTTTCAAAAAAATCTAATTAATTGCATCCTCACAAAAGTAAATTTAGTCTAATGCTTTTTGAAATGAAAATCTAATTAATTGCTTTTGAAATGAGATCTAGATTAATTGCTTGTGAAATAAAATCTATATTAGATGCATCCTCACAAAATCAAATCTAAACTAAGACTTTTGGAATTGAAATTTAACTAGATGCTTTTCAAAGGGAAGCTAATTAGATGCTTTAGAAAGGAAATGACACAAAGGGAAATTATAGGAATGAAAAATAAGCTAGAAAGCAAGTGTAAATATATCTAGAACAAACAAGTAAATGTGATTTATTGACTGCAAGCCCAATAGAAGAGATTAGCCCCAAAATGAAGGAAAAACATGGATTTCACACAATACCTGCATCCAGGTGCATGTAAAACCTTTTGATTCACCTTTTTCTCTAAAGTTGTGTGTGTTCTAGAAGTTTACACCCTAAGTTGTGAACCTATCCTCTGTCAATAGGTTCACATAGGCCCATGCGAATCTATTTTCAAAGATTGGGTCAACTGGTTTTATGGTCTTGATGATGATTTTGAAGCTCCTGGAGGGTTCTAAGACATATATCTACATAGAAAAGGTCCAAAATTCAATCATGATTGTGATAAGATAGCATAAACCTTAAGATACTTTGCATATACCTAAAGAAATTAAATTACAAGAAAGTAAGCTAACTATTTTTGCACAAAAATACAAGGATGCTTTAACCTTGCATACACCATGGTGAGAGGCAATTTGGGGTCTAGGTATGGGGGCACACAATCCCCAGGAACATGAGGCTCTTAACCTCCCTTGAATTACCTTGCCAGTTTTTGGGGTGTCTAAAACCAATACTTGTGCTTTAGGGATCAATTTTGAGGTAGATTAGGAAATTCACATGCCCAAGTGTGTACTCTCTAACCTCTTTGAAGCTTATCGGTGCACCAACGAACCTTTTACAATTTGGACTGAGATGGGTTTTAAGGAATTTTTATTTGGGGTTTCTTCAAAGATGATAATTACCTGCCATACAGAAACATGCCACAATATGTGTTAGAAGGAAATTAAGCTAGTGCTTGGTGGGGGTCCCACCAGGCATGCCAGAATGAAACCAACAAAAAGACACTATAATTCTCATTCAAAATTATAGAATCCACTACTTTTGTTATTGAAATGATAAAGGAGGTTATAGATCGATATCCTTTTACAATTCTTGCCCTGAAGGCTACAATGGGGTCTTCCCTAAGGAAGCCCTTTTAGATGGGTACAAAGGCAGCAGGATCTGTCTTCTCGATGTTCCTTAGTGTAAATGGGATTCTTGCTCATGTACCACCATTGGATTGATGTGTATTATGTACCTGTTGACTTACAAAATGTGGTTAGAGTATTTTGGAGCTTGCCTTAGTCAAACCCCATATTTATACAAATAAAAGACTCTTTAATTAAGCCTAAAACATGATGAAAATTGATCAAAACAACATAAAACACTAAATTAGACCATATCTACCTGTTGGATGCTCACTATTTACTGTAGCAAATATTCGCACAGGGGGGTGTGAACCTGGTGTGAATCGGGAGGTTCACACAGGGGCATGTGAACCTATATTTTTATGACAAAATCTGCAAGATCAATTTTTGGATTGTTCTGATGTTGTTGCTTCTTCACCTTTTTTATGGGTCACCTTTAGAAAATGTCATTTTTGATGTAGATAGTCTGTCTCAATCACAAGGAATATTATGAAAGCAACATAAACTATTATGGCAAGGTGAATGTGATGGAAGTATGATGGCTATGTTATGGATGAGTGTCTGGAGTAATTTTTGTAGAGTTTCTGTAAGCTAAAGTGGTGGTCTCTAAAATGGTGGAAATGACCTTCTACTTATAGACTTGGCCAAGGTGAGGGAGAGAGGATGAGGTGTCCCCTGTGAGGTGTCTATGGTGAGGTGTCCACCTAAGAGGTGTCCCTTGAGGTGTCCTAGTTCATAAATGAGGTTGGGTGAGAGAATCCCTCACCCATCCACAAATAATGATGACTTTGCTAAAAATATCCATTTGGCATTTATGAAGACCTTTTTGAAAATATCTCTAAATTAAAAATTGCCTTTTGTGTGCAAAAGTCTCCATCTTTCATTTATGACCCAAGGGAGTGTGAGGTGGAGAAATATCTGGATGAGAGGTGGTAAGGCTAGGATAGGCTAGACTAGGTGAGGTGGAAGGCTAGGCTAGTCAAAGTAGACTAGGTGAGGTGGAAGGCTTAAATCAAATAAATATTAGATCTAATTAAGCATGTGATTAGTTATAAAGCACATTTTGACCAAAATATTGACTTTTTGAACATAAAGTGCTTTTTGACAATGGTGGAGAATTCAACCTTGGTTGAGTTGTGAATGAGGTCACATGAGGATCTAGGGTTAAGCGTAGGAAGGGTCTTAGCTAGCCCAAAGGGGCTAAGGATGATGAATAGTGTATTTTGATAAATGAATAGTGTTTTTAGTCAATTTATGCAATTTTCATGGGTTTTGCAAATTGATTGACCGCGAAGATGAGAGAGGAACAATGTGCGACTTTTGGGTGTCTATAATTTGTAATATGAAAATATGTCATAGGTAAAATCCATAGTCAACTCAATAAAATGGGGGCTAGTAGACTTTGAGGTAGCAAAGTTATGGAAGGAAAGATACCTCAATCAGACACTGAGAGGAACTTTATGCTATTTTCTACCTACCCATCATGCAATGTAAATATCCATGGTCAACTCAACAAAATAGTGCTCGACAAAGATTATAGTGGAATTCAAAAGAGTGACTTCAACCCAAGGTTATTTTTCATAGCAGAAGACCACAAGTGTATCAAGTGTGGTAAGAATTGGCTAAGTATTGAAAGAAACATCTGCTAAGTATTGAAAATTTTAAAATCCACTAGAGTGTGAAATCCACAGTCAACACAGTAAAATAGGGCTTAGAAAAATTCAAAGTGGTATATTTTGGATATTAAGAGGTAAAGTAGTGTTAAAATTCACCTGAAGTTGATGCAAAATTATAGTTCTATGGTCAAACATGTAAAACCTGACCTAGAAGAAAATGAAGTAGCGGATTTCATAAAAATATGCCAATCACCACAAAACCCCCACTCTATGGTCAAAATGGTCAAACATGACCTGGTAGAAAAAAAAGTAGCAAATATCAAAGGATGACACAGTTTACTTCAGAACTCCTATTCCATGGTAAAATCAATCAAATCTGACCCAGTGGAATTTAGAGAAAAAAATTCCAAAGATGAAGAGATTATAATGGAACTTGAGGAATATAGAAGAAAGAACTAGGGGAGCCAAGTGCCACCAAAATCAAGATTCACATACATTTTCAATTACAAATCAATATATGGAAAGTCGATTCAAGAATAGGGGATAATCCAGATCAACCTGCAACCATTTCAGCTATCAAATTCTGTTGAGGGCCAAACAATTTGTAGAGCTCATAATTGTTGTATTCATGGAGTGCAACTCCATTATGTTTCTTGAAAGCCAAATGAGAGGTTACCACCTCAACATTCTATTGATATGGTTGGAAGGTCCTTGTAATGTTTTGTCTTGTTATGTTATTATAAAATATATATAAATAGGTTGAACCCTCATGTTTAAGGGTCAACTCTGGAGTGTTTGCATGATATATTACTATAATTTGCTAAGAAAACAATAGGAAAATTACTTGGATGTTTGCCTCAGACTTGTTTCTTCATATTTGTGAGTTTATTCTATGAATGCATTTATGCTACTGTTGTTACAATTAGTCAATTCTGCTGATATTGAATTGCTAATTTGGAGCAACTTTGAATGGTTCATGCCTAAAAAAATACTGTAGAGGACTTCTATTTATATTAGTCTAAATGTTGATCTAATTATGCTATTTAGATTATTAGCATTTTGGATGTTTGAAATAGTTCTCTAAGTGTTTTATTATTCTTTAATGGTAAAAATAATAATTTTTGAATGTTGTTAGTCTTAAATGTTGCATACTGGAAATGTGATTGATTAGTGGATTCTTGATATTTGTCAATGTTGTTAGATTTATTTGGACATTATTCATTCAAATTTTTTTAACCCTTATCTCATTTCTATCCCTAAACTTACAATTTTTTTGATCTTAATTGAATCAACACCTAAATTAGTTGACAAGGTATACCAACCTACTCTAGAGGTTGCATTGAAGCAATATTTGATCTATCCAATGTCAAGGTTTGAGTTGTGATTAGTGGGTGTGCACCTCCTATAAATTCATAGATTCATAGTCACAATTTAGGTTTTCCCTGATGTCAATTCAAACCCCAATAGGTACCATTCAGGAAGAATAATAGAGACATCAGACTATGTGTATACTTCAAAAATCTGAATAAATCTTCATTGAAAGGTCACTACCCTCTTCCAAAAATAGATCATATTCTTCATTCTATGGTATAGGCAGAAAGGTTATCATTATTGGATGGATTCTCTTGTTACAATCAGGTATGGGTAAAATATGAAGACCAATACAAGACTGCATTCACTACTAAATGAGGAACATTTACTTACCAAAGAATACATTTTGGATTATCCAATGTAGGAGCAAATTTTCAAAGGGCAATGGATGTGGCTTTTGGGGAACTCGTTAATAAAATCATAGTTATTTACTTAGATGATACAAAAATATTCTCTCACCATATATACAATCATGTTAAACATCTCAGGATAGTTTTCAAAAAATGTAGAGTTTGGTATTTCTTTAAATACAAAGAAGTCCATATTTGTTGTGCAAGAGGGAGTCTTTCTAGGTCATGTTATTTCTGAAGCTAGTTTGGTTGTAGATCCTAATAGGGTAAAAGCACTACTAGAACTTCCCTTACCTCCAAAAAAGAAAGGCTTACAATCCTTCTTTGGGTAAATCAATTTCATGCACAAATTCATAGCAAATTTTGCACAAATTGTGAAGCCTGTGATTGAATTATTGAATAAAAATGCTGAATTCAAATGGATAAAATTGTGAAATAAATATTTCAAAAGAATAAAATAATATATTGATCAAGCACCTATCCTTTTTAACCCATATTATTCCAGAGACTTCATTCTATACGCTGTTGGTGAACAAGAAAGTTATGTAGCATTCTTTACTTAAAAGGGAAGAGATAATGAAGAAAGACCCATTGCTTTCCTAATTCAAACCATGCAATACCATGAAGAAACATATAAATTTATTAAAAAACAAGTGTATGCAATTATGAAATCATTGAATAAGTATAGATATTTATTTCACAAAGCAAAACCATTGTGTATGTAGTTCATATTGATGTTAGGAATTTCATAATACAAGAAGATCTTGGTGAGAAAAGGGCTGGTTGGGTGTCAAAAATACAAGAATAGGATGTGGAAATTCACCCAACCAAGTTAGTGATAGGCATAACCTTATGTCAAGAATTTTACAAGCAAGCCTCAACAAAATATATATCTTGCTAAATGCAAGAATCAACTCCAGGAGATGATCAAACCTTAGAAAGCACTGATTGGGTTGATGAACTAGTAATATATTTTTATACTGGAAAGTGTCCAATAGGTTTAAATGCTTCAAAAAGGAGAATATATAGAATATAAGCTTTAAAATATACCATATTATCGGAGGGGTTGTATAGAAAACATTTGGATGGTTTATTTCTAAGATGTATAAAAGATGACCAAAAATAAAAAGCCTTGGAAGAATTCCATAGAGGTCTATCAGATGGACACTATTCAAGAATAACTATAACTTTGAATATAATCAAGAAAAGTTGCTATTGGCCATCCATTTTCTCATATGCATTCAAGATAACTAGAAATTATGAAGAATACCACAGATATATTGGGAGGAATAGAAATGTTTATATGCTCTTAAGACCTATTCAGGTTGAAGAACCTTTTCAATAATGAGGTTTGGATTTCATTGGGATAATAGAACCTAATTGATTTGATGGGCATAAATATATTCTAACTACTATAGATTACTTCACCAAATGGGCTGAAGCAATACCCAACAAGAAATTTGATCAAGAAGTTGTGATGGAATTCATGGAAAGTTTGATAATAAGATTTGGTATACCTGATACATTGGTTACTGACAATGATTCATACTTCATAGGTGCAAATATGATTGATTTTTCTAGAAAATATGGGATCTATTTGAAGACTTATTCAAACTACTATCCATAAGAAAATGGTTTAGCAGAATCAACAAATAATAACCTGCATAGGATTCTAAAGTTAACTATGAGGGATAATAAGAGGAGTTGGCATTCATTGATAAATCAAGCATTATGGGCTGATAGGATTATAATAAAAAAATCCATTAATATATCACCTTACTCATTGGTTTATGGTAAGAAAGTTGTTCTCCCTATGCACATAGAAATACCCACTTTGAAATTGCTCAATCAAACTGGTTTTGAATAAGCAAAACCAATGGGAAATAGGTTAATACAACTCTTGCAGGTAGAAGAGGAGAAATACCAAGCCTATAATCATCATCAAAAACATATGGAAGAAACAAAAATATGGTTTGAAAAAAAGGCTACCTTCAAAAATTTTAAAGTTGAAGACTTAGTTTTGAGGTGGAATGAAAACAAGGTGCAACCAAGAAATCATCAAGAGTTCAATGCTTTTTGGGAAGGCCCTTTCAAAATAATTTCTAAAAAACAACATAACTCCTTCCAGCTTAAATATAAACAGGGCGAGATACTGATAAGGATATCAATTAAAAAATTCATCTATAAGAAGTGTGGAAGGAGATCCATATAAAATTCTCACTTCGAAGCAATCAACACTTGTTGAAATAAAGAATGGAGGAAAATTGGCTTAACTTCCATAATTTAATGAGTGGCCAACACCCACTTAATAAAATGGGTTGGTTTTAAATAACCAACACCCATTTAATAAAATGGGTTACAAGAATTTAAGAAAATAGGGCTACACACATTTAATGCAAATGAATTTATTTTGCACAACACTTAGTGGCAAATTGTTGCACAAAAATTAGTGGAAAATGGTTGCACAACACTGGGTGGCAGTTTAGTTTTTACATAGCACAATGTGGTAGAGTTTTAAGAACAAAAATTCTTGCAAAACACATGATGACGACTTGATTTCCAGATCCGTAGTGAAATAATAGAAAGAGAATAAAAGACATCAGAGCAGGGGGAGTAGAGTTGGAGAATGGAAGATTTTAATCTAATACCACAGTAAGGATTGTAATCAAATTATTATTTCCAATAAAAATCTGCAAAAATATCTTTGATCATGGTTTTACCCATTTTGGGATTTCCACGTAAATTTTGTGTTTCTCTTTAAACTATGTGTATGTTTTTTGAATCTAATATTATTGTTATTATTTACCTTACTTATAGGAATTACCATATTAATACTAACACATAGAAATATTTGATATCTTTGAAAATAACCAAATAGCACACCAATGCTTATATTCACACTATGAATTTATGAAGCGATTTCTAGATCAAGTTTCAGAGATCCTCAACCACAAATTAAGCATAAGGATTAAGCAAGATACATAGATATGTATGTAAAGGTGAATCCATAATATGGCACTTTATAGATCATATACAATCTATCCCTATCAATGGCTTCCACCTGAAGCTCTATTTCAAGTGAGTTAGGGACTCTTTCCCTCCCCTTTGTATTTTATGTATTCCTAAGTCACGTCTTATAAGAAAGTCATAATTTTGTGATATAATGGTATTTCTCTATCAAATTCAAAAGACAATGTGATTTTGTGATTTATGGGAAATTCATTTTTTGAATATGGATATGCTATATTCAAAATAATATCATTTAATGCAAAATGATAGATATTGGCTCAAAAAAATGCGATGCACAAAGATTGGCTCAAAAAAAGGTAACGTGTAGAGATTGGACTGAAAAGGGTGGCACATAGGTAAATACGGTAACAACATTCATAGTTATTCAAAAAACATGTGGTGCCTATTGCAATTATTATAAGATGTTGTAATTCATGCATATCCTCCTTTTTACATCACAAAAAGCCTATTCTCACTCCACTATTTCAAGATTTTTTAACAAAATTGTTCTCTACTTATCCTTAGAGCCCCAGAATCATGCAGACAGTTCCAAAGAGTTATCTTCATCAAAAATTTTATCAATAAAAAAGCCTTAAGGATAATCTGACCGTTACAATGGAAGTACCATCTTCAAATGCTTGAGTAGCTCCACAGGCAGAAGAAGGGAGTACAAATTTTACAGATAAGGATGCCAAAATTGTAGATACAATTATCACATGGAAGGATCTAGAAAAGATTTAGAAAAATGTGGAGGGAAGAGTGGTTGTAGGTATGACTCTGTCATATCCAATCACTTTCTATTTCCATTCCTTGCTTTCTTAGTGCATTTGCACTCTTGTCCACCCTTACCCCGAGCTGATTAAAGACATAGTGAAGTTCTACGACCCCAAGTAAAATATTGTTAGAAATTCTAAGGGTAAGGTTCTCTTTACATTGGATCTCTATGTTTTCATCACTACATTTGTCACTGGTTGAAATCCTTTCTTGAAACCCAAGTTGTTTGACACAGCTGATCAAGCAAAATTCTATGCTCCTTCTAATAACATTAAGAATTTCTTGGAATTGCAATTAGAGAAGCCACCTACTAGAGGAATTCTACTAGAAACCCCCATTCCCCTATCAGAGTTTAAGAGCCCAAAGCTTTATTCTATGTTAGCTATGATAGCAGGACTAAAATCATAAGAGCAAGTATATAGGATTGCAATAGCTTAGTATATATTAAACCCTAAAATCTATAACACCTCCATCATGTATGGGAATATCAGATAAATTTTATTTGATTGGACAACTTTTCTATTCCAGCATATTCATGAAGGATTGTCCTATTGTGACTGTCGCACAATGTACCCCAAAGCTTGGGGACCCACCTTTGTTTTTGAGTTTCCTTTATTTTGGGTACCTTTCGGGTGATAATTATGATAGGGTTGCTACCCATGAATGTTCATTGTAATTGCAAAAGTTCATATTTGGGTTAAGGTCTCTATTCATGTTCATTAGCATGCTCTTTAGTTTTATAGGTTGTGTATGTCTAATGTAGTTTTAGCTTCTGTTTTGTTTTAATTGGTGGTTTAGTTTTTGTTAATGTTTTGATTTCATATCTTGCAATATTTGAAATTAATGATAATATATATATATATATATATATATAATAAAAATACATATATAATATATGATATTGGATTTTATTTCCACTTTAATACCTCTTCTTCTATATATATATAAACATATTTAATACAAAAATAAATAAATAAATAATATATCTATTATTATAATAAATAATAATATTAATAAAGGTGAATTCATTTCACCATTTTTTATGAGTATAGATTTATATCATGCAAGTTATTTTATAAATGCTCATTTCTATTTAGATTTCATGATTTCTTATTTTTTCTTTTATGTTTGTCTCATGTTGTTTTATGCTTGTGTGCAGGTGTGCATAGGAAGACTCAAAACCTATGGCCATTATACTGGATTCATGTTTATATGTGGTCTCAAGCCGTGGATAGAGCTACCTCTCAATGTGATGCCAAAACCATTGATCAACAAAGGTTTTGATATCAGAGAATATATGATGACATTGTGTATAGTCAAGGTGCGGATGATGTGGGTAGAAGTGATTTTAAAATAAGTGTTATCGGTGGTATTTTTAGATGAATATTGGAGCTGAGTATGGGACAAATGCACTTTAATCGATTGGACTGTCGAAGTGGTAGACTTGCAAGTAAAATGAGGGACATGGCAATAATGCTGAAAGCAAAATTCTTGGGGAAAACTACTTTGGAAGTCACCATGGAAGATATGAAATGAAGACGTAATATCATGGTAAAACAGTGGCTATGATAACCCTGCTTGTATTGCAGACAAACGCAGATGTGATTTGGTGAAAAATTTATGCACGCAGTGGGCATCGATGGAGTGTTCATAATTCATGGACACGCAAGATCTCCATTGGTCTAGTTTGAAAAATATTGGGCATTTATCATATTACCAGATGATGCGACCGATGTGCAAATTATAGATGAAAGTCAACAAGCGAACATCATTGGTTGAGGTTTGTTGGCCAATACATAGATTTATTAAAGTGGAACGAAATTCCAACATAAAATATATAATTTTTATTTAGTCAAGCACATCGAGGAAGAATCAAAATAAGCTAGGTTGATACTTGTAGATGGTAGCGAAGAATATGGCTGCAGATGGCAACGAGGAAGAATTTATTAGCCTGCAAATAAAATCTCAAACATAAGACAAAACCGTAGTGGTTATGGTGTGAGTGGTTACATGCATATGTGGCCATATATTAATTATATATGGGTAATAAAAGACAAAGCAAGTAAGTAGTTGAGGGCTTGGTGACAAGAAAGTGATGGATATACACTTTAACGATAGTGAAGTATGGTCGAGGATGATCCAACCGCAATGATAAATGGAGTTGCTTGGTTGAGTGGTAGCTTCAGGAGATCAATTTTTTGTTGGGGATGCACGATGATGAGAAAAATTTGGTCACCCACTATGTCGTAAGACATCAAGGGTAGTGTCATATAGGCTGCTTGGCCATTAAAATATTTAAACAATCACTTGGAGGGAGGATGTAGATGCCAGCAGTTTTCATAATAGGTAAATGGGCATTGCTTCGGCATAACATATACATTGAATACATTTTTTTCTGAAGTAGAGTGATGAGGAGGATTTGGACGAAAAATTTATAGCATAACGCAACTCCAGGTGAAGTTTCATTTGTTGGTGATTAGAATCGACTCACTGTGAGAAGTTTCAAAGAACGTGTTAAGAAGTTTGGCAACGATTGGTAACTCACGTGGATCGTGGGCTAGCATTGGGGAAGACACTGATTGGGATGATGTAGTTTAGATGGAAACTAGATGGAATTGATGGACATATACACAATGACATCACCAATGAGCAGAGAGACAAGAGTGCATAAAGATGAATGGAGGTGGAAACAACCCAGAATTTGAGTTTGTGGAACACAACAGGTGGGTGGAGCCCATTTTGGTAATCCATGATGCTTGTCTAGGGGTAAAATTCATGGTGAAACAAATGTATTTTTGACCACAGTGTAAAGTTCTAGACATTAAAGTAAAAGCAATGTAATGCGGATATAGTTATGCAACATTGGATACTATTGAAGACCACAATATTGATTGAAACTATACGTGGAATCCAAGTGAAGAGCTACATTGTAGGTTATGGACAATGGAGTGCGACACAAGAAGTAGATCAGGAACAACTTAGAAGCAGTATAGTGCAGTGGTGAATGAATAAAGAAAATCCATTGCCATGGCTGCTCTTGTATAGTGATATACATTTTATGACAGGGATATTCCCCTAGATTTGGTTTGGATAGCAATGGTATGTGATTTTTGTCAGATATGCATATGAGGAAGTAACTTCACTATATAGTGAGCATCACTATAATCTAGTAGGATATCATGACGAGAGAAGCGACATTTATAGAAATATGTATTAAAGTGGAGCGAAGGTCCCACATGCATATTGTTTTATTTTTGACAATACAGTGGGTTCAATTCAGAGTATGCGGTAAGGATTTCAGGCCAATGGTTGCAATGTGGACAGCAGCAAAATAAATGATCACAAAATGATGTGTATTTTGGTAGCTTTGTATGTAGAAGATCTTGAAAATGAATGTTCAATGTTGGAGGCCTATAACATCAAATGTAGCGACCTTTTGTCATGAGCATCGGGCATATATTTCATAGTGTGGGAGTTCTAGAAACAAAAAGAAAAATAGGAAATTGGTCAGTGGGCATATTGGAGACATAGCAATGGTAGACAATAAAATATGCGGTGATGGCATATCACACATGGTGGGAATCCTCACTGTGGTGGACATTTTGAATGATTATGGTGATAGTATAGTAGCAATGATGATTATAGCTAGGTAGCGACTGTAGTGGTCGTGATGAGTGGTCTAAGTTTGTAGCTTAGAGAGATATTCGTTGATAGGACCCAATATACATGGATGGCATTGTGAGATAAATACTAGGAATAGGGCATGACCTATGTGGAATAAGGCATTAAAATAGAAGATGGTGTTCATTTTAGTACTGAAGTGTATCATATGTCCAACTCAAGGGAATAATTATGAGGACCCACCAGATAGTCTGTGCCTCGTGGCACTACTAATATTGGAGGTGTTTTATTTGGAGGATAGGCTCAGGTCATAATAAGAACTTAGGTAAATTGAAATGGTTTAAATGATATTATACCTCAAAGATAAAGGCAGCAAGTGAAGAATTATAATTTTTTGTTTGACACGAGGCTTTTATGTTACAATAGAAACATTACAAAGCAAATGAAGGAAACATCGAAGGGAAGAAGAAGTAAATAGTGTTGGAAAGAAAACCAGACAAGAGTGAACAAAATGAAGGGTTTTATGGTTTTGCAATGTTAAACAAAGCATTGAAATAATTTAAAAGGGCTAGATCTTTTAGGACCTAGCTTGACCATCGAAAGCCATGACTGGATGGATTTTGCCAAACTGCTGGAATTTTTCTTTCACCACATGATGCCAATTTGGGGCATATTTTTTTGCACTTGTATGTGTGATATTGAATATATTTTTTCTGCAATATAATGGAGATATTTCAAGTTTTAATGCATTTTTATGGTTAACTTTGTCTTATTTTTGGCATATTGCACCATTTCCTTAGAAGCTTGCACCGCATTAGTTGTTTGACTACGTGAATTCGGGTAACACTAATGCTGGTTTTTGTGCAAAATACTAATGCTTGCAGGGTTTGTGGAGAAATTTTTGAGTTGCAGCAATCCATTTATTTTATTTCTATATTTTTATTTTTATTTTTCTAACTTTTCTTTTTGCAGATTTTTTTTAAACTTCGGAGATTAAAATAAAAATCGAAAAAAATTAAAATGCCAAAAATAAATACATGGGTGTGAAGAATGAGCTTCAATATTTCATTTGAAACAATTTCGATCTCATTTCGAAGCCATTTCGAATTTATAAAAATTATTTAAAATTGTTGTTTTATAAGGATTTTTATAATTTCGAATTTTCATATTTTTCACATTTTGAAGGTAAATCAGATTTTCAAGCTTTGCATTTTTATTCGCAAGCAATAAATGAACTTCCCTTTATGAAAATTACAATTTCATTAAAGGGAGTTGATTTATATGGCATTCCATAGGCCATCATTTTCGGAGCAATAAATTCACCTCTCTTTATGAAAATTCTGATTTCATTAAAGAGAGGTAATTTATACATTATATCAAAGGCTATTGTTTTAAAGCATTAAATTATTTCTTCTTTATGAAAATCATGATTTCATTAAAGAGGGATAATTTATAATGACATTTTAAGGCCATTATTTTAAAGCAATAAATTGTCATCTCTTTATGAAAATTAATTTCATCAAAGAGGGGTAATTTATTTTATTATATCAAAGGCTATTGGCATTTCTTTATGTTCAAAGCAACATCAAGTGAATCCTTTCATCATTTAAATTTCCAATTTAGAGATAGATTTTAATCTTCTATTTCATGCTTAAAGTAGGGTTTAATGCAAGATAAAAACTTGTTTAAAATCTACTTAATCAAAAGAAGATAAAATCTACCTAAAATCCTTCAAGATAAAATGAACTAAGGCTTTACATCGTGGTCATATGAGGGCCAATCACATTTGTATTTTCTTTTAAGTTTCATGAACAATCATTAGTATAGCATGATAAAATAAACCAACATAGGCCCCTTGTTAACAGTTACTTGCAAATCACTAAGGTATTCCTAGCACTTATTTGATACATCTTCACAAGATTATAAATACACATGTGCAATGCTTATATAGCGGAACCTTGGAGAAGTTTTTTGTTTTAACTTCTTTGCAAGAGAGGGTTTTGTGATCAAAATCCTAAGGGTGAGTGTGGTTTTGCAATTGGGTAAAATTACCACTCAACATTTTGGCGCTAGAAGGAGGGCATGAATTGGTTTACTTTATTGCTATTTAGGTGCTAAATTGTTCATGTTTACTTGAAATATTTATTTGAAAGCATTGGTTTGGACTAACGAAGTTTTGTTTACATATGATCACTTTCATTGATTTTAACGTTCTCTAATTGATGATGCATTAATGCTAACCTTGTTGCAAATTGGAAATTGTTCTTTGATGCCATGGTTTAATTGATGCATATCTTTTGGTTGATGCTAACCATTTTTTGGGGAATATTTTTTATTGTGAGGAGTTGCTAATAATCATTTGTTGTTGTCATTGTTAATCACATCACAACTTAGTCAAATGGCTACAAATGTTGGAAAGTGGTATGGGGTGCATGGTAATCCTTTGAACATTGGGGGAGATGCTCATGACATACCCAAGAACATAGAGGAATTTTTGCCCAAGTTTAAACACAATGGCACAATATTAGTCGAGGAGCACATTCAGTCCTATGTGGATACCTTAATTAGATGAAAAGTCAAACATGAGGATGTGGCTTGTAGATTATTTCCTTGGAGCCTAGATGATACGACATATGATTGGTACATCAATCTACCCACTGGCTCTATTACATCTTGGGCCCAATTAGAAACTACTTTTATCAATCAGTTTAGGTTGCCCATAGATCCTGCCATGATTTATCATCAATTTGCTTCTTGCAGGAGGGAACCTAATGAGCCATTGAGAACATTCAACATGAGATTTCGAAAGCTCTATGTAAGATTGATTGCTCCCTTTACTATTGTGGAAAGCGTTGGCCTTCAAATATACTTTGGGGCATTGGATCCCTTGCTTGCCATGTTCACTAGGACAAATCCTTTGGTCACTACTCTTGCCTCGACCTACATGGAAGCCATGACTGTAGAACAATAATTAAGGCCGCAAGGTTTTGGGATGGAGCAATTACCTATGGTAGGACAACTAGGGGCTTACAATCAAACCTCGATGATAAACCAGGCATGGGCACAATAGAATTTGATGTCAAATGCTTTGCCCTACAATCAATTTTATCCTACCATACCCACTTATACTCCCACATGCGCTTATACGAGTACATATATCCATCCAACCACTCCATCATGGTTAGAGAACCATTTGGTCACTCATGGAGCCATAACAACAAGCGCTCAAGCTTTACCTACTTATGTCAATCCAACTAATCCTACTACTTCTACCACCCAACCCAAGGAGCTTGTATCAGAAATAAAAGACCGAAAGAAGTTGGTTAAGAAGTTAAGTAGAGATATGGTTCCATTACAAAAACAAGTGCATCAAAGTATGCTTCCAAATCATCCTAGGAATCAAGTTCATGATACTAATCTTAATGATATTCCATGTTATGCTCCTTCAGATGATAGAGAAGGTCTAGATCTGACTTACATTGAAGTAAATGCCTATTCAAAATTTCTTGAAGAGCTTGAATATTTTGGAGAAGAAATACTATGGATGGGTAACAAGGAGTTGGAACCAAATGATCACCATTTTTTTTGGGAAAGAAAGGATTTAGAATCATTATTCACAAAGGAGGATTGGGATGATCATAGAAAGAAGAATGTAAAAATTGATCCCATTATAGAAACCCCTAAGCCATCAAAAGTGGTTGAAAGTGAATTTGAAAGAGAATCAATAAATGAATTCAAAGACATAACAAAATTTCACCACTTGTTCTTGGAAGATACTTTGGATGATATTGTTGAAACTGATGGCCAAGAAAACCCACACCTTCCAAATTGTGATAAAATTGAATCATGGGTTACCAATGTGGATTATGATAGCCTTACAAATTTGAATACAAGAAATAACCCACTCTTGGAAATAATTGAACCATCTAAGGAAGGTGAAGATGAATTTGATGAGAAACATGTTGATGAATCGAAAGATGACGAAGAAGTAGTTGAGCATCACAACTTGATTTTGGAAGATGATTACTATGATTCTTGGAAGAAATGGGAAGAATATGCTCACTCCAAACCTTCTAATGAATTTTTTGTGTCAATTGATATGCAGGATAATACAATTGCTTTCTCACATGAGGATATTACAAGTCCTGTACAATCTGAGAATGTTTTGAAAGAAGGGTTGGAATCTCATCAAGTGTTGGAAAATGATAATGATTCTACTACCATGGATAAAGAGGGAGGACCATTTGCTTTGGTCCCCTTTGAGGGACAAGAAATTAAAAATCTTGATCCACCTATTGGCTCTACAATGTCTAAGCCATCTCAAAATGAGGAAATTCCATAACTTAAGTGGTTTGGGTTTGATATTATTGATGATCCTAATGAAAATGTGGATTTTTAAATATCTCAAGCCATTGATCATGGAAAGGTGTTATATGACACTTATCTTGAGAAGCTAGGTTCTTGTTTTGAAAAAGATGGGTGTATGTTTGATTGGGTGCCTAACTTTGGTATTTTTGAATAGGTGTTTGATGATGATGAAAGTCATGAAGAAAAGGTAAAGATTACTTTGTCAAATGAAAATATGTAAAAGGTAAAATCTAAACCTTTATGTTCCATTATTCAAAATCTTGGTAAAAATTTGCATCATGAAATGTTAGATTCAAATGTGATTAATGATGAAATGCCATTGGAGGTTAATAAAGAACTAGAATTAATTTCTACTCACACCTCTAATAAGATTGCTTTGGTGAATGAAATAGAGGTTGATGCGTTTGAATTGTTGAATCAAGTTCATCAACAATTAACAATTGAATCTAGGATAAAAGCTTATAATGATTCTCATTTAGTAAATATCCTAGATGCTTGCAAATTGTTATATAAGTTTGATTGGCCTATAAACATGGAAAATGAATTGGCTTTAAAATTTTTAGAAATAGGCTCTTATTTGCAAGATCTCATATTTGAAAAGGAAGGCCTAATTCTAAATCATGAATCGAATTGTGAAATTTACATCTTAATGAATGGACAAGAAAGAATTGAAAATCAATTATTGTCTAATCAATTTAATGATTTGAAGCTTCACTATGGGATTGTTAATAGAACTAAATCAAATTGGTGGGGTGAGAGAGGTAAGATGAAAATTGTTGTATTGTTTGGCCTAATCTTATTTTCATTGGATTCCTGCAAAGCTTGGCATGCGTATCATGTTATATGTCTTTTGAAATGTGCTAATCATGTTTGGGATCCAGGGAAGTGATGGCTCAAATATTTGCACCATCTTGTACCATAGTGTATATTTTTGTATATAGTTTTGGTTTTCATGCTTTCATTTTAGTTTTGTGATTGTGTTCTTTTCAGTTTACATTAGGTCAAGTTGCAAATTTTTGTTTGTGTTTTTAGTTTTGTGTTTTGGGTTGTTCCTTTGTTTTGAGGTGATGTTTCGTGGTCACTAATTTATGGCCTCTTGCCCATTTTTTGTGTTCCTTTGTTAAGTAGGTTGGAATACCTAATCTGAAAGCAAGTGAACCTAAGAAAAGGGGGATGAGTTATTTTGTGATCATGCTTAGATTTTGGGATTAAAATGGTGGAGAGTGGAACAATGAAACATTTTGCTAAAGCTCCACATGTAACTCACATATTAAAGGGTATTTCTGGAAGTCCTAAAGGATGAAGTTATCTTGATTTGCAAATTAAGGCAAAAATTCAACACGCTCTATCTCTATGCTTCCTAACCCTCATGATACATAAATTATTGCAAAGCTATAAAAAAAATGAAAAAAACGAGCATTGAAAAGCTTGATCAAATCAGTCACAAAGTCTAGATAAAAACTCTACCGAGGCTATGGACGCTTGACCGATAGTAGGGCTCTATCTAGACACAACTCGATTATAAGAAAGGATTTGTAAAATATTAAGCAAACACAAGGGTGAGTTAGATAAACCCTACCGGGGCTATAGACGTCCAACTGGAAGTAGGGCTCTATCTGTAAAAGTTTTTTTTATGAGTCGTGCTTCATAGCCTAAATGTGAACTAGATGATGGAATTTGGAAGGTTTTTAGAGATACAAAATGAATCACTTTGTCACACACTAAGCAAAGGCATATGGATTAGTTGTTTATTCAAAGTTTTTTACCCCCACATTCTCGAGACATCGCTAAATAATTTTATTTTTCTAATATTTGATGTTCTCATTTCAGATTTGGGTTCTTTTTTTGGTAAATTAAAATATTAGATTACTAAAACGGGTTTAAGGATCCCGAAACCATGATACAAAACCAACAATGCTTGTTGTGAGCAGAAGATAGTAACAATAGGGACAAACCACAAACCTTAAAACATGAGAAGCCAAAAAGGAGGACACAGCCTCAAACACAAGGACATAGAAAAAAGGACACACCCTAAGATGAAAAACCTGCTTAATAAAAAAGGAATAGGCTCCACGCAGGGTAGTCGCAGGAATAGAGGAAGACCAGATAGCAGAAGAAAAATAGGTTCCACGCAGGGTAGCCTCTAAACCAAAAAACTAAGTAAATGAGGAAATTAATCCTCTACAAGGACCTTGTCCTCATCCTTGAAGTCATCCTGATCAGCTTCCTTGAGCTCTTCTTTAACCACATTTTCCTTTTCAACTTTGGACCCGCCATAAACCTCCTGATTGCTCTGACCTCCAAAAAATAGCTTCTGAAGTCCTTCCCTGATGTCAATTATCGAATTGACCATGGCATTCATCATGGTAGTGGTCAAAGAAATGATGAATTCCTTTAGATGTTTGGTCTCATCCTCAGGTTCCTCCTCCTCATTTTTTATTTCAATAACGTTGCACCGAGCTGCCAGGTTTTGGAGGTGGGCAGACTTTCTGACAGGTTCTTCTGCACTTTCAAAACTAATACTCTTCATATCCCTTAGTTATGTGACCACCTCAATGGCCTTCCTCTTCTTTTTAGCAAGGGCAAGGCGAGAAGAAGACCCCACAGGTTTGGTAGGACTAGGGATGCTTGGGTTGGGTTTGGGGCTATTGGCCAGGACATAGGTATAAATGACCTTGAAAAGGCCCTGATGGAGGGGAAGGTCATGGCTCTTTTTGTTTCTACAGGTATTGATCGAGAAATTAATGGAGTTGAGGAAAAACTGGGGGATACTGAGGGGGTTGATGTCATGAAAATGATTAACAAAGGCCAAATGGTAGGTTTTGAGGGTTTTATCTGGGTCATCGATGGTGATGAATTCCATAATTGGTTTCATCACATCATCCCAAGGGGTATTCAGGTCACTTCTGTAAATTCTAGGGGCCTTGGAATTTTTAAGGATCTTCTCATTCTCCTTGAAATCCTTGATTTCAACCTCCCAATTATGCTTGTGCCTGTGGATAAATCACCCTTTAGGATTCTGGCCAGTAATAGCAGACAACAGATGAAGGTCTACCATGAAACTTCTTTCATGCACGGTGACAACACCATTATCCCAAGTTTCCAGGAAGGCTAAAGTAATATCTAGCTCATCGCCAGAAAACATATGGAGAAAGGGGAAAAAGTGGTGGTCCTTGAGGATTTTCTCCCGCAATAGGGTCATAGGTGAAATTGTTGGGCTCAATGAAAGGCATGGTGGACAGGCGACGGGGATTGAAATGGAGATGGATGGGAGAGACAGGGGTGAGCGAGAGGGACAACAGACAATGAAAGTAGAGGGGGATAGTATGGGGGGTGATGGCTAGGCGAGGAGGTGTAGTGGCGTATAAAAAGTAGTAGACTTGGGAGAAACACCATGAACGTTGGGGAATGCCAAAAAAATTATTATCGAGCATGGGAGAGAGCCAAAAAGGAAGACATGAGAGCAAGGAAAATTTGGCACACAGGGAAAGGATGGCTTGCACTTGAGAAGGGGTTGATTGCTCAGAGAAGGACACTGATCGAGGATAATGTGAAGGTTTGGGAAAATAACCTTGACAAAAATTGTATTGGAAATCGGTCTAGAGTTTTTGGAAAAATATTTAGCACCTCCATGATTTCTTGGGACACTGAGCTTCAGAATCTAGGGAACCATCTTGAAATGACCATTGGTAGCATTTCTATTACTCTTGCAATGCCACGTCCTAATCCCGTGTTTGGTGGTAGTAAAATTTCTTCGGGCTATAGTTTTGTATTGGGATTGGGGGTTACTCAGCCCAAGGATGGTATGATTTTGTTGCCATAATGAGCAAATAGTGTGATTATGGTGGAGACCTCCGAGAAATATTCTATTATTGGAACTCAGCATGTCACTTTGGTACCTGCACACGTGTGACAAATATTTAAAGCACACATTAGCGTACATTCCAACAATGAAAGCCCAGAAAAAAGTGACCTTTCGGTGGTGGTTGACGTGGATGGACAACTGGAAGATATGCTGATGGTAGAGATGGATGAGATGGATGGACAACTGGGTGAACTGGTGGCGGTAAATATGGATGATGTGGATGGACAGGTGGACCCCAATATCCAATAGGGTATTAAGGAAGTCACTTGTGATATGGCACATGAATATCCTCCAGAATCTGTTGATGTTATGCATGAGGTAAAGGATGGAGGTCCTGGAGGACAACATCCTAGTGAGGAGAATCATTCCTTTGAGGTTTTTCCTGGTCAACAATATTGTGAATATCCTCAGGAATGTCATTAATCCAGGTCTGAATGTTGATCGTGTGAACTCCGATGTTAGCTAGCCTATCCGCAACCTTGTTTGCTTCTCTGTAAGCATGTTGGAAGATGACATCTTGCATGTCAAGTACAAGAGTCCTGGCTTCTTCAATATAGTCTCTGACTCTCCAGGAAGGACTGCTATCATTGTGCCTTAGGTGGTTGATGATGTTGAGGGAGTCTCCTTCGACTATCAGCTTGTTGGTAAAGTTCTTTGCAATGGAAAGCCCTCTCCACATGCTTTTTGCTTCAGCAACATGGTTGGTCTGTTCACCCAATCCCTCAGCAAAGGCTAGGATGACTTTTCCTTGGTGGTTTCTGAGGATGCCTCCTACTCCTACTTTCCCTGGGTTACCTTTAGTAGCTCCATAAAAATTTAGTTTTAACCATCCCATCGACGGAGGGATCCATTTGGAGTCTATTCTAGGGTTGGCCGGAGGACAAGAATCCTCTAAGGATAGGCCAAGAGTTTTGCCTAGCTCAGTCTCAAACCTGGAGGCTGGTTTGGGGGAAGGGGGTATGAGGGAAGCATTTTCCATTGCAAAGGCTAGGATTTTGTTGGTGATGAGCTTTGGAATCTTTGGCTTTTGGGAGAAGACTCTGCTATTTCTTTCAAGCCAGACTTGCCAAAGGAAGTGGTGGAGGTAAGTCTTCCAGAAGAATTTGAGGCGAGGGTCAAAAAATGGGGAGGGCCATTGGGTAAAAAGGTCACCGATGGAGCATGGTTTGACCCACTGGATATGGAATGAATGGAATATGGAGTCAAGGATGGATGAGGAGAAGGGACAATGGAGGAAAAGGTGAGAGGTGGATTCCTAGGCATTAAGGCATAGATTACATCTATTAGGGATGGGAATACCTTTCTTGATAAGGTTGTCTATAGTCAGGATTTTCTCTTGAATAGCTAACCAGGTGAAGAAAGAGACCTTAGGTATGAGCGACTTGATCCAGACAAGGTTGAAAGGCAGCAGGTTTTCCTCATCATCAAGGAGGAGGAGATAGGCAGATCTGACTATGAAATCCCCACTTTTTGAAGGTTCCCAAATGAACTGATCCAAAGAGTTAGTTGAGGGGATGATGGTAGAATGCAGGAGGGAGTTCAGGGTGGATGATTCATTGGGGAAGATAGGGCACCTAATGCTTTTCCACTTGATGATGTTATTCTGAGTGTAAAGGAAGTTAGAGACTTTATGCCCTATTCTTGAATCAATGAAATATTTGAGTCTAGACAGAGTAGGATCCTTAATGAGAGGGTCTTTGGTGATCCATTTGTCATCCCAAAAATCAATTTTGCTTCCATCTCCCAACTTCCACCTTAGTCCTTTCTTGAGGAGAGGCCTAGTACTTGTAATGGAATTCCAGAAGGCCGAACCTCGGATGGGGGTATTAACACTGAGAAAGTTGTTGTCCCAAAGATATTTCCTTTTGACAATAGAGGTCCACTCATTTCTGTCACCAGAAACTAGTCTCCATGCTTGCTTGGCTATCAATGTGGTATTGAGGGTATGGACCCTCCTAAGCCCTACACCACCTTTGTTTTTGGGTTTGCAAACTTTGTCCCAGGCCACAAGATGGATTCTTTGTTTGTTCTCAGTTCCTATCCAAAGAAAGTTTTTTTGAATTTGTTCTATTCTGTGGGAGATAGCAACAGGGGCTCAAAACACAGAGAGGAAGTACACAGGGATGCTTTGAAGGGCTGCTGAAGTTAAGGTGCATTTGGTAGCTTGAGATAGGAGGTTACCCTTCCATCCTGCAAGTTTTTTTTGAATTCTCTCTATGACATTATTCCACATGGAAGCTGTGGGTTGGCCATAAAACAAAGGGAGGCCAAGGTACGTTGTAGGAAGGGTGGCCACAGAGCATTCAAGAATTCTGGAAATCTTATTCTATCTTTGGATAGGTGTATTTAGGAAATACAGTTTGCTCTTGTTGAAGTTAACCTTTTTCCCAACAGCTACTTCATAAAGCTTGAGAATAAATTTAATCACCTGTGCCTCAAACATAGAAGCATTAGTGGTCATAATAGTATCATCCACAAATTTTTGATGTGAAACTAGAGTGGTCTGAGATGAGGCTTTAATTCCTGATAAAAGACATGTTCTACAAGCAGCTTGAATGGTTCTTCCTAGGGCTTCGATAGTGATGATGAATAAAAGGGGTGATATGGGATCCCCTTGTCTAAGGCCTCTACTACTTTGGAAATATCCTATGGTGGATCCATTAATGAGGATAGAGAACCAAGGAGAAGAAATGCATGCTTTGATGAGATCAACCCACTCGGGATGGAAACCAAATTTAAGTAAGATGGCTAGAAGAAAGTCCCAATTAACTCTGTCATAAGCTTTATTCATGTCAAGTTTGAGAACAAAGGAGGACTTCTTAGTCTTAGAGGTAGAATGCAAGGCTTCATGGATGGAAATGACACCATATAGGATTGATCTGCCTTGGATAGAACTACCCTGGCAAGGATTAATGATTCTAGGCAAGATGCTCTTCATTCTATTAGCCATGATCTTGGTGAGAATCTTGTATGCAACATTACATAGGCTAATGGGTCTATAGTCAGCTAAGGATTTAGTAGTGGGATTTTTAGGAATGAGAGCTATGAAAGTGGAATTATAACCTCATGGAATTATCTTAGAAGACTAAAATTCTCTAATGGCTAGGCACACATCTGGACCAACAATGTCCCAGAAAGTTTGAAAAAAATGGGGGGATAACCATCAGGTCCTGGGGCTTTATCAGGATTCATAGAGAAAAGGGCAGACTTGATTTCATCATCCTGAAAAGGAGCAATTAAGCTAGAATTAACATTATCTAAAATAGAGTGGGGGATGTGATGAAGCATGGAAGCTTGGGCAGGGGCCGAGCAGGAGTTATCATCCTCAAGGAGGTTTCTGAAGTAAGAGCTAGCTTCATTCCTGATTTCCTCTAAATCTGAAGTGGAGGAACCATCACTTTTAGTCAATTCTTTGATACGGCTGTTGCTTCTATTCCTTAGAGTAGACACATGGAAGAATTTCATATTAGAGTCTCCTTCTTTGAGCCAGAGAGCTCTGGATTTTTACCACCAAAAGGACTCTTCACAAGCAAGGACATTGTGGAGCTCAACAAGGATTTGTTTCTCTTCATCTCTAGTCTGATCATCCAACGTCCCTTCTTGAATTTTTAGTTCTATATTTTCAAGTCTTTCTTTGAGAGATTGTTTGTTGGCAAAGAGATTACCAAAGACTTCTCTGTTCCAAATTTTTAGATCTTCCTTGAGACTTTTGAGCTTTTGAGCAAGTTTATAGGAGGGGTGTCCCTGAAAATCTTGTTGCCAACAATGGGAAACCCTCTACCTCAGATCTGGATGGTGTATCCACATAGCCTCAAATCTGAAAGGCCTTTTGTAAGGATTGGATTTATCAATCTCAAGGATTAGGGGATTATGATCTGACCCTATTTTTGGGAGAGGATGAAGACTAGCATCTCCAAACACTTGAACTACTTCTTGGGAGAGGAAAACTCTGTCTAACTTGACTTGTATGTGTTGGATTCCTGCTCTTCTATTGCTCCACATGAATTTAGCCTTTTTGAGTTTTATGTCCATTAGGTTGTTGGAGTTGACAAAGTCATTGAAATCCTCCATGCTTTTGAGTGGTATTTCAGTCCCCCATTTTTTTCTGAAGGATATAAAGGGGTGTTGAAGTCTCCTACCACAATCCAGGGAATGTTCTGAAAATAGTCCTTTATTCTACTCAGGGTTTCCCACATCTGAGCTCTCCCAGCAATAGTGTTAGGAGCATAGATATTAGTGAGGATCCAGGACAAGTTATTGTTGCAGTCATGAAATAGAATGCTTAAAAGTCTATCACTGGAGTGTAATAATCGGCCATCTACTTTTTGTTTATCCCAAAGACACATGAGGCCTCTAGAGGATTCTCTAGCTTCACTGTAAACCACACCTGCATTTTTCCAAATCATATTGCCAACTGAAATAGATTTGTTAGCGTTTGTCTTGGTTTCCTGTAAAATGATAATTGAGGGTTTAATATCCTTCCTCATAGACTTAACAAGTCTTTGTTTAACTAGCCCATTAAGGCCTCTCACATTCCATGAGAGGATCTTCATTTAGAATATTTGGGTGCTTTTTTGCCTCCCCTTCCTTGATGATGGGGGGTTTGGAGTTTTTATTCTCCTCTCTAGGTTGAGAAGTAATGGTGGGAAAGAGGGTTTTCTGAATTCCATTGGCTATGTCATCTTCAACACCTCTCTTCCAAGTTTCATCTTTTGAAGGTCTTCCTCTTTTTTTCTCGCTACCAAAATCAATGGGTGATTTGGTGGTACTTCTGGTTTGCTTTGGGCTGAACTTATACAGAATGATCTTCTCTAGGACAGGACTAGGAGGTCTGTTGTAGTGCTGACTCAGACGGGGAGAGGTCATGTCTACCATGAGATTATCATGAAAGTTCTCCATACTTCCATCCTAAGGGCTATGAGAAGGGCCTAACTTGGACAGGGATTTGATGAAGTTTAGGTCAATGTTTAGGTCAGGAGGGATTTGGGTATCTTGATGATAGTTCTTGGTTCCTACTTGAGCCTGATCGGGAGAAAATTTTTGCTCTTCCTGAAGAGGAGGTTTGGAAAGGGGAAACTGAGAAATCTGGGTATTGGATTTAGGGGGACAACTCTTTGTACCTTCTTGGGTGAGGTTTGGGGTACCCTTAGGAGTTTCCTTAGGAGGAGAATTCAAAATAGAGGATATCATAGTATTTTCTTCTAATATTTTATCAGATTCATCAAGGATGTTAAATCTATTGGAGATAGCAAGAGGGGAACTTACTTGGTGATGATCTGGATTCATCATTTCCTTGCCTTTGTGTGATTGTGAACCTCCTTGGGGTTTTGGTATCTTTTGTTGTTGGTGAGGACCTTTCCCTATCTGGGTATGATTCTACCATTTCTTTTGGGGTTTGGAGAAGCCACTATTTTTGCTACCTCTATTTTGGTCTATGGGGGCCCCTTGGGAATGGGAAGCACCATCGTCTTGCCTTTGATTCGTCTCCATGGTGAGTTGGGACTTGAGGGTGGGGCACTAAGATCTGAGGTGCCCTTGAGTATGACACTCGACACAAAAGGTCGATTTATTCTCATACTCTAGGGGTTGCTTTTTGCAATAGGATTTATGAATTAAGTTGACATAGGTTGGAAGCTCAGATGCTAAGTTAGCATTGACATAGATCCTAGCAACATTCATATGCTTACGTGCTCGAGTGATAGGATCGATAGCCACAAGGTCCCCTATAACATTGGCAATGACAAGGAGAATATCATCATGCTAGAGGTGAAAGGGGAGGTTTGGGATGCGCACCCAGATAGGGGCATAGTTAATGTCCTGAGTATCAGGATCAAAATCTAGGTCCCATTTCCTCAAGAACAGGCTCTTGTGGCCTAGGAACCAGGGTCCCCCTATGAGGATGCGGTTCGTGTCCTCATTGTTGCTTAGTCTGATTGCAAAGAAGCATCTAGAAAGGTCAACAAGCTCCATATCTCCTAGGGTCTTCCATTTGGTGACAGCCCACCTAGGGATGGTCTCCATATCGGGCCTTCCTCCAACAAACTTCCCAACAAGGGCATATCATTCCATTGAAAGATATTTGTTGGCTATGTTTTTAGGGATGCAGATGTTTTGTCCATCTAGAATAATGGTGGTGGTAGGAATCTTGTGAGGACAACTTCCTTCATTGGAAAGGATGTTAGCATAGGATGCTACCTTGGTGGGATCAGTAGTGGGTCCCTTGGAGCATTGGGGAAGGGACCCAGTGTCGGGGGGTTCTTCTCCCCAGAAGATTTGAGGTTGTTCACAAGATTTGGTCGTACTTGGTCATTCATCCTCTGCATCACCATTGTCCTCCTTACTGCCATCCTAATCCTTGTTGTCACCCTATGCTCCTACCTTACTGCCATCCTTCCATGCACCAGAGGTTTCAGAGCCAATTTTCCTGCCTTCGCCATTCTTCTCTGCCTTCCAATGCTAATGACTTTTAGAAACTATATTTGGGTTCTTCACCTGAAATGCTCAGGAGCATTTCCTAGCAGAGTTGTCATTTTTTGTGACTGTCGCACAACGTACCCCAAAGCTTGGGGACCCACATTTATTTTTTATTTTCATTTATTTTGGGTGCCTTTCGAGCGATAATTGTGATAGGGTTTCTACCCATGAATGTTCATCATAATTTCCAAAGTTCATCTTTGGGTTAAGGTCTCTATTCATGTTCGTCAGTGTGCTCTTTAGTTTTATAGGTTGTGTATGTCTAGTGTAGTTTTAGCTTTTGTTTTTTTTTATTTGGTGATTTAGTTTTTGTTAATATTTTGATTTCATATCTTGTGATATTTGAAATTGGAGATAATATATATATATTAAATAAATAGATAAAATACATATATAAGAAGATGGAAATAAAATGTTCTAATGTTGGAATTTCATTCCACTTTAATACCTCTTCTTCTATATATATATAAATATATTTAATACAAAAAAATATAAAACAAAAAAATAATAATAAAAAAATAAAAAAATAATATATATATATATATTATTATAATAAATAATAATATTAATAAAGGTGAAATCATTTCACCACTTTTTATGAGTATAGATTTATATCGTGTAGGTTATTTTATAAACGCTCATTTCTATTTAGACCTCATGATTTTTTTTATGTTTGTCTCATGTTGTTTTATGCTTGTGCACAGGTGTGCATAGGAAGACTCAACACCTATGGCTATTATACTAGATTTATGTTTATATGTAGTCTCGAGCTATGGATAGAGCTACCTCGTAGTGTGACACCAAAGCCATTGATCAATGAAGGTGTTGAAACCATAGAATAGAGGATGATATTGTGTATAGTCAAGGCATAGACGACGTGGGAAAAAGTGATTCAAAAATGAGTTTTTTCGATGGTATTTTTAGATGAATATTGAAGTCGAGCATGGGATGAATGAACTATAATCGATTGGACTATAAAAGCAACAGAATTGTAGGTAAAATGGTGAACAGGGCAATAATTTTGAAAGCAAAACCATCAAGGAAAACCGCTTTGGAAGTCATCACAGAAGATATGAATTGGAGATGTAAGATCATGGCGAAACAGTGGCCATGATAACCTTGCTTGTATTTTAGATGAATGTAGATGCAATTTGGTGAATAATTTATGCACACTGTGGGCATTTATGGAGTGTTCATGAGTCACAAACACACAAGATCACCATTGGTCCAGTTTGACAAAGATTGGGTATTTATCAGATTACCATATGACATGGCTGGTGTGCGCACTATACATGAAAGCCAACAAGTGGATATCATTGGTTGAGTTTTGTTGGCCAATACATAGTTGTATTAAAGTGGAACAAAATTCCAATATAAAAAATATAATGTTTATTCAGTAAAGCATAGTGATGAAGAATCAAACATAATCCAGGATGATGTTCGTAGATGGCAATGAGGAAGATGGCCACAAATGGTAGCAAGGAAGACTTCATTAGCCTACAAATAAAATCTCAAATTTAAGATAAAATTGTAGTGATTATGGTGTGAGTGGTTGCACATATATGTGGCCATATATTCATTATATATGGGTAATAACAGATAAAGTAGGCAGGTAGTTGAGGGCTTGATTATAGGAATGTGATGGATATACACTTTGACAATAGTGAAGTATGGTTGAGGATGATCTGATCACAGTGGTAAATGAAGATGCCTAGTTGAGCGGTAGCTTCAGGAGATCAAATTTTTGCTGGGGATAAATAATTATGAGATTGTTGTTGTCATCCACTATGTCGTAAGACGTCAAGGGCAGTGTCATATAGGCCACTTGACCATTAAAATTTTTAAACAATCACTTGGAGAGAGGATGTAGACGTCAATAATTGGTGGAATAGGTAAACAGGAATTGCTTCGGTATAACATATACGCCGAATACATTTTTTTTTAAGTAGAGTGACAAGGAGGATTTGGACAAAAAATTTCTAGGTGAAGTTTTGTTTGTTGGTGATCAGAATCGACTCATTGTGAGAAGTGTCTAAGAACATGTTAAGAAGTTTGGAAATGACTGGTAACTCATACATGGATCGTGGGATAGTGCTAGGGAAGACACCGATTGGGCTGGTGTAGTTTTTATGGCAACTGGATGGAATTGATGGAGATATACACAATGACAACATCGATGAACATAGAGACAAGAGTGCAGAAAGATGATTGGAGGTGAAAACGACCCAAAATTTGAGTTTGTCGAACACAGTAGGTGGGTGGAGCCTATTTTGGCAATCCATGATGCTTGTCTAGGGGTAAAATTCATGGTGAAACGAATGTCTTTTCAAACACAGTGTAAAGTTCTAGATGTCAAAGTAAAAACAATGGAACACAGACATAGTTATGCAACATTGGACACTATTGAAGACCACAACATTGATTGAAACTACACATGGACTCCAAGTGAAGAGCTACGTTATAGGTTATGGAAAATGGAGTGTAGCACAAGAAGTAGACCAAGAACAACTTAGAAGCAATATAATGCAGTGGTGAATGGGTAAATAAAATCCATTGCCATGGTTGCTCTTGTATAGTGATATACATTTCATGATAGGGAGATTCCCCCAGATTTGGTTTAGATAGAAGTGGTATGTGATTTTTTTTAGATATGCATATGAGGAAGTAACTTTACTACATAGTGATCATCACTATAATATAGTAGGATATCATGATGAAAGAGGTGTTATTTACAAAAATATGTATTAAAGTGGAGCGGAGGTCCCACATGCATATTATATTATTTTTGAAAACACAGTGGGTTCAATTCAGAGCATGCGGTATGGATGTCGGGCCAATGGTTGCAATGTGGACAGTAGCAAAATAAATGATCACAAAATGATGTAGATTTTGGTATCTTTGAACATGGAAGATCTTGATAATGAATGTTCAATGTTGGAGGCTTGTAACATCGAATGTAGTGACCTTTGCATCGAGCATATATTTGATAGTGCAGGAGTTCCAGAAACAAAAAAGAAAAATAGGAAATTTGTTAGTGGGCATATTGGAGATATAGCAATGGTAGACAGGAAAATGTGTGGTGATGACATATCACACGTGGTGGGTGAAGGGACTAAAAAATAAGGCATGCTTTATTTACAAGTTATCTTACAATATATAAGCATCAAGCTTAGGAGGGAGATATGACAAGTGTCATAAGCTCAACTCCAAGTGTCTTTCAGAAGACACCACTCCAACTCAAACTAAATACAGGGACAAGTGGCATAAGACAAATGTCAACATGTCAATTATAGGCACAGTGCACATTATAACAATAATAATATTCTAACATTCCCCCTTAATGTGCACCATCCTAAAAATATAAGTCAACATTAGATAACATTCCCCCTTAATGTTGACTTCTTTTACATAGATATAACAAATTGCTAAACTGAGAAAAATTATCTTTCCCAAGTGACTTGGTGAAGATGTCTGCCACTTGATATTGAGTTGGTACATACTCCATGTGTATAATGTCTTCTTGGACCATTTCTCTTATGAAGTGATGATGGATCTCAATGTGCTTTGTTCTAGCATGGAAAACTGGATTCTTGGTCATCTTGATGGTACTTTGATTGTCACAATATATATGTTGGACCACGTATGAATAGTCCAATATCATTAAGTAATTGCCTCAACCATATTGCCTCCTTAGTTGCCTCAACTGATGCTCTATATTCAACTTCTGCTGAAGATAATGAAACTATGTTCTGCTTCTTTCTACTAGTTGTCCTGGATCTTCTAGTTTCAAGACAACTAGCCCAATCTAAATCTGTGTAGCCAACCAATGAAAAATCATCACTTGATGTATATATAAGGCCATGATGAGGTGTGGCCTTGAGGAATCTCACAATCCTCTTAGTTGCTATCCAATGGCTCTTCTTAGGATCCTGCATGAATCTGGAAATAAGGCCAACTGAATAGCAAATATCTGGTCTAGTTGAAGTTAAGTAGATCAAAATTCCAACTAGATTCCTATAAAGGGTACCATCAAACCTTTATTCATCATCACTATTGACCAATTTCAACTCGATTTCCATGGGAGTGAGAGAGGGCTTACACTCCATACAAAAAATAAGGTACGCTTTATTTACAAGTTATCTTACAATATATAAGCATCAAGCTTAGGAGGGAGATATGTCAAGTGTCATAAGCTCCACTCCAAGTGTCTTTCAGAAGACACCACTCCAACTCAAACTGAAGACAGGGACAAGTGGCAAAAGACAAATTTCAACCTATCAATTATAGGCACAGTGCACATTATAACAATAATAATATTATAATAGTGGGAATCTTCACTATGGTGGACGTTTTGAACGGGTCTTGTGATAGTATAGTAGAAAAAATGATTGTAGTCAGGTACCTTAATTCTAGGTAGCAACTATAGTGGTCATGAAGAGTGGTCTAAGTTTTTTAGCTTGGAGAGATATTCACCTACAGGATCCAATATACATGGATGGTGCTACAAGATAAATACTAGGAATAGGGCATGACCTACATGGAATTAGGCATTAAAAATAGAATATGGTGTTCAGTTTAGTATTGAAGTGTGTCATATGTACAAATCAAGGGAATAATGATGAGGACCCATTGGATAGCCCGCGTCTCATGGCACTACTAATATTGGAGGTGTTTTGTTTGGAGGATAGGCTTGGGTCATCATCAGAACCTAGGTAAATAAAAATGGTTTAAATTATATTATATCTCAATGATAAAGACAACAAGTGAAGAAGTATAATTAGCTATTTGACACAAGGCTTTTACATTATGAAAGAAACATCACAAAGCAAATGAAGGAAACATCGAAGGGGAGAAGAAGTAAATGGGGTTGGAAAAGAAAACCAGACAGGAGCGAGCGAAATGAATTTGTAATGTTAAATAGAGGATTGAAACAATGTAAAAGGGTTGGATATTTTAGAACCTGGTTTGATCATTGGAAGCCATGACTGGATGGATTTTACCAAAATGTTGGACTTTTTATTTTACCACATGATGCCAATTTGGGGCATGTTTTTCTGCACTTATATGTGTGACATTGAATATTTTTTTTCTGCAATATAATGGATATATTTCAAATTTTAATGCATTTTTATGGTTATACTTGTCTTATTTTTGGCATATTGCACCATTTCCTTAGAATATTGCACCGCATTAGCTATTTGACTACATGAATTCGGGTAACACTAATGCTGGTTTTTGTGCAGAATACTAATGCTTGCAGGGTTTGTGGAGAATTTCTGAGTTGCAGTATTTGTTTTATTTCCATATTTTTATTTTTATTTTTCTAACTCTTCTTTTTGTAGATTTTTTTTTTATTTTTTAACATTAAAATAAAAATAAAAAATAAAATAAAATTCCAAAAACAATTGCACGTATGCATAGCATGAGCTTTAATGTTTCATATTGTACATGTACGTTTTCATTTTGAAGCCAATCCGAATTTATAAAAATTATGCAATGTTTCTCATTTTTAGGCATTTTATAATTTTGGATTTTCATAATTTTGCATTTTAAAGGTAAATTAATTTTCAAGCTTTGCATGTTTGTTTTGCAAGCAATAAATTAGCTTTCCTTAATGAAAATTACAATTTCATTAAAGGGATTTTATTTATATGGCATTCCATAGGCCATCATTTTTGGAGCAATAAATTCACCTCTCTTTGTGAAAATTCTGATGTCATTAAAGAAAAGTAATTTATACATTATATCAAAAGCTATTGTTATTGAAGCAGTAAATTACTTATTGTTTATGAAAATCATGATTTCATTAAAGAGGGATAATTTATAAGGACATTTTAAGGCCATTATTTTAAAGCAATGAATTATCATCTCTTTATGAAAATTAATTTCATCAAAGAGGGGTGATTTATTTTATTATATCAAAGGCTATTGGCATTTATTTATGTTCAAAGCAACATCAAGTGAATCCTTTCATCATTTAAATTTTCAATTTAGAGATATATTTTAATCTTCTATTTCATGCTTAAAGTAGGGTTTAATGCAAGATAAAAACTTGTTTAAAATCTACTTAATCTAAAGAAGATAAAAGCTATCTAAAATCCTTCAAGATAAAATGAACTAAGGTTTTACATCGTGGTCATATGAGGGCCAATTCACATTTGTTTTTCTTTAAGTTTCATGAACAATCATTAGTATAGCATGATAAAATAAACCAATGTAGGTGCCTTGTTAACAGTTACTTGCAATCACTAAGGTATTCCTAGTACTTATTTGATTTATCTTCATTGAGATTACTAATACACATGTGCAATGTTTACATAGCGGAACCTTGGAGAAATTGTTTTGTTTTAAATTCTTTACAAAAGAGGATTTTGTGATCAAAATCCTAAGGGTGAGTGTGGTTTTGCAATTGGGTAAAATTACCACTCAACATGTCCAAAATACAGAAAGGATCCTAGGTATATTTCAAGTTTTTGTTGTATTTGTTCTAGGTTTTCTTCTATTTTATGTCGCAAATTTTTTTTTTCATATCTATAATTTACAAAGACGAGAAAGATAAAAGATTACCAGTATATGAATGGTAACCCACACTTTCAAAAGAAGAATCATATAAGCACTTTAATAAGTAATTTTGGGGACCAACTCTAAAAATCATGTATGGAGATATAAATAGATTATTTCCAAATGTATAGGAATTTTTTTAGCACCCACATGCAAAAGAAGGTGATTGGTTTATTTTAACTCAAGGGGTAGTTATCAAACTCTATGGATTCATAGGGAAACCTTTTTTGATTTCACACTACATCACTGACCGATTGTTTTCCTTGGAATATGTTAGAAAAAAGGAATACATTAACTCTAAATTTATCACAAGAATAGGTAGAACTGGTACATGTCTGATGCCTTTCCAATTTGAAGGTATAGTTGTGTCCAAGAAAGGGCAACATGAGAAAATCACTCGAGCCCTAAAAGACCTAGGGTTAGTGGAATTTCCATAGAGGTGGAAATATGATCCTCTTGATAGGTTTGCAAAAAGGCAATCTATTTTGAACAAGACTAATCTCAAGAAGCATCATATGTCTATTAGAGAAATCAGTGAGCAACACAAAAATAATGCAAAAAATAAAAAGCTAGAATGGCATGCAGAGAAGATGTAGCCTTTGCCCCTGTGCCATATTTCTACGAACATGTGGTAGATTATAACCCTACGAATGGTCCAAGTCATGTTTTATATGAGAAGGTCATCCCGAGAATTCAAAAAGGGAGAAAAATAAATAGAATCAAAGGTTCATGCCTGGTGGATGATGAGGGTACAAACTAACATGACATATTCCAAGTGGGGATTGAAGAAAGATAATGAATTTTTCCTCTCGTATATGGTTATAAACTCTTGTATACAAGGTTGCACCAAGATTTTGTGGCACTCAAGAAGAGAACCCTCCTATGACTAAAAATGAGAAAGAAGATCAAAGTAAAGGAAAAGTAATTACCACTAAAAAACAAGAGGTCTCTGAGAAGGCAAGCCCTAAATATGTTTTCCCTTCAACCTTTGATACAAATTCTAATGATCAACCCCTTATTTTTAGAAAAATTAAATTAGGGTCCACTATAGAGGATAAGTAGAAGAAAAGCAATTGTGAAGAAATCATTGAAGACTACAAAATAATAGATGTGGAAAAGGATATAAAATAATACCCTCAACATCAAGAAGTTAGTGCTCCTGAACTTGACAAGTTGGTAGAAAAATCACCTCCTACTGAAGATGTGAATCTATAAAAATTGAAAATCCTGCATCTATGCTATTTGCAACATATAAAAATTTTAAATTAAAGAATCATGTAATCATTTGCAAGATAAATATAATACAAAATAAGGTATTTTTTATTAATCGCAAGGATTTCTATTACAGTCTTTCCCTCTTAGGTAATCCCTCAATTCGATACAATTGTTACAAATATTATGACACCTCAAAGGGGGAGATGCATTCGAATGATATTCACATGTCCACCACTTTGCTTGAGGGCTTATTAGCTATCTCATTCTCTAGTGTCAAGAGGAATGATATTTAATAGCTTTGAATCCTTGATTATCCCTATCACTTGCACACAAGAAAACTAGAAAACATATCAAAAGCACATGATGCCTCTCAAGATGAGGCTAGTTTCCAAGTAAATGCAAGAAAGAAATCTAAAAATTAAAGGTAAGATGAAATGCATGAAACACACAAAGGAATGTAAATGTACTTATAAATCTAAGAATTAACTATGAAAATGTTGTAAAGATAACTGATCCATGTTAGATAAAGCTAAATACATGCTAAAAATAGGAAATCTATGGCTAAAGCAAATAAAATGGTTTGAATATTTTGCCAAAATTATTGCATACCCTTTCTATGACATACCAATTAACCTATAATATGACTTTAGGTGGTCTCTTAATGTGGTATATTTTTGCAACATAAAATAGGAAATATATGGCTAAAGCAAAGAAAATGGTATGTCAAATCATTTTGGCAACATATTTTAAGTGTCTACAAATGCCTATTTTGAGATGCATACCCTTTCTTTAATTGGTATGTCAAAATAATTGCTTCCAACAACATGAAAGGCTTAGATTTGAGTAAAGCTTTGGACATGATCTACATGAAATCGGTACAAATTTTTTCAAATGACAATGATCAAAAAATAGATTACCAAAGATTTAGTTCATTATGTATACTTTTTCCTCAGTAGAAGGGTAAGCTTATGATAGTTGTTAGCAATGATTTGTAATATGAACATGATTTACATGATCAAGTTTTCAATTATTGATTTTGATTATTAATGTTGTTATTATGACTAACCTCTTAAGTGATGAGTTTATGAGGAAATAACAATTGATGAAAGTGATGAGTCACTTGACCAAGATAGTTGATTTGGATAGCTCAAGATGATTGCATTTGTTGTAGACATGTCCTATTATAGTTGTGATTTAAAACAGTAATTATAATTATACATCTTTATCCTTTGGAGTAGTCTGATTACAATGGCCTTCTTGGGGAATCAAGATGATAATAGTTCAATTAAGCATGTGATGATTCACTATGTTCAATGATCTCATGAATATTTCATAGAAGGGAAATGAATGCCTCATTCCCATGGAGCAATCTAGTCACAATGGCCTTCTTGGATATTGAAGTGAAGACATTTCAATTCAATGATGAATAATTTGGGTCAAATGGTCTTATGGTAATTTACTCATCTTGTCGGATTGCATGGATCACAAGTCACTACAACCACCAAGTGTATAGGGTAAATAACTGGATACGAGGTGCATTTGAATTTTGATTTTTTTTTATTTTTTTGTTAATTTGGTGATTTTATTTATGATTATGGACCGGTAGATAGGCTTTAATGTCCATGATGAAACTCCTTATGATGAGCAAATGTGTGCATTTATGTCTACTTCTCAATTTATTGATGCATATTATGTTGTTGCTTTATGTTCATGTGATGCAAATGTGGATGCAATGCTTATATGATGTTTTGATTATGCTATATGGATGCAATGTACTGATGACATGCACTAGCTAGATGATAGATGTATGAGTAGATGTTGTGATCTAGATGTATAGATGCACTACTATGTATGCATATATGGATGCAATGATGTACATTAAATGCATGTTTAATTTGTTTCAATTATTTATGCATTTAATCTATGTGATATGATATGATAGATGATATGTAATGTAATGCATTAATTACATGAGAATGATCTAATGCAAATGAACCTGTATGCTTTAATCACTTAAAACATAAGGAATGAATCTAATATGTGTTACAAACTAATGGATGACACCACTGAATGTATAAAAATCATGAATGAAAATGGTAACTCTTATCATAAGAATTAATCATTTAAGCATCCATATGTGAGATGAGATGATGTGAGATGTATGGTTTTCCCTTATAAGCTTTTGTAAATTAAAATATATGCACAAAATAGTCAGTGGTCATCTAAATATCATTGTTGATATCCATCCGGTATCTATCCTATTTCATGAACACCCCTTAATAAACAAAACCTCATAAGAAAAATTGTGATTGATTGATGAGATGATTTGTTGCTATAAGGGATTTTTGAGGTTTTCCATGAGACTCAAACACCCTAGTTGATTAATCAAAAGTTGTATAATGACTACACAAGACTCTTGAAAGATAAAAGCTTTTGTTATGAAGACCAAGATATTCATTATCCTTGTGTGTGCAAATGAATATATTAGATGAGACATAAGACTACCTCATTGCCAGGTGGGATTCATTCAGCCCATTGTTGTAATGAGGATCACCATATGCTCATCATGATCCTAAGTTTGGATGCAGTTGGACTAGACTACTAGGTAATACAGGCCACCTAAAGCTAGCTCATTTGTAAATTGCTTAGAACTACCCCATTTCTAGGTGGGATTCATTCAACCCATTGTTGTAATGGGGATCACTCAATGGCTTCGAAGTACTGACCATTCCAAGGATTCAAGCTCTTCACCCCCTTCTTTTCTTTTCATTTATTGGGATACTTGCTCATGCTTAGTGATGAAAATCACTATTTATTTTGCATTTTTTTTTTTGAGCAAGGGATTTGCTTTTGATTTTGGGATTTTGCTTATTTTGTATGAAAGCAAGGGATTTCTTTGGGTAGGGGGAGCTTGTCCTTTTGTCAATGATCAACATCCTAGACCATGCACATCACAAGATGAGCAAGTAAAAACCTTTCGCTTAAGGTGACCTAGGACCACTTTGTAGTGTTCATATTTCCTTGTTCAAACTAGGATTATTAATGTTTAAATTGTGATAGGATTTTGATATATGCAAGGTACTATCAAAACTAGACCTCATCTTCAAAAGCAAAGATAGATTTCTACAAAATCTGAGAAGATCACTAGGTATGGTTGAATGACCGAAAAACCCTAGTATATTCCTTATAGCAATAGAAGGGGTTGTGTTGAAAAACACAATTACTCATAAGGGATGATGGATGATGATGAATTAAAGATGCATGATTAGCATACAAACATGGTGTCATTTGTAAGATTGTAAACACAACCTATCCTAATGCAAGTGCAATGGATGAAAATGCCTAATGCAATGCAATTAAATGAATGCATATGTAAAATGAAAATGCAATACCAAATGTAAATGTTTTTGTATTTTTGATGTTTTGCAATGTTTTTAAGTTTTATTGATTTTTGATTTGTTTGGATTTTTGATGTTTTAAATTGTTTTTGTTATTTTGAGTGCTTTTCAAATGTTTTTGAATTTTTGATTTTATGTATGAAATACCTTTAGGTGAAGGATGTTGAGAGGTTCAGGCTCTTCAACACCTTCTAGCGATGTTAGGTGATAGGTACCAGGTCCAATATTTTCTAAAATAATGAATGGACCTAACTAGTTGGCCATAAATTTGTCTCGTAGATGTGGTGGTAGGTTTGAGTTCTATTGGTTTTCTTTTAGCACAAGATCCCCAACTTTAAAGTCTCTCAGGTGGACTTTATTATTGTAAGCTCATTTTAGTCGATCTTGGTAAACTCGGAGATGCTCAAGAGCATTCACTCGATGTTCATCAAGAAGCATCAATTGATCTAGGTGAGCTTGCCATGTAGTGTCATCATCGATGAACTCTTTCAATGTGATGCGTAATGTTGGAATTTCCAATTCCAAGGGCATGATGGCCTCAATACCATATACTAGTGAGAATGGTGTTGCCCTAGTGGGCATCCATATACTAGTCCTGTAAGCCCATAATGCAAGAGGTAGTTGAATGTGCCAATATTTATGATTTTCTTGAATAATCTTCTTTAAGATGGCTACCACTATTTTATTTGAGGCCTCTACTTGCCCATTAGCTTATGGATAATATGGAGTTGCAAAACTGTGTTGAATATTATATTTGGATGTTAAAGCCCTTACAATTTTGTTTTTAAATGAAGTTCCATTATCCAATATTATTTTGGATGGTATCCCAAAATGACATATTATATTATGGAGTATGAACTCCGCAATACGTGCTCCTATCATTGTAGTTAAAGGGATTGCCTCCACCCACTTGGTGAAATACTCAGTGGTCATTATGATAAATGTGTGTCGACCCGAAGATGGGGGAGAGATCTTACCAATTAGATCCAAACCCCACTGAGAAAATGGTCAAGCCGCTTGGATGGGTTGTAAGGCCTATGATGGTAGGTGCATAATATTAGCATGGTGCTAGCATTTAATGCATTTCTAGATATACTATGTAATCCTTCTCCATGGTGGGCCAATAGTAACCCATTCGAAGGATGCACTTGATGATGGCCATGCCACTAAAATAGCCATTGCATGTACCATCATGAGCTTGTGAAATCACCCAAGCTGATTCTTGGAGCTCAAGGCAACGAAGGAGAATTCCATCATAGCTACGATGATACAAGATGTCTCCTAACAAGACATATCTAGTCACTTTTTGTTTGAATGCTCTTTTTATGGCATGCAATAATCCCTATGGGATTACTCCAAGCTTAAGGAAATCATGTAATTATGATAACCAATCTTGATAAGCAATGGCTTCGACTGACTGGATGATGTGTTCCCATTGCAATTCAACTTGTACAAATGTATATTGGGAAATAACCTTATGGAGAATAGTGGTACCATTCTTTGTAGGACCCTACAAGATCAAAGACCCCAAGGCACCTTCTTCAGAAAGTCTCTAGCTCTATAGAACCACTCATGGTTTGGTTCTATATGAATCATGTGGACTGATTCATGATTTTCTTGAGCCTCACATCATATCATGGATTGTGATAGCATTTTTACCTGGATGGTAGTGAAGTCAATAGATAGATTCTGAGGGATTAAGGATCCCAAAGATGCCATAGTGTCTACAAATCTATTGGACGTTTGAGGGATTGCCTCGATGTCATACCACTCTAGTTGGGCTAAGTAAGTGTCCACAAGTTCCTTGTATGCTTTCAAGATGGGACACCTGCACTGATAAATTCCCTTAACTTGATTAACTATGAGAAGGGAGTCACCAAAGATATTCAACTTTTTGATCTTCATGGTGAGCGTTGTTTGGAGACCCAAGATTAGGGCCTCGTATTCAACATTGTTATTGGTGCAAGGGAAGTTGAGTTTAAATGACAAGGGCATTGGAGCACCTTGTGGCATGAAAAACACAATCCCTATGCCACCCCCTTGCTCACATTTTGAACCATCAAAGAACAAAGACATATCAACTTTATTATCTGGTTCTTCGGGTTTGGGTGACTCCGAAAATGCAAAGACTGCATCATCGAGAAGTTCTATGACAAGAGGTCTATGATCCTGAAGAGGTGCCTCTACCAGTTGATCAACTATGACTTACCCTTTGATTGAATTTTGATTGATGAATTCTAGGTCAAATTCTATCAATAGCATGATCCACTTTGTAGTACGTGTGTTATGATATGTCCTGCTCATCATATACTACAAAGGATTTTGTTTCGATATAACATACATTGTATGACTCAACATATAGTGGTGCAACTTCTTAGTTGCAAAGACCATTGCTAAGCACAACTTTTCTACGTATGCATATCATAGCTCATAACTAACCAGGGTTCGACTGATGTAGTATATCACCTACTCTTTGTCTTGCATGTTCTTCTGGGCTAGCATGGTTCCCAGTGCAAAGTTTGTGGTGGATATATACAACAAAAATGGCACATCTAGTCTAGGTGGAGCTAATACTAGTGGTGATGCTAGGTATTTTTTGATTTCAGTGAAGGCTTTTTGGTAGTCTTCATCCTAGTTAAATGGGACCCCCTTGTGTAGCAGTCGATTCATGGGTTGACATTTATCTGATAACTGTACGATGAAGCACTTTATGGATGCTACCTTGCCCTGTAGGCTTCTTAATTCTTTGATATTTGTGGGGGGACACATTTCTAATATAGCCTTGACCTTCATTGGGTCTACTTCGATCCCTCATTTAGAAATGATGAATCCCAAGAGTTTACCTGAAGTTACACCAAAGATACATTTCTTGGGATTCAACCTGACATTATGCTCAATCAAGTGATCGAAGACTTTCCTAAGGACCTCGATGTGCTCTTCATATAGTAATGACTTGGCCAGTAAGTCATCAATATAATATTCTAAGATTTTATGCATATAGTCATGAAAGATGTATGTCATAGCCTGCTGATATGTGGCACCAACATTTTTGAGGCCAAATGGCATAACTTTATAGAAAAATGTTCCCCATGGAGTGGTGAAAGTGGTTTTGTGTTGATATTCGAGTTTAATCTAAATCTGGTTGTAACCAAAAAAATCATCCATGAGTGAGAGCATTTCATGACCTATAGTTGCATCTACAAGAGCATCGATATTAGGCAACGAAAATGAATCCTTGGGTGTTGCCTTATTGAGGTCCCTAAAATCCATGCATATGCAGATTCTTCCATCAGGTTTTCCTATGGGTACCATGTTTGATACCCATTCTAGATAGTCGATGGGAATTATGAACTCTACATCCAACAACTTTTGTAGTTCATCTTTAACCATCAAGGCGATGGTTGGATGCATCTTCCTGAGTTTTTGCTTGACCGGTTTCTTGGTGGGGTCTAGTGAAAGGTTGTGGACAACCAATTTTGGATCCAGACCCGACATGTCCTTATAAGTCCAAGCAAAGAGATCAGGTCTCTCTTTCAATAGAGGAATGAGGATGGCTCATTCCTCAAGAGATAAGATTTCTCCAAATTTAACTTTCTTTGGATTGGTGGGATCTTCGCTGATATCCACTTCAAAAGTTTCCTCTATTGACATATGTGATCCCTCCTCAAGATGATGAGGTGTAGGGATCAAATGGATGTCATCTACTAGGTTTAAAGGTTCCACCAAATCAGGATCAACCTCAGCATGATAGACATCATGTGCACAACCTAGCACAAAATGGAATGGTTGTAACATTTCTTCATTAGGGAAGAAATATTTAGGCTCTAGGGGTGAATTGATGTGGTCAAAATCAATGGCCTCATGATTGAGGTGCAAAGGTTTTGAAGGGTTTGATGGATTATGGAGTGGAGTGGTCAGATCGATGGAGATCATGTTAATGGATGGAAGGAAATCTCTAGGACCACATGGATGAAATTCACTATTTTTGGGTTGTCCCCCATGCTCTAGATGTGGCTCAGGTGGTATGGGGATCACCGGGTCTACTCTAGGAATAGACAAAATAATTGGATCTTTCAAAGGAAGAAATTGCCTTAAGTTTGAAGGACCAGGGAAAGCTATGTGATATATCTCTTCTAAATTCACTGGTCTCCTTTGGATGGGAGGACCTGGGAAGACTGCATGATAGATTTCCTCCATATCCATAGGCTCCCTAAGATGACGTAGATGTTGAGGCCCTAGGTAGGCCATCTCTATTTCATCTTCATATTCATCATCATCTGAGAAGTATTCACCATCATCTTCTTCAGAATTATGCCCTGATTCATCTTCTTCAGAAATGGATTCTGAATTAGACTCTTCATTTATGCTAGGGCTATGAGGTTCAATGCCAACGTCATCAACATACTCATTATTTTTAATAACCTAGTCGATCCCTAGGATGCTTTCTAAGTTAGCCTCCATAGAGATGTTCTCATGATAGACCAAGGGTGGCTCTATGGTAACCATGGTCATAAGCCAGTTACCCCTTCATGAGTGTGAAGGGTTGGGGTGATAGGGATTCCAATCAATGTCCTCCCCAAGCCTAGATTTAGATGATCCAAGGATATTGCTAATAATTCATCTTGCCCTTGAATGTGATATCCAAGGCCAAACCTATCAGTCGATAGTTGGTACTACGATTGATACGGAGTTCTACACCCTTGCTCAAATAAACCTAGCCCATAACCATGCCAATGGTGATATTCAAAATACCTAAGGGTGAACTTTGGGTTGGATAGATAATGAACATTAGTAGTGAATGGTTCATCATCATCATCCTCCATGGGCAAGTGATCTATGACTTGATCCAAGCCCCCATAAATGAAATTAGTTTGATTGGGTGGCACCCCTAGTGGTACCACCATTCCAATAGGAAAATGGGGGGCTTGAGGCCTCCCCATGTCTTGCACAGACTCTATAATAGGTGTGAAAGTTACATTCTACACAAGATATTTAGCTAACCCAGGGTTAACTAAATGAATCATCACCTATGGTGCAGATGATATAATTGATGACACAAGTGAGGTAGGTTGAGGTACCTCCTTGACTACATTGTGTAAATTTTCCTCTTCCATAAGATTTGGAATTTCTATGATTGCTATATTTGGGATCACCCTAGGTTCCTTTTCACCTAAAATTACCTTTAGCTTCTGATCATCCTTTAGTTTTGATGATGTTGTAGGCTTTTTAGAAGTAACTATTGTACTAGGGGTTGGTTGTGATGTCGACGTAGAAGGATCGACTTGCACTGACTTTGATTTACTCATTAGATGTCTGATGGGAGATGTAGGTCGAATATCCAAGTGAGTAGATGGGAGGATGAAGTCTCCTAGAAAGTCAACCTGATTCACATATTTAAATGGCTCTTCATCTGATGGGACCACATGTACTTATCCCTCATGCACATACTTGATGCATTGGTGCAAAATCGAGGGGATGCAATGCATGTCCCTTATCCATGGATGACCTAGGAGGATGTTATACTGCATAGCACCTTCTAGAACATGGCACATCATCGGGATGGTTTTTAGCCCAACCTGAATAGGAAGGACTATTGTGCCTACTATCAAGCACAATGCATCATTGAATGCTCGTAGCATAAAAGTTGAGGCTACAATATGTGACTTAGGGAGGTTCAAGTTTCCTAAGGCTTTAGTGGTTATTATATTGATTGATGATCCTATGTCAATCAATACCCACTTGAAGGGAGTGTGGTTAACACATGCAATGATATGTAGTGATGGGTCCACTATAGCAGTGGATACCATTTTGATTTCATGATCATAAAATCTGATCACGGGCTCCTAACACTGTTGCACATGCCCCACAAAGTTAGTAAAAGCTTCAGGATTCTAGGGTTGAAGTTCTATGGCTCTCAATATTTCCATTAATGTCTCCCTATGCCTAGGAGATTGTTGTATGAGCTCATATATTGATAGCTTCATCAAGGTTGTTTGTAGACTCTGGGTGAGTCTATTTTTTATTGTTACCATCGGTCTTGTTGGTGGGCCTGGCAATGGGTTTTGCATTGGCCTCTATTGAGGTGCAACTTGGATACGAATGGGAGTTATAGGTGGCTCCGATTGATTATACCTCCTATTCCTAGTAACCACATTAACCATACCTACAAATCCTTGTGTAGGTGGATCTATCCGCACTTGGTTGACTTGTCCAGCATGGTTCCTTGGTGGCTCATGATTTGGTAAGGGATCTTTGAAGATTCCCATATTTTGGTTATCGGGTACCAAGGGGTTGTCGATTCGTAACTGATCCTTATCGATCATATTTTGTACCACATGTTTAAACCCATGGCACACTTCAATGTCATGGCCCTTTTGTCGATGATATGGGCAATAGTGATCTTCTCTAAACCCCTTGGGCTTAGGGTGGTTAGGATCTAGTAGCTGCACTTCGAGCAATCGAAGCACCTTAGCCTCACATAATTGATTAAAAATTGATGCCAAAGTCTTCGACAATGGTGTAAATTGGTGAGGTGGGTGACATTGCTTATCTTTGCCCTGATTCTTATTGCACTGATTATACTATGCAGGGGGTGGTTGTGCCTGATAATTTTGTTATTGTTGGATTTTATCCCCCTTTGGAAGATTCAACATGACTTGATTAACAAGCATAGGTTTGGCCTGATGATGTTGATTTCTCATGTTCTTATTATTCCAGTATTTCTTAGTCCAAAGTTTTAAGTCTCCTTCTTGCAACTTAATATCCTCAATGACTTTGGCTTGTACCAAAGCCTCTTCGAATGTTGTATACTGTTGTAGTTGAAGCAATAGTGATATATGTTTTGCATAACTTTTTGTAAACATTCAAGTTAGTTCTATGGTTGGAATGGAGAATGGTAATTTTGCCATTAATTTTCTCCATATGTTTCCATAATATATGATTGGCTCATCATCATATTATCGTAAAGCAGCCAGATCAGATAGATTGGTCTTTTTCTTGATGCCAAATGAGAAGCATTCAAGAAAGGCATTCACCAGCTGCTCAAAGTTGGTGATGTTATGCCTTGGTAGTTGGTTGTACCATTCTAGGGCTAGGCCTGAAAGGGTGATCACAAAAGTCCTTAATAGTAAGGCATCATTATTTTGAATCTGAAAGCACAGATTCATGAAACTGGTCACATGTTCTTGTGCATCATCATCACCTCAAAATTTGTCTAGCTTTGGCATCTCAAAATGATCGAGATATGCTGGACTTGGGATCGAGGGACACAGAGGTTGATTATGAATCTTACTTAGAGTAGGCTTTTGGTAAGTCATACCTTATTTCTCAAGAGATTTAATTTTCTCAGCAAGGACTCTGTACGCTTGAGAAGATATGATTTCTTCTTCTCTAAGTGACCTCTGGGGTGCAAGCGATGGTAAATTCCTTTGAGATCAAGATGGATGATTGTGCTCATCATCCATATCTACAGAAGAGGGTTCAGGATACTACTGATCCTGGCCATCTCTCTCTAATTCCTCGTACTAACTCTACCTAGGCTGATTTAGCATTTGATGTTGTTGTTGCCTTGAAGCATGCTGGGAAGTATGATGAGCGTGGTGCTCGACTTGCCTAGGGTGTAGCTCTGGATGTGATATAGCACATCTAGTGTTACGTTACTCCCTATATTCACTAGTGGGAGGTAGGTTAGCCCTAGCTAACCTATCCTCTCTCTCTTCATACTCCTTCTGATCAAGGATGCATTGCTCTCATAAGCGGTGCTCATACAAACATTGTCAAAGCAACATTTGTCATTGTGTGTCTTCTTGTTCAAGCTGCTCATGCTCCACACGCAAATCCTCCAATTGATCTTGGAGTATTTGCTGCCTTTGGTCTGAACAAAGCCTATGTGCTTGATCTACATGATCGACTGTGTAGGGTCTTTGGCTTCTTAGCTCTATGCATGGAGCTCTAGTGGTATGAGTCCTAATAGAATGATCCACTATGCTCTTTCCTCTATCAATATAAGCTGCATTGATATTATGTTGAGGTCTTTGTTCTATGCCCGCATGTGTGGATGGGGTGTTTGTGCTATGGGGGCATTTTGAGCATTCCCCCTAGGCATAAGTATGCCTCTCTATGTCCTCACTATGCATACTCTCAAAGTGAGAGTGGGTAGTAGAGGTCCTATGCTCTGATCTTACAAGAGCTTGATCTAGTTGATTGAGCTGACTAGTCCTCCAAGGTTGATCAAGAGGTGTACCATTTATCCCAATAGTATTGAGATCTAGCACATACCTCCCCTACTCAATGGGGTTTGAAACTCTTGTGGGTCTATGATTTGATGCACCCCTTTCATCTTACCCCTCATTGGGTAGATCTTGTCTATTTCTATCTTGTGATGGTGGGGGTCTTGAACCACCCTCATTCATATCATGAGAGGATCTTGTATTTTATCCTCTAATTGGGGTTTCTTGATGAGAACCCTCATGAGTTGTGTTGTCACCTCTAATACTAATTGAATGTCATTCAGGAGCATTCTGTGTGGGAGGCTCAACTTCATTATTTTGTGTGTTGGGTGGAGCATCAATTTCTACCTCAGTTGTGGATTGAGGGTGGTGGCCCCGTGTTTTGACCATAACTTGTGAATTATCTCTTATGTAAGTTTTAAGACAAACAAAGTATACAAGGTGATTATCTCGTTTAAGTTTTCTTTGTGTTTCCTAAAACTTGTTTTGTGCATTTTGATTTGTTGTGAATACAATCTAACTCTTATCGTGTTTTGCAATGGTTGATGTAACTCTTAGATTGTTTAAGGTTTTCACCTATACACTCACAATGACAAACCTGGTAATGACATCCAGGTTGTCTACCCACCAAACTATGGAGATGAAATCCATAGCCGATCAGGGAGCATAGGTACTACCGATTCTCACCCAGCACACCGTAGGCAGTGATATACCTTTCGAAGAAGAGTACATGCTATTTTCTATGGATAGGATAGTTCTTGAATCGGCCTTGGCCATGGATGGGTCCCGATGATACAATGTCAGACAAGCCAACCGAGTGGTAATGACTTCCACCATTGGTCTTGATCAATGGGTTGGATGTGAAGGCCCAACGCCACTGATGTTTACTTTGGATCATGGTGTGTGTGTGTTCATTTTAATTTGCATGAAATAAATATGCATCAAGAAGCATTCAAATGATTTTTCTCTATATGCCTAGAAGGTACATTTTATTTTTAGAGAATGCACAATTAAATGCTATTTAATTTTAGAGAATGCAAATGCAAATTTAATCATGAAAATAGCCTTTGATCAGGCCTCAAGCAAGCATATCTAAACACACAGATTAAATAGGAGTCACTATTGTGTATAGCAAGCAATAGACTCAATTGCTATACATAGTAGTAGTTAGAAATCCTAGCCATTAGATTCTAGGGTGGCTAACAATACAGGTCATTGTTCCTAGCAGCAACTAGCAACAAACATGGTATATTTATGAATTAACCCTTAAATTTTTCTATGTTTTCTACTTAAATCTACAATTTGTATTCACATAGATAGAATATAAATATAAAAATAGAAAATACAGAGAAGACCACTTACCATGGAATCCTCATCTGATGAAGAAATAGGTTGCAGACTATTTTTGCTAATTTTTCTCATAGTCACTATCAATCAGGGTGGCTACGATGCTAGCCACTGATACTATTGGTAGCTAGGACTTCTAGCCACTATCACTCAAAGTGGTTGTGCCTACAACAAGAAAAAATAGAAAAATATAAGTAAACAACCAATAAAATAGGTCGGTCCGACCGTGATCGCCACTTGTAAAGCTATGAAAACCACACATCTAAAGCTATTGCAACATGATAAGGAATTGAAAGCATATAATCTATGTAATCATTTGAAAATAAAGATAATACAAAATAAGGATGTCTCTTTTATTAATCACAATGAATTCTGATTACAATATTTCCCTCTTAGGGAATACCTAAATCTTGATACAATGTTACAAATATAATGAACCCTCAAAGGGGAGAGATGCATTCAAAAGATCTTCATATCTCCACTACTTTGCTTATATGAGGGATTACTTAGTTACCTCCTTCTCTAATATCAAGAAACTAGATCTTGATATATCTTTGAATCCTTGATTATCCCTAAAATCTACACACAAAGAACTACAAGAAATATTAGCAACATATGAGGCCTCTCAAGATGAGGCTAGTTTCCAAGTAAATGCAAGAAAGAAAGCTAAAACTTAAAGATAAGATGAAATGCATGAAATACACAAAGGAATGTAAATATGCTTATAAAACTAATAATGAACCATGGAAATGTAGTAAATATGACTAATCTATGCTAGATAAAGCTAAATACATGCTAAAAATAGGAAATCTATGGCTAAAGCAAGGAAAATAGCATGTCAAACCCTGGCCGCTATCGCTCATAGCAATTGGCTCTGCTAGCCATTGTCAAAGTCAATAGCTAAGCCTATGGGCCACTATTGAAAATAGTGACCATGAGGAAGGTATTCTGCCTCTTGAATCTTGGCTTGATGATGCTCAATTTCCTTGAAAAATTGATGGTCAAGGGTCGCCTATGTCTCAAACATGGATTTGGTGGTGGATTGTTGTGAATTTGTGGTGAATTGGTGGGAGAATAGCAAGTTTGCTCCTCAAGCCTGTGGAAGCTCCATTGAAAGTATGCACAATTGTCATTCTCTAATTGGATAGCATTTCACTACTCCTCAAGGGTTGCAAAATGGCTCTCCAATCTGGTAGGGCTTCGCTACAGTCAATTCGTGATGCATATGTCTCTTTGGGAGGCCTTTAAATAGACTTTTCCAAGTCCTCATCTTGGCTTCTCAAGGAAGCCAAGATCAAGAATCAGTTGGCCTGAGCAGTTAGGAGGAAACCTCTGGAAGCTTCACAACCCAAAATCGCCCAAGAATCATTACAAATTGGTTAGTTGTAATTGATTTTACTTGGTTCAAGGAGCCCGAGTTGGTTATAGGGCTAGCCGCTCTCACTCAGCATGGCTAGGGGCAGGTTGCCCTTAGTGGCTAGCGCTTAACTACTCTGATCATCAGTGGTTGATATCTTAGTTGTTGTTTGACATTAGTGGCTAAGGTTGCATAGGCCTAGAATGCCCTAAATGAGTGATTAGAATCACTATTGGGTCTTGGAAAGGTCCAAGCTCATTCATATGGTCTGCAAAGGTGCCCATATGAGTAGTCTCCTAAACATGACGTGTTTTAGGTGTCTATAGAATCCACAAACATCATAAATAGTGTCAGGTATGGTTTCTATTCCTTTTTCTACTGATTTTTATTCTCAATACCTAAGATAATTCCCTTCTCGTTCTATCCCCAAAGGTGATACCTCATACCCTTTTAAACTAGTAACTTCCACCTTCACCACCACCACTTACATCACAAGCATAATATGATCCCATATCATCTCCATCCTTCCTCAAAACTTCCATAATAACACCATTGAATGTAGATACCACTTTAATCACCATTCCTTTCCCCCGTACAATCCATTTCCCAAACTTGTAATGCATCCCTACTTCTTCTACTAAACATCACCCTACTTTTTCTAAGCTCAAGATGTTAAAAAAGGTTAACAATAATGTCTTATAATGGTGGAAGTGTCATTGTGCTTAAGCCTCCAAGAACTTAGCTCACACTCAAGAGGTAGTGGATCTAGATCCCATCAGCATGCAGTACTCAAGGATGAATATGATACCATTGGTGAAGAAGCCTAAATGGAAAATGATAGTGGACGATTATCAAGATGAAATAGTAACTAAAGATATTACTCAAATTCCAATTCAATATGAATGGGGAATGTCTTAGGATCACTTAGGGACTATATATTTACATGAAGAATATTTCAAATAAAAGTTCATCAGAGCTGAAGAAGCTAGGAAAGAACTAGAATCTACTTTAAATGAGCAAAAAAATATTGAGAAAGCTTTAAAGTATGAGATGAAGAAGTGGGAAGATAGATTTGAAGAAGTAGTTAAATACAAATAAGAAGTGATAAAATACACTAAGTAAATCTAATTTTTGAATGAGTAGGTGAAAGATCTTCAAAAGCAATTTCAAGAGGAGAAGTGCAAAACCATCAATTTTTCTAAAGAAAAAGCTAAAGTAGTTATAAATGATATGTTCGAAGACATACTTAAAATGGGCCTTAAGGCATGGTCTATATTATTATACCTAGTCAAAATAAAGGATATACTAAATCAGGTAGAATATTATTTTAGAATATCTATAAGATTTTTGTAGGTAAGGTTAACTATCACAACTAAGATACAAGTCTTGGCTGAAAGTACACAGAAAAGAGTTGCAAACAGAACCCAAAACGAATCATGGTCTTGAGCCAAAATAGCATCCTAAATTTTCTTTAAAATATATAAGCTCATGACTCAAGCATTAAAATAATTCAAGACCTTAAAGTTGAAGATAAATATATATTTAAGCATTTGAATTTGGCAAGGGATTGCAGACTTCCAGATTTCTAGGATGAAAATTCAAATATTTTAGAAGCAGATGAACTTAAAGCTTCTTGGAAGGCTTTTATTGAATATGAATCTGAGATAGATGATTGGGAAGAACCTATACAAGGAGAACATATATTTAGGCTAGTTCAAGATCTTACATAGATCAAATCTTGCTTACATGAATTATTTTTGAGGTCTATGGTTTAATATTATGATAAGATTGATGAACTAGAATATTTATACCAGATGTTCATGGAAACCTATGATCCAAATGATAAAAATTAGAAGTAGGTCTATATCACCTATAATGATGTTATCAAAAGGATGGAGAAACAAAGGGAGACCAAAAAAACTGAAAAGGGTGATCAACTAGAAGGAAATACAAGCAGTCAAGCATAAGGAGAAATGGGGAATTGGAACAAAGAAGAAACCCCTAAAGAATAGCTACATTTTGCTTCTATGATAATAATTTTTTCTCTATACCTACCTACTTCCTTTTCTTTTTTACTCTGCTACCAAATGGATAAAGGCTCTAGATTATGATAATTATGCTTGCAAATTTTCCCTAGAAGGTGCCAATAATGTAGGTCAAAATGACTACACTAAGAGGAACAAGGAGGTTTCTAAAATTTTGGAGTATAGAAAAGAGTCAATATTTTGTGATCGACCTTGTATTTATGGGCCGATAGCTAGAAGATAGCTGGAAGGTAAAAAGAGTCGATATTTCATGATCAGCCCTATTTTCATGGTTCAAGAGCTAGAAGATAGTTGGAAGGCAAAAAGAGTCAGGATTTCATGATCGGCCTTGTTTTCGTGAGATGATAGCCATAAGGTAGTTGGAAGGTGAAAATATTCGATATTTCACAACCGACCTTGTTTTCATGGGCCGATAGCCAGAAGATAGTTGGAAGGTGAAAAGAGTCAATATTTCACAACCAACCTTATTTTCATGAGTCGATAACCAAAATATAGTTGTAAGGAAAAAATAGTCAATATTTCATGACTGACCTTATTTTTGTAGGTCGATAGCCAAAATATAGCTGAAAGGTGAAAATAGTTGAGATTTCATGACTAGCCTTGTTTTCGCGAGATGAGGGCTCAAGAAATAGAAGGGTGGAGTATAGTTGGGTGACCATATCTCTAGAGGATTGGCATGAATATAATATTTTAAAAGAAGATTGACCACCATCTTGATCACCACATGAGAAGTGGTGTTAGATGGTAACCAAAGAATCATATCTTAACCTATTCTCATTGGAAACTCCACTATATCGTTTCTTTCTAGGCAAATAGGTGCTATTCAGCATCTCACCAGAATAAGCTAGCTGACATATTTTTGTAAAAAAATTTGATATTTTAATTTGTAGTATATTGTATGTGAGAATGAAGGGAATGTATATATAGGATGAGCACACTCTAAAAAATGATCGAATCTTAGGCATTTACAAGATCAAATGTATGCAAGACTACTGATAAAGCAATAAAATAAACTCCCTATTTGGCTTCTAGTTCAAGATATGCGATCAATGTATGTATGAATGAATCAATACTTCTATTCAAGCTATTTTGAATATGAGTTGCATTAATTATATTTCTCTGGATTTCTACGTATTAGATTCGATAGTTTTAGAGTTGATGATTTATGTGAGTTAGTGATTGATTTAATATTTGATCTACATCAGAGAACTGGTTTTTCCTATTTAGAGATTTTAAAGAATGCTTGGCTTCTAAATCTGTATTCATATCCTTTTTGTTGTCTAATATATACCCTTTTTATGATCTAGCAATAACTATATTTCTCTCTCTTTAAGCACTCTACTCCTTCCCTTTTCCCATAACTAAAATAGGAACTAGCCTTCTCTGGAGATTGAACCATGTATTCTATGTTTTAAACCCGATCATTCAATGTTGGAAAATTCTTGAGTGCAAACATAACCACATGTAGATTTTGCATCAACAATTACTTCTAAAATCATTTATTATGCATTTTGTGTTTGAAATTTGCATCCATTAGTTTTTTTGCACTTCTATCCCAAAATTATGGTTGCCCCTTATAGGGCATGATTTTGGTAGAACCCAAAATTATGGTCACTCCTTATGGGGCATGATTTTGGTTTCACTAGGTTTGGGGGTAAGGTTTCACTCCCAAACCCTCATTTTCACTTGCATGTTCCATTTAGGCCATATCACTATTATATACATCCTATTTTTCACATTGTTTCATTTCATTGTATCTTGTCTTGTTTATTTCCAAAAAGGTCAACAATCACTTTTGCTTTCGAATGGTCAGCTAAAAGGACCAAGGGGGCTTTATTGCTATGCCTCCAAGCTCAGTCTTACAATGGCCTAAGTAGACCCCCAAATGTTGATCAAATTTTCTAGGGTTTTGTGAAACTGTTTTATAGGTTTTGAAGTTGCTTGGATACATTTGGACACAAGTAAAAGTTGAGGTCAACCACTGGATCAGATAAGTGTTCTAAGTTAATCTCTTAGGTTGTTTGTTGTTTGCTTTCTACCCATTTCTATTCAAAACCTAGATCTTAAATAAAAGAGAAAATATTTTGATCATATTCTAGGTATTTGAAAGAGAAAAAGCATATAGTTTGCATTCTAGGGTTAATTATGTTTGTGCATTCTCTTTAAACCCTTGCTAAAAATAAAAGGATCTATTTTGCAAGTTAGGTTTTAGTGATCATTCAAAATTAAGAATCATTCTAGGGTTAGTCCTTGATTGCTTGCATTTATTATCTGTCTTGCATTATCCTTTCATTTCTTAGCTTAGATTATAGAAAGGCCAAACATAGGTGATTACTTTAATATATACATCAAACATCTCCACCCCAAACTTGGAGTGAGTCCTAAAACCATTCCTGGTGAACCCTTCGATCCCCAAGCCCCTGAGTGTAGAGAATATAACACACCCCCACGGTCACCTTAGCTCCCAATAGATCCAACCGAGAATCATATGTGATAGGGCAGTTTTCCCCCTCTACATCTTTGGTGAACCCGACATGAACACACATCTTAGTGGCCAAGATAGGAAGCCTCTTCCTTTTGTTTTTATTTTGAAAACTTTAAGCAAGACCACTAAATTTATTTTCTTAGAATTAGAAAATATTAAGAACATCTTAAAATCTTCTTGTGTATCTTTTGTTAGTGTTCTCCTCTATCCTTTATCTTCCTCCTAATGGCTCCCAACACTAGGAGTAAGTGAAAGCTTTTAGAATCTGATCAAATTTTTCAAGAAGATGATCAACTTGATAGGGAGAATCATAATCTAGATGTAGAAGAGGAAGAACATGAAGAAATTGGTACTAACTTTGATCCTCTTGAGGGGCCCAATGGAGGCTTCACTTTCACATATTTTGATCATATATGGGGTTTTATGAAACATCATAGGGAGGCTTTGATTAAAGCTATGGAAGAGGAAGCCTAACTCGAAAGAGGTGAGATGCCTCCTCCTCCAACCATCTCTCCTAGGCATGTTCATAACAACCCCTTGTTTGAATCTTCACATCATGCTAATCCATTACATAAACCAACATATGCTACTACCATGACCACCAATATTGGGGGAATTCCACAAGTTCCTCCAACTAGTAGTGCATATCAAGATTATGTTCAATTTCCTCCTCATTCTACTCATCTCAACATTCATGCTTCTATTCCACCAAATGTCAATTATCCTCCACAATAGGATACCACATATCATAACCCATACCATAATAGTGTTAATACCTCCAACATTCACCAAGTTCCCTTTCAACAACCTACCTATACCCCTCCCTTAGGGAATCTAGGGGTATTGCACAACAACAATCCCGATATGCAAAGTTTAACAAGTGTGGTGAAACAATTGGTTTCAAGAGTGGATATGATACAACCTCCAAGTTTCACCTACAACTATAGAGAAATGTGCAATCAACCCTTAGACCCTATTGTCACTTCTAGGCCCTACCCTAAGCATTTTCCAATGCTAATTTTACCTATTTATAAGGGAACAGAGGACCCAATTGAACATTTAAGGATGTTTAGGATAACATGCCATGATATTATATATGATGACATGTTGTTGCTAAAGATGTTCCCTAAGAGCCTTGGTGGTATGGCATTGGAATGGTATTATCAATTGCCTCATCATTCTTTGAGGAATTTTGAAGAGATAATAGAATTGTTTGTTCAGCAATTTGGGGCTTATGTTGAGAAAAATGTGACTATGAAAGATGTTTATATGTTGAAACAAGGTAAAGATGAAAGTTTTTCAGAATTCTTGTCTCATTGGAGAAGTTTAGTTGGATGGTTGAGATACACTTTACCTCCTCGAGACATGCTTGAGATATTTATTGGAAATTTACAAGAGCAAATATCTTATGAATTGGAAACAACAACTATTACTTCTTTTGACCAAGCTATAGATCTGGCAAGAAGGGTAGAGCAAGCCCTCATTCAAAGAGGTCAAATTAAGCCAAAGAAAGAAGAATATAGGACCACAAAAAATTAGTATAAGAACAAGCATGTAGTTGGTGATGGGGTAACAGATAGTAGGTCTATTAATAATGTTGTTAACACCCTACAAAATATGGTGCTTAGCCAACCTCAAAAACCCCCACCAAGGAATTTTACAAGACTCAACATGCCTATGAATGTGGTCCTAAAGCAACTTTTGGAAGCTAATATGATAGAGTTACCTCCCATAAGGCTAAGCCTGGTCAACATTATGAGTATCATAGAGTGGAGGGGCACATGACAAATTCATGTAAGAGGTTGAAACATGTGGTTCAAGACTTAATTGATGAAGGTCACCTTGTTATAGAGGGTCCTCAACCTAATACTCCAACAAACAATCAACCTCCTACTCAACAAGCACCCACAACTAATCAAGACATGGGGATCTTCCAAGACCCCCTACCTAAGCATGGGAAATAGGTAACTAATCAAGTGTCATATCATAATGTGCCACCTCCCTACAACAATATGGTTGGTATGATAGCAATAACTACAAGGAAACAAGCTCAAGCTCAACTAACTCAACAATATCAATAGGAGATGAGTTCTACATCCAATCAATCTTTAAAACCACCCTTAGTTTTGAAGAGTACCCAAAAAAGGAGCACAAGAGTAGAAAACCCACCTTTAGTGTTGAAACCACAACCTAAAGTCTCCTTTGACATTCAAAAATAGTTAGCTAGTACCCCAACTAAGATCTCTCTATTAGAAATTTTGCAAACTTCTCCTATTCATAGGGAAGCCTTGTTGAAGCTTCTAAGACAACAATCTATTCCTCAAGACATTTCCCCTAGTGCTATAGTTGATGTTGTAAGTTCTCTTGGGATACATCATATCACATTTTTGGATGATGATATTCCTTCCTCAGACCTATGAGGGGATTCTTCCCTCTACATTACTACATTTATTGGGGAAACATTTATCAAGTAGATTTTGATAGACAATGGTTCTTCCCTCAATTTATGCACTTATCAATTTTTCCAAAAATTTGGATTAAAAGAGGAAGATTTAACTAAATCTGATATCATCATCAAAGCTTTCAACAATGAGTCCCAAGAGGCTTGCAATGTCTTATCCCTCCCTCTTAGGGTTGGACCTAAGATCTTAGATACCTTGTTCTATGTGGTGTCTTGCCCTACATATTTTAATCTTCTTCTTGGATGCCCTTGGATTCATGCGATGAGGGTTGTCCCTTCTACTTTTCATCAATGTTTGAAGTTTGAATTCAAAGATCAACTTGTCACCATTCTAGGTGACCCTCATCCATTTCAATATTATTCAATGGTTGAGCAAGCTCAATCTGATCTCAATTTATGTCCATCAGTCTCTTCATCTCACATCACCAAGCAACTTGAAAATCTAAAGGTGAGTGAGGAACCATTAATCAATGTTTCATCATAGGATCAAGTCAATCCTTTTCTTCAAGAACCTCTTCTGGATCTTGCCAAGCTACCACCTTCACCGAGGACTATGGGTTTACCCTATAAGAAGGGTGAAGTTGTACACATTGGCATGTGTACCTTTATCTTCATAGGAGTCTCCCTCAAAGAAAAGATCCATGGTAGCAACCCTCTTCCTATAGAGCATTCTTTTGCCCATTGTTACCTATCCAATGATTACCCACTTCCCAAGAAAATCCTATCTAGCATGGGATATATAGGCAAAGGTTTGGGGCCATGATAGAAAGGTATTCAAGAACCTTTGGAAGTTGAGATTTGGCCTAGGAGATGTGGCGTAGGCTACATCCCTAATAAAAACCAACCTTTACCATTTGATAATGATGATCACCTTATTACTTATGTTGAATATTTAGATCATCAAGGCTTGGAGTGGAGTGATGAGGATGAGGGACCACCTTATCCCTCTAACATTCTATTTTGCAATATGGTAACTTTGGTGCATCCTAAGTTAGTTGTGACCCCAGAGGAGTACGCTAAAGGGGATACCCTTTGTGATAGAGATCATGAGGATATCCTCCAAAACAACTTCTTCTTTGATGGGTCAATCCCTTGTGTTGCGCATGTCGGGTCCTCTAGTTCTCAAGGGGATCCTATTCCTCTATCTCATAGAGACCTTGAGAAATTGGGAGTCTCTCCCCCTTTCATCAAGAAGGATGGCACAATCAGAATTTACAATGACTTTCATGTAGCAACTCCTAGAGAATATGTTGTGGATGATCCTCTTTGTGATATGAGTCATGAAGGTATCCTCCATAATAGCCCTTTATTTGATGGGTTAGTTCCTTGCACTACCATCCTTTTTGTTAAGATAGGTGGCACAATCAAAATTTGTGCTGACTTTAAGAATTTAAAGAACCAATGAATGTAATACATCCAAAAAAAAAAAAACAAAAATACTATGCATGACTTTGCATTTTCATTTAGCTTAGTTTGCATATTGCATCCAGTTTTACTTGTTCATACTACATGACTACCTATCATATTTTACATGGTTTACCTAACATTCTATTCCACTTTACATTCTGCTTGTCATATAATTGCATTGTTGCTTGACCATATTTGCATGACTACTTGATCATATAGATTTTTTGGGGACTTCATAAGGATGGCAAGTGATGACACCTAGTTAGGTCTTAGCTCACATGCATTGCACTCATACTAGGGCTTTGATGCCTAGAGAATCCCCAACCTAGGGCTCATCTCCATGCATTTTCATCTTTGCATTTCATCCATCTCTTCTTCTTCTCTTTTCTTCTCTTATATTCCTTGACCTTGAAAGTATAAAATGATCATCAAATTTCTCTCCAAGTCAAGGGATATAGTTCTTCTTTTGTACATCCTTTGTCCTTGAAAGTTTTAATCATTTCTTATCTTCCCCAAGACAAAGGATGTATGTTCCTTCTTCTCTCTTTTTTTTGCTTTTTCTCACACCCTCTCCTTCTTGATATTTCACCTATTAAGGGGTCCTCATGGGATAGGATAGATACCACATGAATATCATTTATGATACTCATACGACCACTGACTATCTTATGCACACCTCTTTGCTCTTGAAATTTCACTAAGGATGCACACACACTATATTTTACTTCTTTCTTCTAACACACACACATACACTACTTTGATGTGCTTCACTTTGCTCATACATCTTTTGCACACACCACACCCCCATCGGGTAGTACTCATTTTGGAAAATCAATCTCATATCTTCACCCCATACAGGATAGCTTCATGGCCACACATGAGGGGTAGCCTCCATCTCGATCATTTGTGAGCATACATCCTAGTGGGTACCTCTTCATTTCTAGCCACTAGTGAGCACCACACCCATGGCGGGTATCGCTCCACATTCACCCATATTTATGAGCACAACACCCTTACAAGATAGCTTCATGGCCACATGTGAGGGGTAGCCTCCATATCAATCATTTGTGAGCATACATCCTTACAAGGTCCTACTCCTTTTTCTATGTTTTTTCTTTGTCTATGATCATTTGATCACATTGATATTTCATACTCTATGATAATTTAAACCTCATATTTTGAGAACATTTTTTCTTTTTTGACCTTACCCATCTATTTTTTCTCCTCTTTTCTAAAATCATGTTCGATCTCTATGGGGTATGATTTCACTATATGCCAAAATCATGATTCATCTTTATGGGGCACTATTTTAGCTAGAGGTGTGTTTTATCCTCTTTATTACCTCTATTTCTTGCATTCCTCCATTCATCCATGAATTTTTCACCCATTTAATTTACTTCATCCCATCCTACATTGCATTTAGCTTAGTCCATTCATGCATTCCATAGTTATGTTGTCATTCATTCATGCATAGTCAAAACATAAAAACACAAAAACAAAAACATAAGTGCACACATTTTAATCAAAGAAACATGATATTACTCAAGAAAGAAAGGGTACATAGGTCTATTCAGTTGATGTGCCATAGTCCAAGCCCGACACACTCGACCCTCCCCAAGGATGCATGCCACACTCAAAATCGGCATGTCACCTCGATCCTATCCTATATTTAGGAGCCCATCTCCTCTATCCTATCCACCGAAGGTGGTCCCAATGGAGGTATGTTCATGGATCATGAAACTATCCATGACCTAGACCATGATCAACTCTATGACTAAAGGGAGGCTAATGGAGGTACCCTCTAATCCACTAGCACCACCTAAAAGTATAGCATCTAGTAGAAGGTCTTCCTCTATACTAACACCTCCTACCTCTCCTCTACCCTCTATAACTACTCCTATAGAAGGTGGATCACCTTATTGGGATGACTGCTCACACCTACAACCATACCCTCTACCCAAGCCTACTACCACTCTAGGTCCAACTAGCTCACCTCACCCCTGAGGCAGTCTACCTCAACCTATATCATGTCTCACTCCATGAGTGTCATGCTCAAGGTACTCCATAGCCCCTCAATCCTCTTGGACCTATCCTCTCAGAGTAGGTCCATCTCCCTCTACATGGCTGCTATCTAGGCCTACAACACCTCCATCTCCCTTGTTGGGTCCTCCTAACCCATGATCCTACTTAGCCCAATTTTCACTGATGTTGATTCCTTTATCATTTATCTTCTTAGCCCAACCTTAACCACCATGGGAGAACCTCCTTTTGTGTCCCCTCCCCTAAGCTAGAGATGGTGATCATCCCCTCATGGTTATCACTATCTCCACCCAAACCTATACTCAAATTTATCTCAATGGTACTATGCCCCTCTACTCTCACTCTATGGTGCATCGAGTGGCCTCTCAAAGTGCTAGCTACACTCATCGACTCATAACCTAGCATCTCTACACTAGCACTAGTGGGGAGATCCTCATAGAAACAATACCCATATACCATATTTAATACCTAAGATCCACCCTAACATCATCCACCCCTAGATCCACATAGAGTGGGTCATCTAAGTTCCTCCTCTACCCATCTCCCCATATCAAGATCCCCTCCAACTCTTGATGGATCCCTCCATACCTACCTATACCAATAGTCACCCAAGTTTGGTATCTCCTAGAAGATACCAAACTATCGTTGGACTCGATCAAACCTAAAGAGCTCCAGCTCTCCCCTCTCCATAGAGACCCACCTAACCCTCCTCACCCAAGCTAGCTCCACCACATCCTCTATCCATCCTAGGTGTAGACACCATGATCACTAGATAATCCTTTGCTCCCATAGCTCATCTATCACCTACCTCCCTAGTGGTAGGTTCTCAATGTATGTCCTCTAGACTAGCTCAAAGCTCTTAGTCCATATATATATTATTAGTCACTCTAGGTTGGGTAATGGCCCTAGTAGTGCATATGGTCTCCTAACCACTATGTGCTCCCAACACCACACCTAGAGCAAGGTCATGTAGACCAATCCTATATGTCATTTGTACATGACATTGTACAATATCCTATACAAATAGGCCAACACATATGGACCCCATGTGAACTACACCTATTGGTCTTGCATGTCTACCACTACTCCCACTAGTACCCATGGTAGGTATCACCTACTAGTATGGCATACTAAGAATCCTACCACCACCCCATAGAGCATGGTCATCAGAGCATCAACACCATAGCGCCCCACCAACTCATCGATCGAGATCCCACTCTCAAACCTAGTGGGTCCAACCCCATGATAATATTTGTAATATTATTTGTTGCTCTTGAGCTCTATAAACTACCCTCCCCCTTATGGGGATGTGCAATATGTGCCACACATCCTCTAGTGTGATGGTCATCTCCCCTATGGGTAGCCATAAGGTAGATGACTCTAGATACCACCTCTCTATCAACATTGTTAGCAATACTTTGTCTGCCTCAACCTAGGGTATCTCTACTAGGTGATGTAGCCCCACTGCCTCTAGAGTGTCCCTCTCTACCTATGAGAGGACCTTCTAGTTCCTCCTCCAAGGAACTTGGTCACCACTCTCGACTCTCGAGTACGTCATGCTGCAACAAAAAACATAACAAAATTTTAATTAGTTCTGCATACAAAGATAAAATCAAATATATATAACAAAGTTTTTCACACACAACAACAAAAAAACAATATTTGAACACCAAAGTATGTTTTTTTTGGTCCTTTTTCTTTCTCTTTCTTCTCTATTTGTCTTTTTTGTTCTTTATTTTCTCTTTGCCAAAATCGTACCCATCCTCTCAAGGCACGATTTCACTTTATTCCTCTTCTTCTGAAAATTTATCCCATACTTGTGAGGTATGATTTCATAAAATTGCACTCTATATTTCTAGGGAATGATTTCAATCACATGATCATCCAACCAAAAAAAAATTTAACCCTCAAAATCGTGTTGGGGTAGCGTGTGACAATTTCTTCTAAAAGATAAAAAATGACAAAAAATGCTAAAATTCCTAATCTAGCCTAGTCTAGAGGAAGGATTTTAGTCCTTACCCATGCTCACTCCACTACTGTGCCAGCCTCACCTCTCACAATGGTTGAATGGTGTGTGGGTAGCACCATTTGTCTTTTTTCTCCAGAGCTCTTCTCTCTTCTTCATACGATGAAAATGAATTAGGGTTTTCACCCCTTTTGCCTTTTATCCTCCCTTTTTGCTTTTTCTCTCTCCTCTTTGGCGCTCTTTTTTTGCTATCTTTCACTCTATTTTCCTCTGAGTTAGTCATTTCGAGTTTCCTTAGGAATTTGGCATTCCTTCCGAAACTTGAGGGGGCACCTTGACTTGAGAGGCATTAATATCCCTAATGCCTCATTTTGCATGCAAAATATTCAAGTGTCTAAAATGGCACCATTTTTGCACCACCCCTTTCTTCTAAACCAGCTACCCCTTTTTGTGTTCATCATCTCTCACCCATAGGTGTCTACATCTTTCTTTGATGTATTTATTAGGCCATAAATGCATCAAAGAGGGGAAAAATGTAGACATGGAAAATTGACCCACCCAAGTGAGTCAATCTTCCTAGAACCCTTGGGAGGGCCCTCAAACTTGTCTAAGCACAAGTTTAGGCCTCCTCCCCCCTTGTTCTCTTTTTTTCCTAGCTTTGTTGAAATCATGGTCGGGCCTTATGATTTTGGCAAGTTAGGGTTTTCTCTTAGAAAACCCTATTTTTTGGGCCAATCCTCAGGATGTCGGCCCTCCCTTAGGTTTTCCTACTCTTTTTCCCTCCAAACCTCTTATAAATAGAGGGTTTGGATCCTCTTTTCAACTCCTAAGTGATTTTTGACTAACAGTTTTTCCTAACAAGTTATTTTGGCAAGCAAGTCTTCTAACAAGATCAAGTGTTCTCTGGTGTTCTACTATTGCTCTATTGTTGATTTGTTGCTCTTGGTGGACAAGTGTGGGAGCCTTGAGGAGGAATCTACCATTTTGTGGAGGACTTCATCCTTTTGTCTGTTCTTTCACTACCACCAGGTTTATTCTTTCATTGTGTTACTTCTAAAATAATTTATTCTACATTTTGTGTTTGAAATTCGCATCCATTTGTCATTTTGTGCTTCTATCCCAAAATCATGATCACCCCTTACAAGGCATGATTTTGGTAGAACCCAAAATTATGGTCACTCCTTATGGGGTATGATTTTAGTTTTTCCAGGTTTGGGGGTAAGGTTTCACTCCCAAACCCTCATTTTCACTTGCATGTTTCATTTAGGCCATAGCACTATTATCTACATTCTATTTTTTGCACTATTTCATTTCATTGCATCTTGTCTTGTTCGTTTCCAAAAAGGTCAACAATCACTTTTGCTTTCGAATGGTCAGCTAAAAGGACCAAGGGGGCTTGATTATTGCACCTCCAAGCTTAGTCTTACAGTGGCCTAAGTAGGCCCCCAAATGCTGATCAAATTTTCTAGGGTTTTGTGAAATTATTTTATAGGTTTTGAAGTTGCTTGGATATTCTGGACACAAGTAAAAGCTAAGGTCAACCATTAGATCAAATAAGTGTTCTAAGTTAAATATATTAGGTTATTTGTTGTTTGCTTTCTACCCATTTCTATTCAAAACCTAGATCTTAAATAAAAGAGAAAATATTTTGATCATATTCTAGGCATTTGAAAGAGAAAAGCATATAGTTTGCATTCTAGGGTTAATTATGTTTGTGCATTCTCTTTAAACCCTTGCTAAAAATAAAAGGATCTATTTTACAAGTTAGGGTTTTAGTGATCATTCAAAATCAAGAATCATTCTAGGGTTAGTCCTTGATTGCTTGCATTGATTGTTTGCCTTGCATTGTCCTTTCATTTCTTAGCTTAGATTATAGAAAGGCCAAACATAGGTGATTGCTTTAATATATACATCAAACATCTCCACCCCAGACTTGGAGTGAGTCCTAAAATCATTCCTGGTGAACCCTTTGATCCCCAAGCCCCCGAGTGTAGAGAATATAACACACCCCCATGGTCACCTTGGCTCCTAGCAAATCCAACCAAGAATCATACGCAACAAGGTAGTTTTTCCCCTCTACAATTCTAAACAACAACTATGACCTTATAGAATACACCACTAAAAGAATTTTATAGAATAAATAGAACCACAATAATCAAATACTATGCATCCCTAATATTTAAATAGCCTAGAGTTATAACCCAAAAAATAAATGTAGCCTAATAGAATAGACCATCCATAAAGTTTTTATAAAAATACCTAGAGACTACACAACATGCATTCATGAAAGATTTCAACAACACATTATTGGCTAAGGTCATATAGTAAGCTAATTCATTAAGAAGTAAATCAAAATTATATTATATACAATATGTAAACACTCAAATTGTAGACCCTCATATTGAGGAAAATTAAGCTACTTATATTCTTTACAATGCATTCATACTAGCTTAATCATTATATAAATGACCTCTCATAGGCTTGATACATATATCCACATCTTGGTGTAGTCCAAAAACCAATATGCTTGGGAGGAGTGGTCATAAGTTTCATGTTCTATATCAATTAGCTATCCTAATTCTATATTCAATCATATTTTGTATTAGCCACATATCTACAACTAGTTTTATCCTTGTAAGGATGCTCAACTTCCTACTATATATTTATTATTGAGCATGCTTAGCTCCTCCTTAGAAACTATGTTCATGAAAATACTTGAGCATCTTCAGAAAACTAAACTTCTCCCAATTATATTTTATAGTTATTTAAACTTTTATATTTACGTGCATCTCCATTCATGATCACCAAGGGTGGCCATAGGTGTTATAATATCTAGGAGACTGGTTGTCACTTTCTCACACAAATGCTCTAATATGGAATATTGAGGATAGACTAGGTCATTCAAGATTCTAACACATATGAGCTTTGTCGAAAGAGAATAATTAGGAGGCATTTTGTCGTCGTCATTATCTACTAAAGGTTTTTTTATCATTATGGTCTTAGAGATATTTAGAGAGTCTCTAGCCACTTAATCTTCTAACTAGCCAAGATTTTGACCACTTCTATTCATGGTATTTGAAGTGGGTAGACTTATTTACCTTAGCCAAAAAATTTGGATCTGGTCAACAACATTCTTCTTTTGGCCAACCATATATTAATCCTAGCCAAGTGTTTAGACTCTAGCCTAAGAAAAGTTTGGCAAAAGTGGTGCTTTGATAATTTTTGCATGAACTTATCTATAGACCAATTTTTGGCCCAAATTATTATCACCTTCCAAGGATTTTTTCTTGAAAAAAGGAGAACCCAACTAGATTTAACCTTTGGGTGAAGGAATTAGAAGAATAAGGAAGTCTAAAAGGGGATAAATATTTAGGGTTTTGGATGAATTTGACAAGAAAAGAGAATAGATACTTAGCTATAAATGGGTTCCAAGACTATATATCCTTAAGAAGGATTAAGAGATGTATTGCAAGATGCCCCTATTTTGATTATGTTCCATCCATCAACAAAATATAGGATTATTTATGATAGAAAAAGGAGGGGAAGGACAATAATTGGTAGAGAATGACTAGAACCTATTATGGGAGTAGAATAGTAGAATTGGGCTATTGGGAGAAATGCAGAAGTAAGTAATTAGATAAATGGGAATGAATGGAGTGAGAAAGAGGAAATAAAAATAAAATATAGAGGGAAAATGGTTATACCTAAATAATGGTACCTTATGGAGAGCTGGACTCCTCTTGATAATACTCTATAATAGATTACACCAAATTTGGACAAGGGCCACTTGTCTTTGGTAAATTCTTTAAAAACTTGAAGCCTACTACCCCTTGGTGATGCCCATAATACTTTTAGTGAACACTAAATTTATCATACCCCCCATGTAGTTGCTAAATTTTTTTGTGAGATGTAACTATCCTGCATATGATTTTATAAATTTTGTAAAAATATATCATAGCCATGATTTTCAATGAAGCCGTATGATTTGTTAGAGCTAATGCATCTCCTTATGCCTTACCTTTTTTTAGGCTAGAAAAATTTTGACATCATTGTACTTTCTTTCTTTATCATTCATAAATTTTACATGTTTTCTCTTATAGGTAAGGCTTTGTTCTAATAGATTCATGTGCCAAGTGTTGTCCTTTCTCTAAATTTGTATGCCAGTTATGGCTCTCTTGGTAGGATGAGATTTTGGTTACCTCATTTCATATTCTACCCTTATTTTTTAGCCCTTTATGCTTTGTTTCTTGCTTTATTTTTGATAATTCACGATTGCTTTCTCATGAGAGCTATCATATCTTTTCATACATTTTGAACTATTTTTGTTGTCTAGCCTAGCCTATATGCTCTCTTTTGTTTTGGGTGAAGTTAGGAAATTGCACACACTGGAACATTTTATGCCATAATTAACGAGGTATTTCGTTTGTAAAATTTTTAACAACTTGAGACACTCAATATTCATGTATTTTTTTAGACTATAAATTCCTTTGGATGATTCTTATAATTTCCATAATTTTAAGGGAAACCTCCACTCAGTTAAGTAGTCTTTGACAAGCTTACCAACCTCTCAAAATTATCCTCTTCATTTATTTCACTTTTGTCCTTAGGCTTTGCTTTTTTGACTTATTTTTGTTTTCATATTAAAACAACACTAGGGCATATGGTGAGTAGCAAACCCAATTCCCAAAATAGGATGCCTATAATTGCCAACACACCTCTCATATTTAGAGATCTACCCACAACTATAGGTTAAATTTAAAATTTATCATTGAAGGAACCACTTTATCTAACACTGAGATGGCTATTGGGTTCTTGCCTATGATAATGTTTATTTTAGCTACCATAGATAAGGCTAAAACTCATTGTTATTTAATCTGGTGAGTCAACAAATCCAAGTGATAGGTATTTTTAGGCCTAATTGTAATCTTCATTTAAGGCCCTCCATTGTGAGCATATTTGATAAAAGCATTAATCACTTGAATAATTGGTGGAGTTTTGGATCCTCTCATTCTTCCTTAGCTTTGAGAATTAGTGTGGAACTTATGAATAGTTGTATTTTGGAATTGTATAATATTGAGATGAGAGGTATTCTTATATAAAAATTTTCCTCTTAAAAAATTGTGAAGCTACATACCCAACATATCTTCTTTTTGTGGCACTTCTCTAGCCAACTTAGGTGAAATAACTCTCTACCATAACTGAGTTAGAAATTAACAAGATTACCCATATTGAAATTACTATTTTAATGTCTCTTTCAAAATTTTCTTCATGAAAATATTACATTATTGCATGTCTAGTCAATGGCTTTATTACATTTTAGTATGCCTTTTTATGCTAGTTATTCTAGACATTGCCACCTCATAAAAATTGATAATTACCTAACCATATAGTCCTAATATTTTACTTTTATTTATTATTAGTTGTCCAAAACATGAGGCTTATTTTGGTGAAAGGATGTCATTGGGTTGGATTTAGGGAAGAATGAACTTCAAAGCTTTTATGACATAAAGCATTAGAATTCAGTGAAGGCAATTTATCTTTAGACTATGACCCCTTTACTAGCTTCCCCATATATTTTGGATCTTGTGTTGAATTGGTACCTTGCTTTTCATGAGTTCTTATGTTCATGTGCATTAATGCCTTGGAATAGAGCATGGAAAATTCATTGGTTATCCATTATTCTCTTATTAGTTTCTTCAAATTTCTTGAGCATGCTGGGTGGAACATGTCTGTTGAACATTGAAATTGACTATAAGTTAACTATGGATTCTATTGAGTCCCCATGTATGAATAGGTTATTATATTTGAACCAAACATAGAAGGCTCATTCTCTACCAAATCCTCTAGACCTTTTACCCAATCCTCTATGTCCACCTTGGGATGCTCCAAGGCATTCTAAACCATATTAAAGTTCTCTCCATACCTTTATATATGATAATAATTGAACCTCTCACCATAGATCCAAGCCTTCTTTCCTATGCAGTGAATCACCAAGTGAGTGTTATCCTATGGTAAATATCCCCCAAATTTATCCATAAACTCATTTTAAAAGAATAACCCAAATAGCAATGGCAATTCCACCACTATCACCTCCTGTATTGCTAAAATATCTAGTAACTTGTGCAATAGTATTGAAATATTTTTTATAATCCCTATTGCACATATCAACAATCCATTTAGGTGTAATTATTTGAAACTAGCATGGGTATATTCTAAGCTCGTTGCATTATAAACTGCTTGAGGTATAATTGTTACAACTCTAGATCCTACCATGCAGTTGTAAATTATCCAACCTTTCATGCACAAAGAAAAATAAGAGGGTGGGGGTTTAATCTTACCCATGCATGTTGTCTTTTTATATAGATTAGCATATAGGTCCCAATATCCAAGATCATGAGTAAAATCAAATATTAGAGGAATCAATATAAAAGATCGATATAAATGAATACTATATTCATGAAACATAACAATAAGTATACAAAAATTATTATACTCATTGTATTATTGATGAATCAAAAATACAAGCTCTGTATTTAATATCTTCTCAAAAAATCTGATACAATACAAGAAGCTTTGCATCCATAATATAACCTTAGAAAGGTGACTCTTCAATACTTTGACTATTGCTCTCCTCACATATCTAGGAGATGCATCCTTTCCTATTCCACACATAAGACAAACCTCTCATACCTCTTGGCTTTACATCTTGCCACATACATGTGACTCTACACTTGTATACTTGGCACATATACACATGAATATTAACTAACCTATATGATATATTTCACACACTTGCACACTTAACTACTTGAAAATTATACATAATATTACATGACACTTGTACTCATCCTACATATAAACAAATACTTTTGGAGAAATATAAATCACACACCCTAAACTATAGACTCACATACTAAATTATATTTATAATATTTACAATTGTACCAGGGGGTCACATTTACATTTATACCAAATAATGTAATATTCTCCAACAGTGCAAAGATATGGTTGCTTATATGTATTAATAATATTATATTATTTGGTACCATTGAGTACCATGAAGTACTATTGTATATATTTAGTTTAGGGAGTGTGTTTAATATTTCTCTATAGTATGTGTCAATGTGTGAAGAGTGTTTATGTGTTTTATAATTAAGTGTGAAAAGTGTCAATTGTGAAAGTGAAGAGTCATAAGTGACAGGTGTCATGTGTGGAAGTGAAGAGTCATGTGAGATGTGTCAAAATGTGAGTAGGAGGTTATGTAATTATGAGATATTGTGTCATCATGTAAGGCATGTGAAAGGGCACCTCCCTAGGAGTTTGAGGAGAGTAATAGTCAGGAGTATTGAAGAGTTTCTATGTAAATTTATATATTGGAGATAAAGCTCCATGCTAGATAACTAATTAGTCTTTTGAATGTAATAGAGAAATTTTGTATTAAGATTTTAAATTATGAATAGTATTATTTTTTGCAATATTTGAGTTGTCAGTGTGTTGTTATCATTTTCAAGTGATTTAATAATCCTAGAAATTGAGACCTATGAAATATTTGGGATCACTTGCCAACAGTGGTATTAGATCCACTTTAGCTTGATATATCTAGGGTGGAGAGAGTGAAGAAGAGTAATAATATTGAAGAAGAATGAATGAAAAAAATAGTGTGATATTTCTAGAGAGTTTAAATGATAGGGATAATATTGACCATGGAAGAACGAGTGAAATTATAAATGTGAGACTTTGGACATGTGAAGAAGGAAGAAGAAGATTGAATATTAGAGGGAGATTGATTGGAGAAGAAAAATAAGTTTGGAGATGAGGAGAATATTAGAGAATAAAAAATACATGGAGTAAGAAAGAGTCCGAAGAATTATTTAGATGTGAGTATTCAAGGAATAATAGGAGAATATTGACTATGAATATTTGAAGAGATTTCTAAAGAGAATATGAATTCAAATAATGTATGAATATAAGGAGGGTTGCAATTGAGTTGAGATATGCCAAAAAGGAAATGTAAAATGGAACAAACATTAGAGAAGCCTAAAAAGACAAATGCAAGCAAATTAAAGCTAAACATGAGAAGCCAAATGCAAGAAGATGAATGTGAGAATCCAAATATGAGAATCCAAATGTGAGCAAATTGAAGTTGAAAGTGAAAATCCAAATTTGAGAATCTAAACAAGAGAAGTCGAATGTGAGCAAATTGGAGCCTAAAACATGAGTTGAATGGAAGCTTGGATCCTATGAAATGTAGAGCCTACAATATTATCTAAGAGCTAGAAATATTAAGGAAAGAAGTTAATTAATTCATTTGAGAGTGTGTGGATGAAGTTGTAGGAAGAAAATATGAGAATTGATAGTAATGTATCAACCTTAGGGAATGATAATAAGGATTTGGTTTAATGGTTAAGATATATGGGCCGATGTTGGTTTTTAGGGAGCAACTATGGTGACAGCTGAAGATCCATCTAAATTTTTTTTATGCATGTGAAAAACAGTATGAAGAAGTTTGTTTGGCTAGAATCATGGAGTGCACGCAACAAAGCTAGGGTTTAAAAACTGAAGCACACAGAAAAAACAAGCGATAGTAATTTATTTTTTGGAGAAATATTTTATTTACTGGAGGAGGAATGAATTTAGGGGAAGTCAAAAAATCCTAGCATTGATTGATTTTTCCAAGAGAGATCATGAGTATCAGTTCAGGTATGGTACTTCTTTAGCTTTAGATTTGAAAATATTTCATTGGCTACGAATTTAAAAATAGGGACCCTTATTTAGAAAGTTATTTATGGAAGTTTGTTTGTTGAAATGACAACTGCAACCTCACTTTTCAAACAAGCAAGCAATGAGTCATCCATATTTTCACAATAGTTTCCCTTTTATGAGGAGAATTTTGATCATATGCATCAAGTGCTTAAAGTGAGAAAAACACCCCATCCAAAACTACCTACTCGCTCTAACAATGGTTCCTTTATTCCCAATTTAGATGAGTCTCTTGTGATTGAGATACCTCCAGCTTACATCCAGTAGCCTTTGCTCACACTTTCCACCCAAGTCCTTGCATGTAGAATATGGCCTAGTCCAATCGTAATACAAAAATGGATTAAAACATAGTGCGAGAGTAAAGTCTCCTCTTATAAATTCATGATGATAGGTAGGGGATACTGTATCATTACATTTACCTCTATGGAGGATAAGAGTACTATATTTCATGGAGGTCCTTAGTTTTTGGGATCCAACCCACTCTACATGACCTTGTGGAGTATGACATTTGATCCCCAATAAGAGGAGCCTAAAGAAGTTTCTATTTGGGTGAGGTTACCATTTTTACCACTGCATCTATGGAACAAACCTTTGAGGGAATTAATAGGACATGCTATTGGAAAATTCATTGACTAGGCTTCTCCAAAGACTAATAATGCTATATGTGCATGCATTTGTGTGCAATTCAATCTGAAAAAAGGGTTTTCCTTAGCATATTGGAATAAATGTGTTTAAATAGATACATAACTAACCCTTGGACTATGAGCATATACCATTCAAGTGTACAACATACCATGAGCATGGGTATTTCTCCCAAAATTGCCCAATTAAACAAGCATAGGAAACATAAAAGTAAGAACTAGGATTCCAAGAACTCAAAAGGAGACCGTGCAAATCAAGAAGCAAGAATTGACAACCTCAACCACAGGATCAAAAAAGCTTCCAACACAGAATTAAATTTGTAAGTATTAATGAAAGAGAAAAGGAAATCATCTCTCTATATGTGATGGATCCTAAAGATAAAGATAAGATACCTACAATTGAAGTTGATAAGTCACCGGATATCTTAGGAGATACATCAGAGAACACAATAGTTGGAGAAGAAACTGATGATAACTCAGAGGAAGTGGAGGAAATAGTGATTCCTAAGGGCTTGTTGACCACATGATCTATAGCTAAGGAAAGAAAATCAAATGAAAAACTTAGAAATGAGCAATCGTAAAAAGACCTGCAATCCAAAACGTAGGTCAAAATTTAGGAGAGCTTCATAAAAATAAAAAGCAATACAAAAAATGAAGATTATATCATGGAACTATAGGAGACTGAGTAGTCCTCTAAAAAAACTATCTCAAATTTCTAATATAGGAGCAAAATCCAACAATAGTTTGTCTTTAGAAAAAAAAAATAGTAGAGGTAACACTGACTACATAATGGTAGAAGATATAGGCACAATAAAAACTGATAATTTTTTATTCTATGGGAGCTTTAGGGGGACTAGATTTGGCTTGGGATCCACAACAATTAGTTTGTAGCTTACAACATAAGCATAATAACTGGATAGGTATAAAATTTATCTTACCATATGGAACTAGTGTAGCAGTAATAAATTTTTATGGTCCAAATCATCCTATCTAGAAAAGATAAGCATGGAAAAACTTAGCACAATGGCTAGACAATGAGAGTTTTGAAAAACATAATACTGTGAGGAGATCTCAACATGATTCTCTACCACTGGAATAAGGCTAGGGGAAGTTTAGCAAGGGATCCAAATAGATATATACTCAATAAAATTATGGTAGATGAAAGCTTACAAGACATTTTACCAACCAAAGGAAAGTACACTTGGAGCAATAGAAGAGCAGGGGTAAACTATATTGCATAAATATTGGATAGATTTTTTATTAGTGAAAATATCCTAACACACTTTCCCCTCACTTCTAGTCACATCATTCAAAACTCTATCTCAAATCATAAGCCAATTCTCTTGGATAGCGACCAAAGCCTACAAATCCAAAAAATTCCTTTTAAATACAACTCTGAATGGGTAGCAAAAGAATATTTATGTGAACTTGTGGAAAGCACTTGGAACCAATAGGTCCAATCCACCAATCCCTAAGAAAAGTGGAAAATCAAAATTCAAAAATTGAAGGACGTGATAAAAATGATTGACAAAAAAAACAAGAGTTAAACCTTATAAGAAATAGTTGATGCAACAACTAGAGCAACTAAAAATATAAATTGGGGATCATACTCCTCAACCATGGTAATAAGATGCAAGAAATGACCTGATTCGAAAGCTCAATAAATTAAGCACTAAAGAAAAAATGCATTGGAGGCATAGATCTTGACTGGTTTGTCTAAGCAAGGAGGATAGAAACACCAAATATTTTCATTTGAAAACCATGCAATGCTTCCAAAGGAACACAATCAAGGAGATAGAGCATAAAGGAACCACTTATACAGATAGGGGTAAAATTAAGGAACTTGCCAATCAACATTACTCAACTTTGTTCTCTAGAGAAAATGGTAACCCTCATTCCAAAAAAATACTACTACATCATATACCAATAGTATTAAAATTGGAAGACAAATAGGATCTCAATCAGCCAATCACTATGGAGGAACTTAAGGATATTATAAAAGCTCTACCAAAGGAAAAAGCTCCTAGACCTGATGGATTCACAAAAAAAATTTACCAGCAATACTTACACATCATCAGAGAAGATTTGCTACACATGATTGAGGATGTTAGGGTGAAATATAAGCTTCTTGGAGCCATCAACCCTGCATTTCTAGCATTGATTCCTAAAGAAAAAAATACCACTACTTTCTCTAGATTCAAACCAATTTATCTATGTAACTCTTCTTATAAAATTATTACCAAGTTGTTGGCCAATAGAATAAAGAAGAAACTTGAAAAACTAATATCAGAAGAGCAAGGAGGGTTCATGCCTAGAAAAAAAATATATGATAATATAATAATAGTGCATGAAGCCCTCCACAATAGTATAAAATTTAAAAAAAAATAATATGTTATAAATTTGATATGGCAAACGCCTTTGATCGAGTTAATATACAATTTGTAAATAGGTCCTACAAAATTTTGGATTCCCACATCAGGTCATCAAGTGGATCGAAGTAAGCATAAAAACCCATGGATATCTCTCTTAATAAATGGAGAACCAACAGATTTCTTTCAGGCTACATTGAGAATTATACAAGGGTGTCCACTATCACCATACCTTTACATAATTTTAACTGAGACTCTTGGAATATTAATAAACCATCTTCAAAGAGAAAGAAAAATAAGAGGGAACACATACCCAATTTGTAGATGATATCACTCTTCTAGGTGAAGCCACCAAGAAAAATGTTAGACAACTCAAGAAATATGTGGATTGGTTCACACAATCTATCGGGGCTCATACAAACACTCAAAAGAGTCAGATCTATACACAAAATTTTGCAGCAATAAGAGTCAAACTCTTTTTTACTATCTTAGGATTTTTGTCTAGCACAAAAAATACTTTAGATATCTAGGAGTTCCCATGTGCTTCTACCTCAAATCCTCAGACTGATGGACCCCACTATTGGAATATTTTTAGGAGGATACAAAGTTATGGTAATAGTTGGCTCAGTATTGTAGGAAGGTTAGTATTGATAAAATTAGAGTTAGATTCTCTTTCGTTATACCAACTATTAGTATATCATACTTCCAATTTTATTTGGAAAAATGTATATGGAATCATACACAACTTCATATGGCAAGGAGGTAGGCAATCAAAAAGAAAAAAGTTCCACTTGGTCAATTGGGAGATGGTCACCAAAAGTAAAATTCGAGGACTGGGAATCCAAAAATGGAGATAATTTTGAAAGCACTGGGAGTAAAACTTCTTTGGAACATGCTTAAACACAATAAATCATGGTAGCACATACTAGTTATCAAGTATGTAAATAATCAAATAGGTATTTAAATGCTCAAACATATAGATAAACTTCCCAGAGCCTCGTTGGTTTGGAAATATATAATGGACACAAAGAGCATAATAGAGGATAAAATTTCTTGGCTACCAGGAGATGGTAAGTCAATTAATCTATGGGAGGACCGGATCCTAGGAAATCCACCATTAAAAGAGAGAACTCCAATTGAATTGTAGAATCACTTGGAAATCCAAAGAATACTTAAATTAGGTGACTTATTTTATTGGACCTCAAAAAATTTTAATTGGATCTCCCCTCCTATTCCATATCAGCTTCAAGGAGATTAGGATTATTTTAAGTCCCACATGGTTAGAATTAGATATCTTCATCCCATAATTCTAGACAAACTTATTTGGGGTAGCATCAATAGTAATGGAGAATACTCAGTGCATCTAGGAGTCCAACATCAACAAATTGGGCATGCCAAAAAAAAATTATTGATATTGTGGAAAACTAAAGCACCACCTAAACTACAAGTATTCAGATGGCTAGTTTCTCAAAATAAAATCTTAACAAGTGATAATCTACAAAATAGGAGTATAGCAAGGCCTCATGTTTGTTACAGGTGTAGGAAGAATAGTGAAACCGTTTTTCATATTTTGTTTGAATGCCCAAAGGCAATTTCAACTTGGTTAGGAATAACCAAAATTCTTGGTATTTCCTACTTTGGAAGGTTAACCATAGACACATGTTTTACCAAGTGGAACAAAAAATATAAAGGGAAACTAGCAGATAAACCCCTCCTAAAATATTGTTGGAGCTCTATACCATATTTTATCATCTGGCACATTTGGTTGGACAGAAACCAGAGGATTTTTCAAGTAAAAGGTAAGGATAATAAAACTCTAATATCAAGGATAAAAGAATAATTAGTCCTAAATGTTAAATCTAGTTTTTTTCAACAACAATATGAAGAATATTTTTCACCCAAAAAAATAAGAATGATATACCAACTTAATCTCCAATATTTCTTGACACAAGGAGGTTGCATAGCAAACAATTATTTTCCTGACATATGTTTTTTAGAACTCTTCTTTGATGGTGCCTCCAAGTCCAACCATGGTCAAGCAATGGCAGGGGGACAGATTCTTACAAGACCCCGTGAGATCCTGCTCAAATACATGATCAACCTATGAATAATAATGAACAATGTGGTAGAGGCTATTGGATGTGAAATCAACTTAAAATTGGTGGAAAAGCAAGGAATTACTCAGGTCACAGTTTACAAGGATTCTAAACTGATAATAACACCTCTTGCCAAAAATAAAAAATTTAGATCTTTACAATTGAATATTATTCAAGACATGATTAGACAACTAGGCAAGATCATGGCCATATATCCTATTAACACTTAATGTAGGAATTCAACAAATAGGCTAACACACTAGCAAATCAGGCAATAAATATAGCCCCTAGTTATTGCCACCAAATCGTCAAGAAGCATAAGGGTAGGTATGCAAGGATGACAAAGACTCCAATAATGAGGTTCTTTTTTAATTTCATGTTTTGTTTTTTAAAATGCTCTATTCACTTTGATCTTTGTTTAAAGAGTGTTGTACTTTTTTGCTAAGTAAATAAATCTTTTATTTAAAAAAAATGTATCAGCCTTTGCTTGTAACACAATCAATTCATGTGATGTGTACTTCAAATACCCTAAAATATCAACATGGCACTAGACTAAGGTAAAATCCTAACTTTTTATTATTATTAAAGAAAGGACATACATTATTTATGCTTGGGCACATTATTTTGAGGAATATTTTTTAAAAATTTTGGGAGTTATAAGGAGTCAAATTTAATCAAATTTGAGAGTTAAAAGGAATATTTAAAAATGAAAGCATTAATTAGGAGAAACAAGGGAATTAAATTATTTATTTAAAATTTGGAAGAGAAACTATTAATTTGGTAGAAATAAGATAAAATAATTGAATTTCATTAAATGAAATGAATTAAAATTAGTTTTTTAATTGTGGTTGAATTTGTGAAACTAAAATTAATTAGGGAGACATAACTAAAAATTGAAATTTGAAATTTGAATTTGAATAAGGAAGAGTTTGAAATTAAAAATTTGGGAGCTATAAGAAGAGAATAAATAAATTTAAATTGATTGATTTGAAGAAAATTAATTTTATTGCAAATACAAAATTTTTCGTTTTTGAATCACAATTTTTGAAAGGGACAAATTTTACATCATGGAAAATTAAAATGAAATCAATCCTCATTGTTGAAAAAACTTTGGAAAATAGTAAATAGAACAAAGATCATTCCAGAATATGAAAGTGGGAAACAAAAATTTAAGTATGATGATGCAAAATCCCTTATGCTAATTACATTTAGAATAACATATGAAATTCAGCCATATATAAGTGAAGCAAAGACTTAAAAACCTGCTAAGGAAAAATTATGCAAAATATTTTATGGAAAGAATGAAACGATTATCTTGCATTTGTAGTCACAAGTGTATTCATTAAAAGTTAACAATGGATAAAGTATATAACTTTTCCTTCAAGGGATAGTGTAATTAAAATCTAAGCTGCTAACTTTGGGATAAAAAGTGCAAGACAAGTTTCTTGTCCAAGTTACATTAAGAGCACTCCCAAAAAATATTCAAAATATTTCCTAGAGATAGTAAATTATTTGGTAATTGCTAAAGTAACCCAATGGTATATTTGTATATATGTAAATGTTACATTAGGTAGTGTGATTTATATTTCTCTAAAGTATGTGTCAATGTGTGAGAAGAGTCCAAGTGTTATGTAATAAAGTGTGCAAATATGCAAAGTGTCATGTAATTAAGTCAAGAGTCATAGGAGTTAGGTTTCAAATATACAAGTGAAGAGTCACATGATATGTGGAAATATGTAAAGTGAAGAGACAAGAGTTTTTTCAAATGTGAGGAATAGGAAAGGATTCATCTCTTGAATGTTTGAGAAGAGCAATAGTCAAGTATTGAAGAGTCATATTCTAAGGTTATATTATGGAGAAAAAGTTCCATGCATTATATTGATAATCAATCAAGAATAAATTCATATGTATATTTGATGATTTATAAATAATATTGTAAGTTTTATTATTAAAAAATATTGTTGTTATTCTATGAATGATATTCATTGATATTGGCCATTGAGTTGATAGCATTTATATTGTGATTAATATTTGATCCTTGATATTGGATCTATGAGGATTTCCAAAAATGGTATCATAGTTACACTTTGACCATTTGAAATTGTGAAGTTTGAAGGAAGGGATGAGGTCAACCAAATTGTTAATTGAAAAAGTCAGTTAATATTGCATCATGAAGAAGATATTAAAGTTGAGGGAATGGTTGATGTTGCACAAAAAAGAAGATTAAGTAGAGGCTTTGTTGGTAAAGAATAAAATATTAAAAAATTTGAAAGAATAAGAGCAAGGATAAAAAGTGCTTTAGATTATTAACGGGTTGATTGCACCCTAAATATTGTTGGAAGTTGGACATGAGAAGACAATCAAGATAAAGCCATCTAAGTGAAAGAACTAGTTTGAGGAGCACATGGAGAGTATATTGGTTTTTCTACAAGAAGGTAAGGACTATGAGTTCATAAATCCAAGAAGAGCACTTCCTAAGAAGCTAAAAATGAGATAAACTATGATTCCAAGAAGAGCATTTTCTATGAATCCACAAGGAGAACTAAACCTATGAAGTTGAAAGGAGAGTTGGTATGCTATTTTTAAAGCATGAGCAAGAATAATTTAGTGATAAAAGCTAAAAATATTATGTATAGCATGGACTATGATATTTACCAATTGTAAGAAGAATCCAAGAGCAAAGTAGCCTAAGGAATTAAATATCCTAAAGCTGAGAATAGAGAGTTTGAGAGATCAAAATATGTGTATTAATAACATGGAGAGGAGTGTCTACAAACACAAATCCTAAGAAAAGGATGGAAAGCATAACAATGAAGTGTTTGAGAGCATTCAACCAAAGAGGAGCTAAAACTAGAAGATTAATGGTCAATAGCATAACATATATTGCAACATTTTGGAATGGTTTATTCCATAATGCATGACAAGGTAGACATGGTAGAAGAATAAGGTAAGAAATTTAGTTGTGATTTTTTTTAAAGAAGGCACATTTTGAGTAATTTTTGGGCATCTAATTTATTTGGATTTATAAGATTTAGAAAGTATTTTTAGATTTAGTTATTGATAGGGGAGTAGAAAAATAATTGAAGAGTTAAATGAATTAAATTGGGATATATATATAAGAAGACTAAATTGAATTAATTTGGAGAGATAAGAAGTGAATTTAATGAATGAATAATTAAACGATGAATTATTGTTTGATTGATTGAATAAAAATTAAAGATTGTGAAATTTGTGAATTTGGAAGACATAAGTAGAAATTTAAAAATGTATTAAAATTTTCTTTTAGGAGACAGAAGAAATAATTAAAATTGATTGCTTTAAGATTGAAGGTTTGAAATTGATTAAAGAAAGTAAAAATTTAATTTGGGAGACAAGGTATTTTAGATCGAAGGAATTGATTAAAAATTAAATTTTGGAGAAATAAGGAATTCAACACCAAAGGAAATGATTAAAAGAAAATTATTGCAACATGGAAATAAAATAAAAAACAAAGAAATATGGTAAAAAATATTTTACAATTCCTCTCTCAAGAAGCTACTAAAGATGAAAAATATGTGTCAAATGAAGTGATGGGATATTTACAATCTATTCTTGAAGAACATAAAAATAAAGAATTTTTAATACTTCAACAATGCATGCAAAGTGTTCTGAATGATACTAATGATTGTTATAAAAAATTTGTTACTATACGTGTTAGTCTATGGAAAACAACATACAATGGAATAATCACTCTAAATGTTTCCAATATAAAAAATAAGGAAATTTTGAAGAATTTGAGAACAAGCCTATGATGAAAGATGTCAACTATGACATAAATTATTTAAGACCCATGATTATAGAGGCATGTTGTGACACTAATTATCTTCATCAAAAGTAAAAAGAGAATTATCATGTAAGTTGTGATACTTGTGATTTATGACCTACAACAAATACAAAATAACTTTTTTCAAGAATATACATTGTATATGATACAAAGGATTTGTACATGGTTTATGAAGACATAATTGACACAAAGTATATGTTACAATAGTCATTTTAATGATAATTTTGACAAAGATATTGGGATAATTTTTTTTGATATGATGCAAATCTTAAAAATATTGGCAAGAAAATATTTTAAAGCCAACTAATGAAGATCCAAAAAAATTAGATAACAAATGTGAAAATTGTAGTAGGCATGATCACAAAATAAAAATATGTTGGAATCTTCATTGTTGTAAAATTTGTGGAGGTAACAATCACTCTAAAAAATATTGTTGGTACAAAGGAAATAATATTTTTGGATGGATAAACATGATAACAAGAAAAGCACTAAATGGATTTCCTCAAAAATATTTTTCAAATTTTAGATATGGTCATAGGAAAGGTATGAACTTATTCAATAATAAATTAAAAATAAAATTAGTACCTTCAATAGTACTAAAGGAAAGGATAAATACCAAGAAGAATCACAAGACAGGTCCAAAGAAAAAAGAAAAAGCAAAATATGAATATTGAAGTCTAAAATTTTTTAAATTTAAATAATGTAATATAGGGAGGTGTTGGAGATATTATATTATTTGGTAAATTTTAAGGTACCTCAATGATACATTTGAATGTTTGTAAATTATATTAGAGAGCGTGATTTACATTTATCTAAAGTATGTTTCAATGTGTGAGAAGAGTCCAAGTGTTATGTAATAAAGTGTGCGAGCAAAGTGTGAGAGAGTGCAAAGTATCATGTAATTAAGTCAAGAGTCATAGGATTTAGGTGTCAAACATACAAGTGAAGAGTCGCATGATATGTGGCAAGATGTAAAGTGAAGAGACATAAGAGTTTTGTCATATGTGAGGAATAACAAAGTATGCATCTCCTAGATGTTTGAGGAAAACAATAGTCAAGTATTTAAGAGTCATATTCTAAGGTTATATTATGGAGACAAATCTCCATGTATTGTATTGGGAATAAATCAAGAACATATTTAGATATATATTTGACGATTTATGAATAATATAGTGATTTTTACTATTGAGAAATATTGTCATTATTTTATGAATTATATTCAATGATATTGGCCATTGAGTTGATAACATTTACATTGTGATTAATATTCAATCCTTGATATTGGACCTATGAGATAATCTAAGAGGATTCTCAAAAAAATTTAGTCACTTCTCTTTGTTGGATTTTTAGCCAAACTTGATCATAGGTCTAAATATCTAGGATCTTAAACAAACTCAAATATTAGAGCATTCAATATCTCTAATCAATATCAATGAACATTACATTCATGAAATAACAATATCAATCAATAATATACTCATAATATTATTGATGAATCAAATATACAAGATCCATATTCCACTATTTCTTGATGAATTTTTTATTCTTCTTCATTACAATCCATGGATATTTATCTCCATAATATAACCTTAGAAGTGACCTTTCAATACTTTTACCATTGCTCTCCTCGCATATTCGAGGATATGCATCCTTTCCTATTCCTCACATAAGATAAACCTCTCATGTTTCTTGAATTTCCACATACATGTGACTATTCACTTGTATACTTGCCACCTACATATGTGAATCTTTACTTACTTACATGGCACATTGTACACTTTCACATATTACATACTTGTGCACTTTATTACATAACACTTTGCACACTCTATTACATGACACTTGGACTCATCCTACACATACTTTAGAAAAAATATAAATCACACATCCTGATCTAATAACTCACACTCTAATCTAATATTTACAATAGTACAACTGTTCAATGGGTGTACTTTCATATTTACAAAATAATGTAATATTATCCAACACTCTTCAAGTTCTAAAGAAGACCACATCCTTTAATGAATTAGTTAATTTTCTTTAATAATATGAAGTGGAAAATCAATTCATAAATGAAATGACTAATAATGATCTGATATCAAAGAAAATTGCATCAAATAATATTCTAGCATCATCAAAATATCAACCTAAATGGAGAATAAAATATTATCACATATGCAATATAAAAGGTCATACTACAAGCTCTTGCAAATATAATTCTTTGAATAAAAAAAATGGAATAGACCTTTTCAAATGTTATGGCCAAGACAATATCAGCCTCGATATCAACCTATGCAATGACAATGACCAAAAGAAGAGAATAAAAAAAGAAACTTACTTCAAGAAGTTCAACAAATAGAAACTAAAGGTGAAAATATGATCCCTTATGAGAAGGATTATAGACAATGAATATGAATATGAAATTGGGGATGAGTGTGATAATAATGATCATTTAGAAATTCATGAAGGCATCAATGTTTCAAATGATAAAATAAAAATAACTGAAAAAGAAAAAACATGAAAAAAAGAAAGGCATGGATTAAAATCAAGATAATTTCTTAATTGTAATATTTGTGAAAAGACCAAACCAAAAACATTTTACAAAGAAAAAATTGAAATACATTATGGATGGCTTAGTAAATTAGATTGGAATAGGATCATGGATATTTTGCAATGTTTTTATGGAGAAAAAGGAAGTCTAAAAAGCATTGTAGGTAACAGGTCAGTGGAACAATGCCAAATTTTCAAGTATTACAAAAGACAAAGCTAAAGAATGAAGATCAGAATCATAGATTAAATACTAAAAGTCTTCACACCAAATAATGTAATACGAGGAGGGGTGTTAGTGGTATTACATTATTTGGTACCATTGAGTACCATGAAGTACCATTGAGTACTATTGTAAATATTTAGTTTAGGGAGTGTATTTAATATTTGTCTAAAGTATGTGTTAAAGTGTGAAGAGTGTTTATGTGTCTTGTAATTAAGTTTGAAAGGTCTCAAGTGTTCAAGTGTGCAAGTGAAGAGTCATAAGTAATAGGTTTCAAGTGTGGAAGTGAAGAGTAATATGAGATGTGTAAAAATGTGAAGTGGGAGGTTATGTAATTATGAGTGACTTCCTTATCATGTAAGGCATGTGAAAGGTTACCTCTCCTAGGAGTTTGAGGAGAGCAATAGTCAGTAGTATTGAAGAGTCTTTATGTAAAGTTATATACTATATACAAAGCTCCATGCTATGTAATAGAGTAATTTTTTGAATGTAATAGAGAAATTTTGTATTAAGAGTTTTGATTATCAATAAAGTGTTATTCTATGTAATATTTGATTTTTGAGTGTGTTGTGATTATTTGAAAGTGATTTAATGATATTGGAAATTGGCACCTCTTAAATATTTGGGATCACTTGCTAACAATATGTCAACTTGAAGTTTGGGAGGGTGATTTTTCCAGATGTTAAGCTTTTGATAGTTTCTTCTACAAAATCAACTTATCCAAAAATCAACAAAGTCTTCTTGAAATTCTTCACTTCTTTCACAATGTTGTCTTTGGCATTTTTTGATAGCTTCTCTTAATGTTGAGGTTGTTTCTTGTACCTCATTTGGTACTGATAAATAAATTCTCTCTACTTTTTATTGAAGGGTACAATAGCTTCGTAAAGACTTGATCCTTCTATTGATCTACTTGTGGTTCTTACAGATTCTATTAAGATGCTTGGCTTTGGTTGGATATAGGTGCTACTAGAAAATATTATCCTTGAGATTCCTTTGGCTCCTACTCTTCTTGTTGCCTTATTTGAGGATGTAAGTCTACTTCTAGATTATTTGTATTATATTATTCCTCGATTTGCTCCATCCTCTACTCTACATATTTTGACTTTTATAGGTGTGAAAATAAAGAATCTTTTCTAGATCCAACAAGTATATTGGTGAAACTAGCTCTCGAAGGTTCCTCAGCTACAATATTTTATTCTTGACCCATTAGTAGGTTTTTTGCTCTTTTGATTCTTATTTTACTTCTTAGACTATAGTCAACTAGGATTAAAGTCGGTAAGCTTGGCAGGTATCACCACTATAATGATTATCAAATGCTAAATACTAGTGCTCATCCAAAGCTATGAATACTTCCTATTCTTGACTTCCAAAAACAATAATATGTTCTTCATTAGCTTCACTAACTGTCATTACTTGTTATTTTGAGTCATAAGGAGGTTCTTATTGATATTTTGTAAAAATTTCCTTAGCATTTTGCTGCTCCAATATGGCAATCTTGTTTGTTATGTTCTAGACCATAACGTTTAGCTCTTGTAGTTCCTTTAATTATAGAATGGACATAATAGGTATAAAAATCATCAGAGTGGAATATTGAGGATGTGGTTTAGGTAATGTGTCTAGTGAAGGGGAAGATAGATCTAGAAGAGAATCTTGTGAGCTAGTCTAATATATTTGAGGCACATCTAGCATAATAATTCTAGGGGAAAGTATTCCAATTGAGATGAGTGTATTTTTGGCTACAATAGGAACTTGAAAATTTTATGGTAATCTCATATTTATTAAATCATTAGAGCTAAAGGCTCGATTATAGGTTAAAATCATGGATATAATAGATATAGCCTTGGGTATATGATGGCTTTATATTCTAAGGGATCATCCCTCATGTTCTACTAAAAAATATATTAAAATCAATAATGTTATCCTAGCAATGGCTTTTAATGGATGAAAACTAAGTGAGAAGTATGAAAGGGTCCCTTATATCATTAAATTCTAAGATGAAAGGTTCAATGAGATAAACCCAAGTGTCTATGCTACTATCCTCTAATGTATGGTACCATACCAATATTTTACCTTTAAAAGAGAGCACAAGGAATCTTACCATTATATCTTCATGAGCAGTGTTATAGATAGTATCCAAAGAAAAAACATCTTGACAGTGTTCATAAGTTTTCTTTCCACTTACATTGTAGGAGGGAAAAACCTTCAATGTAGCTTGAGGAATGTCATGGAGATTGGGTAGGTTAAGGGGTCCAACATTGTTCTAAGTTAGATATATGCATCCAACCATGGTTTCATATGATGTGTTCTAGAATGACTAGGAGACCATTGATCTACATAGGGTCCTTTGAGCTTCTTTGGTCTTTTATCTTGTTAAGATATAATTCTAGAGCTTGTTACTTCACTAGAGTCACCAATATTAGGTTATTTAATAGTGGAGTTATCAGGTGAATGTGTTTTTTCTACTTGCAAGGTAGAAATATTCACCAAAATATTATTTCAAGGATATGAGATGGATTTTGAATAATCCACCCCACCAGGTATGCCAAAAACTCTTGGATTACGATCCACCTAGTGGTGAGAAGTGTACCCTAAACCATAGGTCAATATTATATGATTAGGAATTTCTTCCTACCAACCTATGGAGAAGTCCCAATTCCTTGTTGCAAAACAAAAATAAAAGAAATGGAAGAAGAATAAAGAGAGAAATGAAGGGTTAGAAATAGAGAAAGGAGATAAATATGGATTTAAAAGTAGATTGTATTTAACTTACAACATTGCCACAACCTATTCAAAGCACACTATAGTAAACTACATACAGGGCCTAACAAACCAGTAACCAAGTAAAGAATTACAAAATGATGATTAAGACTAGATCATGTAATCTATTACTCCAATAACCCTTAGTGCTAGTCCAAATAGTAGCTATGGTCTAACAGAACATACAATTAACAAAAATTTATAAAATAAAGCAAAAAAACAATGATTAAATGCTATGCATCCCTAATATTCCAATAGCCCAAAGCGATAATCTAAAAAAATCTAACCTAACAGAATAGATCATCCATAAAGATTTTACAACAATATCTAAAGAATACACAACATGCATTCATAAAAGAATTCAACAACACATTACTGGCTAATGTCAATCAATAATTTTATTAATTAATAAGTAGAGAAAAATTGCATAGTATACAATTGGTAAACACTCAAATTACCAACCCTTTCACTAAGGATAATTAAGCTACTTATAGTTTTTACAATGTGTTCATCCTAGCTTAATCATTACATAGATGGCCTCTTATAGGCTTGATACATATATTCACAACCTGACACAGTATAAAAACCAATATATTTGGGAGAAGTGGTCATAAATTTCTTTTTTTACCCTAGCTAATTGTATTTATTCTATAGTTAATCATGCTTTGCAGTAGCCACTTGTCTACAACTAGTTAAATCCTTGTAAGGATGATTAGGTTCCCACTATGTATTTATTGTAGAGCATGTTAAGCTTCTCCTTAGTAGCTATGGGTCATAAACATACTTGAACCTCTTGAGCATGCTAAAATTCTCCCCATTATATTTTATATTTATGTTGGTTTTTAGATTTGTATGTTAGTCTTACAATGGCACTAAGAGGGGGGTGAATCAGTGTGGTACTTTAAGCTTAACTTTAGAGCACTTAAAACTGAAATAATGAAACCTTAAAACCAAATAAAGCAAGCATCACAAAAGAACATATCACACAACACAAGATTTTAATGAGGTTCACCAATTTGGCTACTCCTCAAGAATGACTACTTGGACTACCATCCAAATATAGCCTTTACAAAGCACCAACTTTACAAACAGTTTACCAGCATCCACTGGAAGGAGCACCAACCCCTGATTTATCTGTACCAACAGAAAGGAGCACCAACCCCTGATTTACTAGCACCTACTAGAAGGAGCACCAACCCCTGATGCCAAGCTGCAACCTGGACTTCAATTTTGAATCTATAATTTTGATGATAAAATACCTTTGCTTTTGCATGACCCTAACTGGTCTTCTCCACCTTTGTGTTCTCTGCGCACTCTACTCTTTTTGCACAAACACTTCGCACACTCTACTTCGCTGCAGTCCAACTTCATGATCGTCTTCTCCCTTTTGCACACTCTGCTCCTTCTGCTTTCTCTATGCAATCACAAATGCACTTAGGAAAATTCGACATGACTTCTTTGCTCACTTTGCACACTTTGCCATCATCTTGCCACTTCTACACTTTCTACTCTCTTACGACAACATTTCACACTTTGACACGCATTCGACGACGCATTCATCAACATACATAATTCTTCAAACAAACTTCCTTTTATAACAACATTTTCATGATCAAAAACCCTAATCTTAGTCAGTTGTAAACCCTGATCTTAGTTGACTACAAACCCTAATATTAGTCGGTTGCAAACCCTAATATTAGTCGATTGTCATAGGTCTTCGTTGGCTTCAACTCAACCGTGAAAAAGCAACATGTTGCGATATCGTGACACTTTTGCTTACTCTCTCTTTCTCCTTGCTTTGGTCCCAAAAATACAACATGTCACGATATCACGACACTTTTTTTCTCTCTCTTTCTCCTTTCTTTGGATCGTGAAACTACAACATGTCATGATATCATGACACTTCTGCCTCCTTGCTTCTCTTCTTGGATTGTACCCACAAAAACTTAGCATGTCACGATATCGTGACACTTTTGCCTCCTTGCCTCTTTCTTTGGCTTGCATCAGTGAAAACACGACATGTCACGAAATCATGACACTTTCACCTCCTTGCCTCTTTCTTTGGCTTGTATTAGTGAAAACCCAGCATGTCACGAAATCGTGACACTTTTGCCTTCTTGCTTTCTCTATCCTCATTGAGTCATGAAAATGTGACATGTCACGATATCGCGAAACTTTCTCTCCTTTCCTTTTTCTTTTGCCTTCGGGCAAAAGGGCGATATCGCGACAGCTTTCTCTCCTTTGCTTTTTCTCTTGCCTTCCGGTCATGAAAACCTGACATGTCGCGATATCGTGACACTTTTTCTCCTTAGCTCTTTCTCTTGCCTTCGGGTCACGAAAACCCGACATGTCACGATATCGTGACACTTTTTCTCCTTAGCTCTTTCTCTTGCCTTCGGGTCGTGAAAACCCGACATGTCGCGATATCGCGACACTTTTTCTCCTTAGCTCTTTCTCTTGCCCCCACCTTCGGGTGGAACTCTCACATATATGTCATGAAATCGTGACACTTTTTCTTTCGGACTCTCTCTCCTACAATATGTCACGAAATCGTGACACTTTTTCTTTCAGTACAATCTCTCTTGCAATATGTCGTGAAATCGCGACACTTTTTCTACTTGTCTTTCTCTTCCAACATGTCATGAAATCGTGACACTTTTTCTTTCGTACTATCTCTCTTGTAATATGTCATGAAATCGTGACACTTTTTCTTTCGGACTCTCTCTCCATATAGTCACGAAATCGTGACACTTTTTCTTCCGTACAATCTCTCTTGCAATATGTCACAAAATCGTGACACTTTTTCTTACGTACTATCTCTCTTGCAATATGTCGCAAAATCGTGACACTTTTCTTACTTGTTCTTTTTCCTTCGAACTTGTCACGAAATCGTGACACTTTTTCCTGCTTTCTCTTTTTCTTCCAACATGTCACGAAATCATGATCGTTTTTCCACTTGCCTTTATTTCTTCCAACATGTCACGAAATCATGACAGTTTTGCTTGCTTGCGCTTTCTCTCCGAACATGTCATGAAATCATGATAGTTTTGCTTGCTTGCACTTTCTCTCCGAACATGTCACGAAATCACGACAGTTTTGCTTGATTGCACTTTCTCTTCGAACATATCGCAAAATTGCGATAGTTTTGCTTGCTTGCACTTTCTCTCTGAACATGTTGCGAAATTGTGATAGTTTTCTCAATATGTCGCAAAATCATGATAGTTTTTCTTTCTTCTCAACATGTCACGATATCACGACAGTTTTTCTTTCTTGCTCAACATGTCACGATATCACGATAGTTTTCTTCCTTATGATTTTCTTTTGATTTTTAGCATATGGGCCACTTCGATCTTCTTAGAAAACCCGGAGCAACACCCCCCAAACACCCAAGCACCCCCAAAAAAAATAAAAAAACCCCACATACTCCCGAGTAACCTCTAAACTCCTATCCACCGCCCCCCCCCCCTCCATCAACCGATCTGTCAACTGTGTTGACAACAATGACAATACTGTTGCTGCACCTTGCTCAACAATCTCCCCTTTGGAATTGTTGGCAACACACATGCAATTTCCTGTAATTCTTCTCCCCCTTTGACAATAATACCAAAGGGCTACTGCAGACTCCCTGAGTCCATGCACAACATTCTCAGGCACACGTTATGACAGTTAGCAAAAAAATTACAAATATGAGCAAAAAGATAATTAAATATATAAATGCTCCCCCTGAGAATGTGATCCCTGTAGCTAGTCAATTCTTGGGAAACATGACTACTCCACAATATGTTGTTGGAATAAAAATCCAACTTAACCGCACTTTCTGCAACTTTCTCCTATGTACAACACATTGTCGCTGTAATATATTTTGCCTCTATTGTGGATAAGGAAACTGACTCTTGTTCCTTACTGTTCTATGTGACCAATCTATCTCCAAGATAGAATGCACCTCCACTGGTACTATTTTTGTCATCTACACATCCTGCCCAATCTGCATCTTTTGGATACCATAACCCATACTCCATAGTACCCTTGTGACATTATAGAAGACTCTGTCTCTCTGCTGCACTGACTGGTGGACCTCTTCTTCACTTGAAGAATCCTCACTCAGATCTATCTTCAACTGTGTTGGCTGCTAGATTTCTATCCATTGAGACTCTATCCTCTGTACTCTGTCACCTCCAAAGCTCAGTCAATAGGCTCACTAAGAACCTTCTCAATAGGCTCACATAGAACCTGCTTAACAAGCTCACATAGAACTTGTCCAATGCTGAATAACAAGCTCATACAAAACCTATCCAAATCTTCTCCACCAAGCTCACTAAGAACTTGTCCGAATCTTCTCTAGCAATCTCACCAAGAACTTGCCCAAATCTGCTCTAGAAATCTGTCCCAACATTGTCCTCAAATATTTCCCAAAGGCCTTCTCAAAGGCTCAATCAATCATGCTCAAGTAGTACTCAAAATGAACTCAACAATGAATGGCGATCTCAAATCAAATCCACTTCATAGAACTTTAAAAATCACTTCACACATAACTTGACTAGGATCAAACAAATCAACTCAACCAATCATCACAAGGGACAACTCTCTCTCACATAACCCTAGTCCAAGTATGTATCAACCAACTCAAATAATTCCAACAATGCTCAACCACAAATATCACATAACAATGATACTCATGTTCTTTTCTAACTCAAGTTCTTTCACAACCAATGGGCTTAAACCACTATGCTTATAGTACAAGGTTTAAACACAACTCTCAATTCAGAAAACCTTGATGCATTCAACCAACCACTTTCAAAAAAGGAAACTACAAACAATCATTTTCCCTTCAATGATATTTCAAAAATCACCCACCATAATGTTGTCACATGAGTCTCCTTGGAATTAGCCTGAAATCGTGCTACCAAGCATACTGCCTACAAAATAACTGGTCTGATAGCTGTCAGGTATAGTAAGCTTCCAATCATATATTTGTACATGATTTTATCAACAGGTGGAGATTTGTCATTCTTGCTCAACCTACACCCTTTCTTAAACCTTTGTTGAGTGAGATAGTTGTCTAGCCTTGCATATCATGCTCGGGGTGCCTGTTTCAAGCCATATATCTTCAACTTACAAACCAAGTTGGGATCATCACCAAGTTGGAAACCATCTGGCTATTTAATATAAACCTCTTCTTCAAGCTTCCCATTCAAAAACATTGATTTCACATCTGTCAACAAAATTGACAAGTGACTCACACTTGTACCAACTTATGTCCAACACTGTACCAACACTGCAAATTTACTGCCAACTCTGTGCAAGCATCAAACACTGTACCACAACACAACCAAATCCCTTTTTTATATTTTCAACTTGGTCTATGTTTTCTACAGTCACCGCTGGTCACACCTTACTTTCAACTGTTCGAATCAGGAGACAATATTTTGTTAAACACTTCACGGCCAACTATAGTGCACCTTACTCATACTTCTGGACCTCGGATAGGTATGATTCACAAAGCAAAGTTGCTCATCTTGATGGGCTAAACATGAGTCAATGATCAAACTTCAATATTTTTCACCACAACATCATAATAGATCTAACAATCTTTACGTCAATGTGTAGTTCAAATACACATTGCTCTTATCGAAACACATATATGCGGCTAGGGCAACATTATTTCACTAACCAAATTATCTGAACTGTTATAATCCTTAGCTTTGGATAGTGGCAGTAAGAACCATCACCAATACAACAATGACATATAGCAATACTACCAATAATGACAACTCTCAATTTAATCACCACCCTTCATGACACTTCCACAAACTACATGAACTGAAAACACACTTTGAAAACTATACAACAACTTCCCTGACTACTTGCCTTTCATCCTCAAGTAATCAAACAAATACATAGGAGCATTAAAATGAAACTTCAAAATTGCTCCCCCTGAGGATGTGCTACCTGGAGTTGCTTAGTGCAATATCGGAGTAGTCTCCTTCAGTCCAAGGAGACATGATTTCCTTTCTTCTATATTTCTCCAAACTTTCTTGAACTCGGGCTTGGATTTTTCAACTGCATCCCTATTTTGCACCTTTTCATGAACTCGAACATTTCTCTTGTGTGGTTGTCTCTTGTGCATCCTTGATGAATGATTATTTTCCTTTTTATGTACCTGATTTATTCCCTGTCTATGTTGCATTCTTTGCGTCTGATGAAATCTACTATTTTGCCTTAGATTAGATACAAAAATACTTGGACAAAACCTTGCTATGTGCCCATGACCATTACATTGAAAAAATTGTACATATTGTTCACTCAAAAATGCAGAAGTATTTCTACCAGCATAACTCTTTGATTTATTATTCAATCCACAATAAATTGCCTTGTGACCATACTGGTTGCATCTGAAACAATAGCCATTAAAAGTATTATTATTATGAATAGAGTGAGAGTGATAGAACCTCTTTTGTTGTGGTTGCTTTGCTGTAGATCTCCTTTGATATTTTCTTCCTTTTGAAAATTCAGCTTCAAGCTTTTCTTGCTTTGGTCCTTCAACAGTGAACTTCTTTTCTGCAGAGTTGGAAGATGAAGGTTGTTCAGCTTCATATCCAAGACCACGCCTATCCATGGAGCTTCTTTGTTGGCTTATCATTTTATCTAGCAACTCTATGCTTTTCTCAAATTTGAGATTTGTATTGGCCTCTTCTAGTTGTTTCTTCAATAAAACAATCTCTTCCTCTTGTTTGCAACAACCAATCTCTTTCTCATTGAACTGTGACCTGAGAGTTTCTTCAATCCTTTTGAATTCTTCTACCTGTACTTTCAAATTGGTTATTATTTCATTTGCATCCTCAAGCTTTCTTGAGATTTCCTTATTCCTTTTTCTTTCTATCTTCAATTCATCCAGAGCTGCAATTAATTCCTCTTTCAAATTTATTTTTGCATCAATTTCTTCTTCATCACATTCCTGTTCTTTTTTTGTTTCTTTTTCGAGTGTCATGAAAAGATCTCCACCTATTTCCTTTTTAGAATCATCCTCTAGGACTTCATTAGCTCTCAGCATATATGCTTTTATGTTCTCATCGTCATTCAACTTTAAGGCTTCGAATTGAGCTTGATGTGTTTGTAATTTAGCCTCCTTGATCTCATCGTCTCCTTCATGAATACTCCTTAGTTTGTCCCATATTTCTTTTGTCATTTTACAACTCATGATATTTACCAGTTCACTATCTACTAATCCGCACCTGATAGCATTCTTTGCTTTTGAGTCATTCTCAAATAGATTCTTATCGACAACATCGGTTGGAGGAGTGATGGGTATTGTGTTTTCACTGTCTATTGAATCCCAGATGTCGTATCCCAAAGCACAAAGATATGTCTACATCTTGATTCTCCAGACCATGTAATTTGTTTCGTTAAACAAAGGTGCTTTGTTTGATGAGAAGTCTTCAACATTTTTTGGTTCAATTTTCTCTTCCATAGGAATTGAAACTGACTGAGATGCCCTTTTGGAGGAGGATCTATTCTTCTTACCCATTGTGTACTAATCCAAGATCAACCCTGACTGATTTAGCCTTAGAAGGGAACTTGGCTCTGATACCAATTATTAGTCTTATAATGGCACTGAGAGGGGGGGTGAATCAGTGTGGTTCTTTAAGCTTAAATTTAGAGCACTTAAAACTAAAATAATGAAACCTTAAAACCAGATAAAGCAAGCATCACAAAATAACATATCACACAACATAATATTTTAACGAGGTTCACCAATTTGGCTACTCCTCAAGAATGACTGCTTGGACTACCATCCAAATCCAGCCTTTGCAAAGCACCAACTTTACAAACAGTTTACCAGCATCCACTAGAAGGAGCACCAACCCCTGATTTATCTATACCAATAGAAAGGAGCACCAACCCCTGATTTACCAGCACCTACTGGAAGGAGCACCAACCCCTGATGCCAAGCTGCAACCTGGACTTCAATTTTGAATCTATAAGTTTGATGATAAAATACCTTTGCTTTTGCATGACCCTAACTGGTCTTCTCCACCTTTGCATTCTCTGTGCACTCTGCTCTTTCTATGCAAACACTTCGCACACTCTACTTCGTTGTAGTCCAACTTCATGATCGTCTTCTCCCTTTTGCACACTCTGCTCCTTCTACTTTCTCTGTGCAATCATAGATGCACTTAGGACAATTCGACATGACTTCTTCGCTCACTTTGCACACTTTGCCATCATCTCGTCACTTCTATGCTTTCTGTGCTCTTACGACCACATTTCACACTTTGACACGCATTCGACGATGCATTCATCAACATACATAATTCTTCAAAAAACCTTCCTTTTATAACAATATTTTCATGATCAAAAACCCTAATCTTAGTCGACTGTAAACCCTGATCTTAGTCGACTGCAAACCCTAATCTTAGTTGGCTACAAACCCTAATCTTAGTCGATTGTCATAGGTCTTCGTTGGCTTCAACTCAACCATGAAAAAGCAACATGTCGTGATATCGTGAAACTTTTGCTTACTCTCTCTTTCTCCTTGCTTTGGTCCTAAAAATACAACATGTCACGATATCACGACACTTGTGTTCTCTCTCTCTTTCTCTTTGCTTTGGACCGCGAAACTACATGTGATATCGCAACACTTTCGCCTCCTTGTTTCTCTTCTTAGCTTGTACCCGTGAAAACTCAGCATGTCACGATATCGTGATACTTTCGCATCCTTGCCTCTTTCTTTGGCTTGTATAAGTGAAAACACAGCATGTCATGAAATCATGACACTTTCACCTCCTTGCCTCTTTCTTTGGCTTGTATCAGCAAAACATGTCACGAAATCACGACACTTCTACCTTCTTGTTTTCTCTCTCCTCATTGAGTCGCGAAAGTGCGATATGTCGCGATATCGTGACACTTTCTCTCCTTTCCTTTTTCTTTTGCCTTTAGGTCACAAAAACCTGACATGTCATGATATCACGATGCTTTCTTTCCTTTGCTTTTTATTTTGCCTTCGGGTCACAAAAACCTGACATGTCGCGATATCGTGACACTTTTTCTCCTTACCTCTTTCTCTTGCCTTCGGGTCATGAAAACCGACATGTCGCGATATCATGACACTTTTTCTCCTTAGCTCTTTCTCTTGCCTTTGGCCGCAACACATGTCGCGATATCACGACACTTTTTCTTTCGGACTCTCTCTCCTGCAATATGTCACAAAATTGCAACACTTTTTCTTTCGGACTCTCTCTCCTACAATATGTCACGAAATTGTGACACTTTTTCTTCCGTACAATCTCTCTTGTAATATGTCACGAAATCGCGACACTTTTTCTACTTGTCTTTTTCTCTTCCAACATGTTGCGAAATCGCGACACTTTTTCTTCCGCACTATCTCTCTTGCAATATGTCGTGAAATCGTGATACTTTTTCTTTCGGACTCTCTCTTTTGCAATATGTCACGAAATTGTGACACTTTTTCTTCCGTACAATCTCTCTTGCAATATGTCATGAAATCGTGACACTTTTTCTTTCGTACTATCTCTCTTGCAATATGTCGTGAAATCGTGACACTTTTCTTACTTGTTCTTTTTCCTTCGAACTTGTCATGAAATCGTGACACTTCTTCCTGCTTTCTCTTTTTCTTCCAACATGTCACAAAATCATGATCGTTTTTCCACTTGCCTTTATTTCTTCCAACATGTCGTGAAATTGTGACAGTTTTGCTTGCTTGCACTTTCTCTCCGAACATGTCACGAAATCATGACAGTTTTGCTTGCTTGCGCTTTCTCTCCGAACATGTCACAAAATCATGACAGTTTTTCTTGATTGCACTTTCTCTCCGAACATGTCATGAAATCGTGACAATTTTGCTTGCTTGCGCTTTCTCTCCGAACATGTCATGAAATCATGATAGTTTTGCTTGCTTGCGCTTTCTCTCTGAATATGTCACGAAATCACGATAGTTTTTCTTTCTTCTCAACATGTCATGATATCGCGACAGTTTTTCTTTCTTGCTCAACATGTCATGATATCACGATAGTTTTCTTCCTTATGATTTTCTTTTGATTTTTAGCATATGGGCCACTTCGATCTTCTTAGACAACCTGTAGCAACTTCACCAAAACATCAGAAGCATCCTCATAAGAATTTAACAGCATTGCACATACTCTGAGTAACCTCTGAACTCCTATCCACTACATCACTGAACTCCTATCCACTGCATCAACCGATCTATCTGACTGTGTTGACAACAATGACAATATTGTTGTTGCACCTTGCTCAACATTGTAGGTAGATCCATTCATGATCACCAGGGGTGGTTGCCAATGTTGTATAATTTGGGAGATTGGCTATCACTTTCTCATAAAAATACTATGATATAGAAGGCTAAGGATTATTGGGCCATTCGAGCTTCTAATATGCATGATCTATGCTAAAAAGGACTTATTATGAGGCCTTTTGTCCTTGTCATTATTTTCTAAATATTTTTACACATTATTGGGTTCTCAAAGACCTAGTCGGAGGACTTGCTTTCTTTAGAGTCTTTGGACACTTAATCTTCTATCTATCCAAGCTTCTAGTCATTTATATTAATGATATTTGAAGTGGCTAATATTATTTTCCTTGGCTTAATTTTTTGGATTTTATTAGTAGAATTCTCCTTATGTCTAGTCAACTATCAAGCTCAGTCAACTGTTTGGAATCTAGCCTTAGCAAAGCTTGTCAAAAGTGGTGCTCCAATACTTTTTTCATAAACTTATCTATGTGGACTGATTTTTGGCCCATAATAAGTAATGACACTAAAATAATATCAATCATGAACCATTTGTGTGGCATTATGAATACAGGTGAAGGATCATCCATTCTTTGAATTTTTATGCTAAAGGCCCTAGATAAATGTACACCATTAAAAAAAATATTATTACTTATTTAACATAATATTATAGGTCAAATTATGTATAATAATGTATCATTCAATATTTGCATAAATAATTATTATAGTAGTAGGATATGATGATACCAACACATAGATAATTTGTTATGCCTAAGCTTACTTGGTTGCCTTGTCTAGTTGCATTGCTTACAATTGTTATTGTATTAACATTGGTTGTTGTATTTATAAAAATAACACTAATAATTTTCAAATGGAGAGTATCATCCTCCATACAAGATAGGGTTGTATTAACCTTGTTAGTATCTAGGTAGGATGATAGTAGGCTATGTTGGCTAGTTGTTATAGTTCCATTTATTCACCTAGTTGTTGCCTTTTTGCCATATTTCTTAGACCTTCTTACATGTTAATATAATATGATGGTAAATGATACCATCATTACCTTTATATGTGAAAAGTATGTGTATGTACAAACTATGCTATGTTTTTATGGGTAAATAGAACACACAACTAAGGGTTTCTAGAGAAAGCTATTTTTTCTCTCTAAAGTCCTATGTCTAAGCCTAGAATTGAAAGACTAAAACTAAAATTTAAAAAGATGCATGAATGCAAATGATGTGGAAAAACAAGACTAAGCTACTTGCTCTTCTTTATTTTAATTATTACAAAAAAAGTAATAGATTGTTTTTAATACAAACAAGGAATCAATGCAAACATACAAAACTATCCTACAATGCAACTATATGCTTTTTTATGTCTTGCCTAAATCAAATTAATAAATAAAAATCTAGAGGATAATCAAAATAAGTCTAGTTCTTTCCTTTTAATAAACTTGTTATAATATTAGAAATAGATTTTGAACACAAAAAATAGAGAATGAATTTCAAATCATATAAATAAGATAGAAAATATTCTAGAATAGGAAGAGGAAAATGCACCACCTAGTTGTGTTGCATGTAACTCAGTTGATGCAAATGTCCTTTAGGTAATGTAAATGTTAAACCTACAAAAATAAGAACAATAGAAGCAAGGATGAGAGCAAGGAAATTTCTTAGCCTAAGAAAAATGATTTTTTTTAGATTTAAAGGTTAGACCTCTTATCACTTGAGAAAGTTGGAAAAATTGAACAAAACATGAATGAAATTCACTAATGGTGTTTGCACTACCTAACTACAATCAGGTAGTGAAAATAATTTTGTTAATAAAATATAAATATGGATATAATTTTTTATAAGTTTCGTAAAAATAAAAAATGCAATGTGCCTTGCAAATAGATAAGCCTCCTCATATCTAATAGATATGCAACAAAAATGATGTATATGTTTAAAGAATGAGATGCAAATGCAATGAATCCAAAGGATAATATGACTCCATTGCTTTAATCTGGGGATCAAAATGATAGTGTTGTGAGGTAATAGGAAGGACCTATAAGGTGTTTGCACCACCTGAACAAATTTGTTGTACTGCAAACATGGGAAACATATATGATTTGTAAACAAGATGCAATAAATCCAAAGATACAAGTTAATGCAATGAAGAGATACTATGAAAATGGTTAGATACCTCGATATCTAACAAGTAACAACAAGAAATGATCACAAACTATATGTTATGTCAATGATGTAATGTCAAGTAATGTGACAAAAAAATGTAGAATAATGTGCTCTAAACATAGAAGCAAATACAAACCTCAATCAACTATGAAATAATATAAGGAGGAGATATATTCAATTAAAAATGAGAAAAGGAAAACCCAAGAGAAAATAAGAAGGGATAGCAACACAACCCAAGCATTTAGGGATGTGTCCTTGCAACTATTGTCCAATGGTCTCCTTTTTGGCTATTACATAAGTTGATTGATGACCTCCTTTTTTTGCTTTGCTATGTTAACTATTATTCCTATAGTGATGCAAGAGAAATGACTTCAAAAATAACCCTATAATTAAAATGGCTAAGTTTCATTTGTGAGAGCTCAAGAAAATACCAGTAGATTGTTAGTAGTAGAATTTACTTTTCCAGTGCCCTGTCCAAGGGGCTTATTTATAGATTTCTCTAAGGGGTTTTAGGAGGGAAGTTTATACAAATTAAAAGTTAAAATTGAATCAATAATTAAGGAATTATAATCATGCATGATCATGCTAAGGAGTGGAGGCATACCATAAATACAGTTGGTGTAAACACTAAATGACTATTGAAGATTATATTTGGGTGGGAATGGTTCAAATGGTTGATGTTTATATTTACACTACCCAAGTGCATTTGTGCTACCTAAAAATATGCTAGTTGGCCAATGCAAATATAGCCAACACAAATGCCCATAGGCCAATGCAAATGCGTTTGAGCAAAAAATACCTTAAAATTGATCATGAAATAGTTTGAAATAGTTTAGTTAGCTATAGAATTGACTAATAGTGGTCGTAATTGTTTATTACATAAAATTAGATATCTACATTTTCTTCTTTTTGATGCATTTATTATGTAATAAATACATCAAAAATTGATGTAGATTCCCCACTTTTGTGGTAGGGATACTTTAGTTGCTTAGGGTCATCAGCTTAAGATAATAGGTGTGAAATTTGATTGCTAGATGCAATTAAAATTTACACTTTTAGGTGTCATTATTGCACATGTGCCCCAGGGTGCCTCCTCAAGTTTTAGAGGGAAAATTGTTTTTTTGAGAAAAATTATTTATCCTAGGAATATGTGCTAGGATGGTGAAGAAAAATGGATGAGGGGGAAAAGTCAACTAGGTAGGTTCGGGGAATAATAGGGCAAGGGGGTTAACAACGAATTCATTTTTACTATTCATAATCACAAAGAGAGAGCTATGAGCACTTTTTTAAGGGAATATCTTTGATGGTAACTAAAAAGATACGTGCACATTGGTTGGACATAATACAAGCACTAAAACAAATACAATAAGCTCCTATTTAGGTATGCATTTAGATTTTATCTTTAAATTTTATTTTTGGAAAATATGAGATAAAAAAATTGGGCATCATATTTATGCTAGTGTAGCACATTTGTTCTAGTGAAAATGCATGTGGATAGTATTTTTATACCACCATAAGTACTTACTAATGGTCTAAATGCTAGGTGATATAATTACATTTGGATGGTGCAAATGTAGTGTTGTAGTTCAAACACCAGGTAGTGTATTTACATAGGGGTGGCATAAACACTTGGTGGTACAATTGCTATTGGGTGGCATAAATATGCTAAAGAGAAAAGAGACAGTTGATAGGTATTTAGGATGTTTGAGTTGATATGATAACATACCATTTTTACTTTTGTAGGCTTGATATGACACTTTGGATTGCCAAGAGTGGTGGCCTCATGATTTAGGTCCCCTTATTATATTGTTAGAAGTGGAGAACTATGCTCTTATTATAGAAGTAGGGCTTTCTCACCTAGCCCTAATTCCAAAGATATATTTTGATTGGGTGTTATTAATGGCTTTCATAGAGCACTAGTTTTCTAAGACTAGAACCATTTATCTCCCTATAGAGGAGATGACAATGATATTAGAGGTTGTTTGACATATCCTTAAAGTTCCAATTAGAGGATAAGTGGTAAAATTGACCCAATATTGATGGTAGACTATGGAGTTATTGATAGGAAATGTTGCATATTCAATGGTTAGGTTTAACTTGTATGTTAATGTCACTATATATGGGAAGTAGATAGGTAGATGGTTCTTTTGTGTGCACTAGTGTTAGGGATGTTGGTGAGTGATGCTAGTAGGAAAATTTTACATTGGTCATGAGTGGTGGTGGAATTGATGTGATACCACTAGGTGGTGTTCAAATGGGGCCCATTTATACCAGCCAAATTATACTAGATTTTGGATAGGGTAGTCTACTAGAGGGGTAGGATCCTGGTGTGCTATAATTTACTCTAGATGTAGGCCTAGGAGCATGTATTAATCATGCAACTAGTGGGGATTCTAGGTGCAATGGAGGAGGGTAAGTTCCTAATAGTGTATTAGTGGGCCCATTATTTTAAGTATCGAGATAAGAGGCTATGTAGGGGGTCATTAGAGGTGTAATGATGAGTTATTTATGATGGTAGCTCATAAAATCATAAGAAAAACATGGAAAAGACACCCAAGGTAGAGAGATGATGTGCATCAACTAGCATAGGTGAGGATGGTGATGTGGATAGTGGTTCCATATAGATAGGGAGATACATAGATATAACTAAGTTTTAAGATAGTTTGATGTGCAAAAAGGAGTATCTGATAGTCCCATGTGGTATCGTCGATCCATATAAGATATTGGGTTCAATGGGTCACTCGACCTAGGTAATTTTGTAGAGGTAGATGTAGATGACCCTTTTATGGAAGGTACAAGCTAGTATGATTTTGGCATAATAGAAAAATACTAGAGGTGGTACATAGGCATCTAACCCACTAGAGTGATAGTAGCAATGACAAAGGCACATCAAGATAGATGAGTGGACCATATTTTTACACACCTAGTTAGGTAGGCTTGGTGTCATTGACAAGAGTGATAGGTGACTGAGGATAGGGCAATTAGGTTGAGTGAAAATATACCATTATAATTCCTACTACTAGTACTAGGGACAATGGTTGAGGCAAGATCTAGTTGGATGGTAGAGGAGGTTGTAGTAGTTGAGAGGGTGAATTTTTTGAGTATATAGGAACTTAGAGGGGAACTATAAGATACTAGGGCACAAATAGCCACCCTAGAGATGACATTGAGAGTATAATTGGAGGATAGGTAGGATTAGATTATAGATATTAATAGGTAGAAATATAAATATGTGGTGAGGATCAAGAAGGAGAGGGACTTGGAAATGACATGAGTATATTAGCTATAAAAATACCATATTAAAATACCATAACAAGGAGATCACCATGATGTGACATTCATATAGGCCTTAGTAATACGATCAGAAAGAGGAGATGAGATGATGTGTATGTTATTGGGCTAGTTGTTGTAGGTGTATGGGTAGGTAACTTAGTTGGAGTAGAAATTGTAAGATACACAAATGGGTTTGTAGATCGAGATAGAGAAGTCTACATTATCATACTACCTAATATGCATAAGTTCCTATTAACTTTTGAAGCTAAATACTTAAGATAAAATTCACCAAAATATCTAAAATAAAGTTGCAATACAATATATATAATAATGGAAATATTCTAAAAGTATAAAACTCAAAAATAACTTCAACTATAACTCATAAAATTACCATTAATAAATTCTCACAAAAATGTATCTCTATTGAATCAAGGATCTCAAGTATCCATACTTCCATATTATAAAACGTGTTATATCCTATACATATAGGATGTAAAGTGACTCTTCATATGGAGAACTTTTGGCCTTCACTCTTCTAGAGACTCCAACTTCCTATTATATAGACTTATGTGCACAAGGATAACTATGCACATTTACAATACCAAAATACTTTGCACACTTTAATAATGTTTGCGCACTTATTACATTGCATAAAGTAAATACTCACATTATAATATAGAACACTCTTTTCTAATCTAAGGATGTACCAAATGTGGTACATTAACATGTACCAAATAATGTAATATATTCCAACACACCCATGTATTACATTATTTGGTTGTTGAAGACTTTAGTATTCATTATGGATCTTCAATCTATCTCCTTAAGATTGATTTCTAAAATTACATGTAACAACTCATGTTTTACCTTTCTAATGTGACTCATATGCTTATTTTTATTTATTTTATTTTTTATCTTCTTTGATGATACATATTCCTTTTTGATCTGACTCCTTTGATTAATTTTCATCCCTTTTTCCTAAACTATTACTAAATATTCTCCTTCAATATGATGAGTTCGTAGATCATAATAATATTGAATTGGATTTGATTATTCTTCCTTAAAATAATCATATGAAGCATTTATTTCAACTTGTATCTTTCCTTGAAAGAGTTCAAAAATAATTAATGAAATATACATCATTAAACACTCTTTTGTATTGAATACAACAATGTCTTGAGATTCCCAACAGGACTTAAAAAGTTTTTCATGAAGATGTCCTATAAAGGTAGTAAATTTTCCTTCCTTAGCTTCCTTGAGAAATAAGCTCAATTTATCTTTTAGAGCATTAAATATTTGATCTCCATCAATATTAGGTATTAACCCATGTGAATAAAATCTAAATATATGTAGTATTTCTTCACTATCTTCATTGAATACCCTCTTCACTATTTCATCCATAGTTTTTAAGAGTAAGATAGCTTGAAAAAACTACTTAGTTTTCTATGTTTTCCTTTAAGTTGAATCCCTTATTTCTCCCTAATTATGAATAGTAAGCTAAAGACAACTTTTGAATGCAACTTCAAAAATTCTACTTTTGTTTCACCTTGGTTTGATTAAAACCAATTTTCAATTTTAAGTTGACAACCTTTTATCTCCAAAAAATAACTTCTAAATTTCTCAATCCTATGTTGATGTTGAATTCCTTGTAAATCCAAACTTAGAAATTTAGAAATTCCATAAAAAGATATTTGCAAATTTTATGAATTTAATTTGATGTAGAAAACCTTATTTCTCCAATCTAATCAAAATACATTTTTTAAATTGTTTTGTAAATGTAAATAATCAAATTACAAGACTTTAAATTACTCCTTCAAAATTTTCAACCCAAATTTTAAACCTTCATAAAATTCTTCAATAGTAATAATTAGATTTCTAAGGTTTCAAATATTAATTCTTATCCCTCCAAAATAGTTTCACTTTTAACTTTAGAGAGTAATAATTATAAACATTATACCTCCTATCTTAATCTTATAAATAATTTAAATAAAGTGAATTACCTTCAACCTTGAATATGGTAATTCCCTTGGTCAATAGTGCTTTACCATTTTCTAATTGGTGCTCTTCTGCACATACGTCTCCTAATTGGAGCTCTTATGTACTATGAAATATTTGATATACTTTGATCTCCTTGGAAATATTATTTTCTTTCCTCTTGACATCAACATTTACAAAGGTACTTTAATTTGCACTTTAATATTTTTACTACAATAGTATTTGACCTTTTGACTCATACACTACACGTAACTTGAATCTCTCTCCTACAATGCCAAGTAGTGTATATCATTCTTACATCCACTCAATCTTTAAATTAATGAATCTTCCTGCAAGTTCTTCTATTTCCAGTGCTTCTTTATGAAATGCTCTTTTACTCTGCTATCTTTGGTCCCTTGAAAATACGTTCTCTCCTTGAGATGGTTGCTTGAAATTCTTCAAACCTATAGACCTTCCACTTTATATGTACCATATGGTACTCAACCTTTTTTAGCACTTCAAATTCACTTCCTTATTCTTCTCAAATGTCTGTAACATAAATATGTGAAGTATGATGGAGTTATAACACTTATGATTATTACTTAACAAGAGTCCTCATCTCCAACTAAAATTTTAACGTCTCCTTTGGCCTAGGCATAATTTTTATACCCAAAATTCTCTTAGACTTGTTTGTTCCAATGCTTTGTCTTATTCAAACTTGTCTATTTTGTATGTAACATTCCCTCCAATGTTAAGATAGATTTTTTCTCTAATTTTAAACCTTCGGTCTTCTCTATGTAGCTCTTTCACTTTCCATTGTTGAAACGTCTCATTTACATTCATTTGAGCTTCTTGAGCATAGATTGGACGTCTAACTAGACAGTTGTGCTTTACATTTTTTTATGATGGCTCTTCCTTAGGTGATGGTGGCTCTCCCTTGAGAAATGGTGGCTCTTCCTTGAGCAATAGTGGTGCTTCCTTTAACTATGGTGAATGTTCCTTAAATGGTGGCACTTCTCCCTTGAGCTATGATGGTGTTTCATTACTCCATACTAATGCCTTCACTTAACCTTTGCATGGTGGCTTCTTAGTGTCTTTAGAAACTTAAAAATATACTCTTATTGGATTTTATTTGCTTAGAAAACTACCTTTATTCAGATTCTCTTTAGACTAATAAATCTGCTCTTTCAAGATTTTATAAAACAACATTCTATTCTACTTATTTCTCCTTTTTAAGTAGACCTTAACTTAGACTTTTATTGTTTTTTTTTGCATATTTTAGAATGCAAGTGCTATCAACTCATTTTTCTTAAAGACCCTTTTTCAACTTCCTTCTTCATATTTAATAAAATTAATATGGTGCTCTTAATGTAGACTTGTTTTAATACTCCAATAATAAATTTATGTAGCTCCCAAAAGCATACCTTTTTGATCTTCTTTTTCAGCTGATTTCTTTGATTATTTGAATCACCCTTTTGTTGTATTGATCTTGTAGGTTTTGCATTTTTACTTTCCTTCACTTTACTACTCCAAAACTCACCAAATTTTTAGCTCTAAGTGCTACCCAAATAATGCCTTCTTGCTTCCCAAATTTGCAGCAATTATGCTGCTAAATCCTGATGTGCTTTGCTACCCCAAAGCTCTTCCAAAATCTGTCCCAAAGTTCTCCAAAATCATAGATCTTCTCCTACTTCTAATACTGTCCACAAAACTTATTTTTGTGGCTTGAAATATCCTCTAAATCTATCCTCTTGAACTCTAAAACTTGCAGCTATTAATGTTGCCCAAATGTTGCCAAAAATTTCTAGAACTCTCCAATCAATTCTTTCTTTGTTTTGGTGTCCAAAACTACAACGAAAATATCCAAAATACTGTCTTATTTCACTTTCATGACCTCCTTCAATATATTGTTCAAGGGAACTTCAAAATTTATCCAAATCTTCTCCAAACCACAACTTTGTACCTCCTTCAATTCACTATCCTACAACTCTTCAACTCTTTTAAGAACATAAGCTTATACTGATAGGGGGGTGAACAATATAAAATCACTTTTTAATTTTTCTTCCCAAATAATATTATCCAATATAATCAATGGCAATACCAATAGCAATAACCAAAGCAATGCAAAAATCATCACACACAATAGAGACATGAATTTAACGTGGTTCACCCAATATGGGCTACTCCACAAAGAAAATATTTCACTAATATTTTCTCAAATAAATATCTTGGGCATCCTTTCCCTATTAAAATGTTTATGAACCTCTTTTCCAAAGGAGACACCAATCCCCTAATCAAGTTTGTGGATCTATATCCATAGGAAAATTCCTTTATCCTTAGCTCTGACTGGTTATATTCTAGAAGAACTAATGCCCCACTACTCTGGATAATGGATCTCTATCCACTAAAGATACATGTCCTCATTGCTCTAGGTAATGGATCTGTATCCATTGAATACACCTATCCTCACTTCCCTGGCTAATGGATCTCTATCCACTAGAGACTGTCATCTTCTATACTCTATGAACTTCAAAGCTCTATCTCAAATCTGTACTAAACACAATCTTTCTATCTAGCACAAATCTGCTCAATATTTGTTTCTGGTCTGGCATAAACCTGTCCTCAAATTTGCACCAAAATCTATCCTAAAATCTACACTAAACACAGTCCTTATATCTAGCATAAATCTATCCTCAATCTCTCTCCTCTAATCTACACTAAACACAATTCTTTGATCTAGAACAAATCTACTCAATCTCTATCTCTGGTCTGGCACAAACCTATCCTCAAATTTGCACCAAACTCTATCCTCAAATTTGCACTAAACATATTATTTCAATCTAGCACAAATCTATCCTCAATATCTATCCTCTGATCTGCACTAAACATAGTCCTTCGATTTAGCATAAATCTATCCTTAATCTCTGTTCTCAAGTATTAACACAAATCTTGACTTAATCTCAAATCAAATCTACTAGATCTGCCCCAAACCTTAACTCAAGGTTTGAAAAAATAAATCAATCAACTCTACTCTCAAGTATTCTCAAAGACTTATCTCAAATATGCCTTGTAAGCTTCCACAAAATATCACACTAATCTATCCACAAGTACTCTCTATAATTTTTCCAAATCTGCTCAACAAGTCCTCAATATTACTTGTCCAAATATGCTCTCAATTTGTATTGTAAGCTTTCACAAAAGCTCACACAAATATCTCCACAAGTATTCTCAAAGACTTACCTCAAATCTACTCAACAAGTTCACACTATAACTTGTCTAATCTCATAGAAACATAAAGAGAATTTTTAGAGACTCAATATGCTTCTCACTCATCACAATGCTCAATCACTTTCAATCACTCTTTTAGAAACATATAGAGAATTTTTAGAGACTCAATATGCTTCACATTTACCTCAATGCTCAATCACTTTCAATCACTCTTTAGAAACATATAAAGAATTTTTAGAGACTCAATATGCTTCACATTTACCTCAATGCTCAATCACTTTCAATCACCCTTTTGAAACATACATAGAATTGTTAGAGACTCAATATGCTTCACACTCACAAACTTTCAATCACTTTTAATCTCTCTTTTATCATGAAAACATATAGAGAATTGTTAGAGACTTAATATGTTTCACACTCATCATACCATACATGAAAAATAATTTCTTTGATACACCTTATAAACTCCAACTTAAAATAATATCCAACACCACAAGTTTTCAAACAATCTTCCTAGACACCTTACTACCCTTTCCTAAACACTAACACAAAAATTAATTTTGCATAAGCCTTATAACTCCCCTTTACAACCTTATAAACAATTTTAATTTGCAAAAATTAATTTCTAAATGCTCAAACAATATTCCCAAAATTTCCAATGCCCAAAATTAATGCATACCTCTTTCTTCCTCAAAAAAGGGTTTCAACGTGATTCGATCCACCGTCTCCCCAAGCCTAAGCATCTTAGCGCTTGGGAGCCCATCGCATCGGCTATTAGTGCCCACATGAAGGAAGGATAAGTCTCTTCTTCTTATGACATCGTTACTATTGACTTTCCTCCAAATCACAAACCCTTTCTTCTCTTGGACGCAACACAATTCACAAGACTCACATTAATTATTCGAAGGTATGGTAAAAATGTGGTAAGGTGGGTAGTCCACCCTTTTATACACATTTACAATTTTATCCTCATGTCGGTGCTTATAATTCGAAATCAAATTTTGAATTTAATTTAATAACCCACCTTAGGGTTATTTAACCTTAGCTTAAATTAATTTATAATTAATAATTAATTAATAAGTTAAGTAAATTAACTAATAAATTAATTTATAATTAATTTTAAACTTCCTTTGTATAATATTATAAAATAATATTATAATATTATTCACTTGGGCTTCTTCTTGCACTTTGGACCTCATATGATTTTCTAGAACCAGGTTATCCTTTTGCATTTATTGGAGAACCTGAAACTAACACCGCCAACTGAAACTACCATTGACTAGTGTTGAAAGCTCGACATCAATGACAACTTATCTACTCCAAATATCCAACAATCCCCCATTTTTCATTGATGGTAACCCAAATTATTTTTACCAAATGCTTGACCTTTTTCTTGTTTTTCTCCCCCTCGGACATTGCTCCCCCTGACTCAATGCTCTCTCCTTAAACCAAATCTCTCCCCCTTACTCAAATATCTCCCCCTTTGATATCAATGGTAAAGGGTCACCTTTGGGGCTCAAGGCTAATAATGAGTCTCTTAGCTTATCCCCTCCCCCACCTCCTCTTGAGGTGGTTAATTTTGGGGTGGGAGTATTTCTACTCCCAGTAAGCACTGGTCTTTTACCTTTATCCTCTTTCCTTCTCATATGATCCTTCTGATTTCTTTAACTGTTCCTATTCCTATTCTTGTCCATATCCACATTACTATTCTTATTCATATCCATATTCCTGTTCTTGTTTTTTTCCATGTCCATATTCTTGTTCCTATTTCTGTTCTTGTTCATGCTCGATTTTGGAATGTTTTCTCTACACCACTTTGTTGTATGTCCATCATTATTGCACTTATAACACTTAATTTTATTATTCCTTGGAGGTGTAAATATCTTGGGATTTCTTCTGGTGAATGCATATATGTTCCTATCATGAACCTTGCAATTCATTGCCTTGTGACCAAACTGATTACATGAGTAGCAATACCCATGGAAAATTTGTCTGCTTCTAAAGTTCCCATATTCCCATATTTCATGTGTTCTGCATTATGAAGCCTTGTGCCCAAACCTATGATATGAGAAGTAACATCCATTGAAGAAACCTTGCCTAGACCCCATTGGTCTCTTAGTCTCTTCTACCCTGTCATGTTTCTTGTTCCATCTGTTCCTTACTTGTGTATTGTTCCTTTCCTTGTTGAAATTTATATTGTCCAACTTATCCTTAGAAGTCTCACTCTCTCTTTTACTTACTTATTTTGATGCTTCTTCTTCTCTGGTGCTTGAGCTTGACTCTCCTTTTTCTACTTCATGTTTTCCTTGTTCTTCTTTAAAACTATGTCCAGTTTTGGTGACTGATGATCTTTGTGCATTGATAATCTTGTCCAAAGTCTTTGAATTTTTCTCAAACTTGTGTAGTTTGTCCTTAGAGCCCTTTACTTCCATACTTAGTAAAACTATCTCATGTTCTAGTTTTTCACACTCTAGATATTTTCTCCTTAATTCTTCAGTCATAACTTCTTCCATTTTCCTTGTTTCTTCAACCTTAATTTTGAAGTTAGTAAGCTCTTGTAGAAATTTTGCTTTTACTTTCTCATCTTCTTGAGCTTGAACCCTTAATCCCGATTTCTCCCTTTTTAATTCTTCAAGATCAACAATAAGTCTTTCACATTATAGCTCTTTTACCTTTGACTGTTCAACCATACCTTTTTCAACTCTTCTTACCTTTTCAACCATATATTTCAATTCAGATAGATCTTGTAGAAGCTTTGTTTTACATTTCTCATCCTCGTGTATTTGAGCCTTTAATTCTAAGTTCTCATTTTTCAACTTAGCAAGTTCCTTAATAGTAGCTTCCTCCTATTTTTCTAAATTCCTCTATTTTATTTGGTCTTCAATAGGATTATTTTCTTCTATTACTGAAATTAGAGTTTCTTCTTCAAACCTTTTTTTAGTGTCCCTATTATATTTTTCTAAACCAACCTCTAGGACTTCAATTATGAAAGTATCATATTCATATTCACCGCTACTAAAACCATTGCAATAACCTACATCATGATCAAGTTGACCACAAACAAAACATTCTTCACCTTCTTGAATAATAAGCTGCAAGGTGACCTGTCTGCATACATCTGGTACAAAACTTTATCAATCTGGTTATCCCTCCATTGCTTGATTCATATCTTGAATCTATTTCTATTTTTCCTCCTAAAAAAATAACATTAAATTCATCTCCCTTTTCTTTTATGACCATGTGTGTTATTTTCTTCTTCTGTCTCATGGTTCTGCTTTTGCCTTTCTTTGCCATTTGTGTTCTTGTAAGATCTTCCTTCAAGTTGTTAAACCCTTTTTGAAGGAACCAACTCTAATACCAATTGAAAAAGAAAAGCTTATACTGAGAGGGGCGAAGTGAACAGTATAAGATAACTTTTTACTTTTCCTTACCAAATAGTATTATCAAATATAATCAATGGCAATATAAATAGCAATAACCAAAGAAATGCACAAATCATCACACACAATAGAGACACCAATTTAACGTGGTTTACTAAATGTGGGCTACTCCACAAAGAAAATATTTCACTAATATTTTCTCAAATAAATCTCTTGGGAATCCTTTCCCTATTACAATGTTTATGGACCTCTCGTAAAAAGGAGACACCAATCCCCTAATCAAGTTCATGGATATCTATCCATAAGAGAACTCCTTTCTCCTTAGATCTAACTGGTGATCTTCTAGAAGAACTACTACCCACACTGCTCTGGATAATGGATCTCTATCCACTAAAGACACCTATCCTCACTGCTCTAGCTAATGGATCTCTATCCACTGAAGATACTTGTCCTCACTACCCTAGATAATGGATCTCTATCCACTAGATACTATCATCTTCTATACTTTGTCACCTTCAAAGCTCTATCCCAAATCTATACTAAATACAATCCTTCGATCTAGCACAAATATGCTCAATATTTTTCTCTGGTATGGCACAAAGCTATCCTCAAATATGCACCAAACTCTGTTCTCAAATTTGCACTAAACATAGTCCTTCGGTCTATCACAAAACTATCCTTAATCTTTGTCCTCTAATATACACTAAACATAGTCCTTCGATCTAGCATAAATCTTCTCAATCTCTATCTTTGGTCTGGCACAAACCTGTCCTCAAATCTGCACCAAACTCTATCCTCAAATCTGCACTAAACACAATCCTTTGGTCTAGCATAAATATGTTCTCAATATCTATCCTATGATCTGCACTAAACACAACCCTATGGTATAGCACAAATATATCCTTAATATTGGTTCTCAAGCCTTAACATAAATCTTGACTTAATGTCAAATCAACTCTGCTAGATCTACCCCAAACCTTACCTCAATATTTGAACAAATCAATCAATCAAATATGCTCTCAAGTCTTCTCAAAGAATTGTCTCAAATATGCCTTGTAAGCTTCCACAAAATCTCACACTAATATGTCCACAAGTCCTCTCTAGAACTTATCTAAATCTGCTCAATAATTCCTCAATAGAACTTGTGCAAATCTTCTCTCAATATGTATTGTAAGCTTTCACAAAATCTCACACAAATATGTCCACAAGTCTTCTCAAAGACTTACCTCAAATATGCTCAACAAGTTCACACTATAACTTGTCCAATCTCATAGAAACATAAAGATAATTGTTAGAGACTCAATATTCTTCTCACTCATCACAATGCTCACACTTTTAATCACTCTTTTAGAAACATATAGAGAATTTTTAGAGACTCAATATGCATCACATTTACCTCAATGCTCAATCATTTTCAATCACTCTTTAAAAATATATAAATAATTATTAGAGACTTTATATGCTTCACATTTACCTCAATGCTCAATCACTTTCAATTACCCTTTTGAAACATACAAAGAATTGTTAGAATCAATATGTTTCATACTCATCAAAACTGAACCTCTTTCTCAAATTAATTTAGAATATAGAATAATTTTTTTCATATAACTTGAGCTATCACTTCACACATCCACTTGACTAGGCTCAACCAACTCTACTCAATCAATCACTCAATTAAATAATCCTTGCTCACAATCCTAGTCCAAACATATGAACACTCACTCAATGTTTCCAACAATGCTTATCAACCAATCTCACATAACAATGATACTCATGTTCTTTTCAAACCCTAGTTCAAGTTCTTCACTCAACTTAATCACTTCAACAACAATGCTTATAAAATAAGGTTTTATCAACAACTCTCAATTCTAGAAAACCTTGAAGCATTAAATAAAAACACACTCAAAAATTCTTAACCAAACAATCCTTTTCACTCCAAATTTTCATTCACAAATTTCAATATTCAATCACTAGGAAGAATATACCCATACCTTTTGTTGGATGCAAAAGTGCCTTTAGAAAAACCTGTCTCAATCACAATTTTCTTCTTTCCAATTCCAATGGTTAGACACAACAATATTACTTTTACACTTTCTCAAAATTATTCCTTAGACACAAAATAATCACAACTCAATTTATGCCATATTGCCCCCTTTTAAATTAACACTCATCATACCATACATGAAAAATAATTTCTTTGATACACCTTATAAACTCCAACTTAAAATAATATCCAACACCACAAGTTTTCAAACAATCTTCTTAGACACCTTACTACCCTTTCCTAAACACTAACACAAAAATTAATTTTGCATAAGCCTTATAACTCCCCTTTACAACCTTATAAATAATTTTAATTTGCAAAAATTAATTTCTAAATGCTCAAACAATATTCCCAAAAATTTTGGTGCCCAAGATTAATGCATACCTCTTTCTTCCCAAAAAAGAGGTTTCGGTGTGATTCGATCCACCGTCTCCCCAAGCCTAAGCATATTAGCACTTGGAGCCCACCATGTAGGCTATTAGTGCCCAATTAATGAAGGAGAAGTCCCTTCCTCTTATTCCTTCGTTGTTTTTGACTTTCCTTGAAATCGCAAACCCTTTCTTCTCTTGGACACAACACAATTCACAAGACTCGCATTAATTATTCGAAGGCATGGTAAAAATGTGGTAAGGTGGGTAGTCCACCCTTTTATACATGTTTGCAATTTTCTCCTCATGTCGACGCTTATAATTCAAAATAAAATTTTGAATTTAATTTAATAACCCACCTTAGGGTTATTTAACCTTAGCTTAAATTAATTTATAATTAATAATTAATTTAAATAACTTTATAAGTTAAGTAAATTAACTAATAAATTAATATAAAATTAATTTATAATTAATTTTAAACTTTATTTGTGTAATATTATAAAATAATATTATAATATTATTCACTTGTGCTTCTTCTTGCACTTTGGACCTCATCCGATTTTTTGAAACCAAGTTATCCTTTTGCATTTATTGGAGAACCTGAAACTAACGTTGCCAACTGAAACTGCCACTTACTGATGCTAAAATCTCAACATCAATGACCAATCACTCTTGAAATCAATGAAAACATATCTACTTCAAATGTCCAACACTCTTGCCTCAAAAATCAACAATATTCCCTTTTCCTTCAATCTTATTATCGATTTATGACTTAAAATTTGATCTCCTTCACTATCTTCTTCCTCAAGAATCTAAATGTCTTGATATCTTCAAAATTCTTCTCCAAAATTTGGAACAATTCTTACCAAAAACTTCTCCCTCTTGGGCTTGTTGTCAAAGGGCGATAATTTTCACAAATCCTTCCTTATTAGAAATGTCTCCTTGCTTAACTTCCTTCTTCCTCTTGCTTTCTCCAATGGCTACTTTTCCAATTCTACAATAAGACTATATCTAGCCTTCTTCTCCTTCTCCTTGTTTAGATATTTTCTTCCTCTAGATTTCTCCAATGGATGCTTCTCCAATTATGTTATAAGGATTTCTCTAGCCTTCTTATCCTTCTCCTCTCTTGATACATCTTCTCTTAGATCTTCTAATTCTGTAACTCCTATATTTTTCTCCTCAAGGATTCAATGAGATCTATCCTTGATTTCTTGGATCTCAAAGTCTTACACTTTTGAATTCTACAATAGGACCTTTTCTTATTCCTTATTTGGCTTCAATCTCCAATCTTCTATCTTCCAAATTTAGGAGTTCTTCAATGTGGCCACTTTTGGTGAAGAACACAAGCTTATACTGAGAGGAGGGGGTGAACAGTATAATACCACTTTTTACTTTTCTTTCCCAAATAGTATTATCCAATATAATCAATGGCAATATCAATAGCAATAACCAAAGTAATGCACAAATCATCACACACAATAGAGACACCAATTTAACGTGGTTCACCCAATGTGGGCTACTCCACGGAGAAAATATTTCACTAATATTTTCTCAATAAATATCTTGGGAATCCTTTCCCTATTACAATGTTTATGGACCTCTGTCCAAAGGAGACACCAATCCCCTAATCAATTTCATGGATCTCTATCCATAGGAGACACCAATCTCCTAACTCTACTCTGGTTGGTGATCCTCTAGAAGACCTCTGCCTCCACTACCCTTAGCAAATGGAACTCTATCCATAGAAGACACCTGTCCTCCCTACTCTAGCTGGAGACCTATATCCTCAACTCTATCACCTCCAAAGCTCTATCTCAAATCTGCACTAAACACAGTCCTTCGGTCTAGCACAAATCTGTCCTCAATCTCTATCTCTGGTCTGGCACAAACCTATCCTCAAATCTGCACCAAACTCTATCCTCGAATCTGTACTAAACATAGTCCTTCGGTCTAGCACAAATCTATCCTCAATCTCTCTCCTCAAGCCTTAACTCAAAGCTTGACTCAATCTCAAATCAACTCTGTTGGATCTGCCCCAAACCTTAACTCAAGGTTTGAACAAATCAATCAATCAACTCTGCTCACAAGTCTTCTCAAAGACTTATCTCAAATCTACCTTGTAAGCTTCCACAAAAGCTCACACTAATCTATCCTCAAGTCCTCTCTAGAACTTGTCCAATCTGCTCAATAAGTCCTCACAAGAACTTATCCAAATCTGCTCTCAATATGTATTGTAAGCTTCCACAAAAGCTTACCCAAATCTATCCACAAGTCTTCTCAAAGACTTACCTCAAATCTACTCAACAAGTCCACACTAGAACTTGTCCAATCTCATAGAAACATAAAGAGAATTGTTAGAGACTCAATATGCTCTACACTCATCACAATGCTCAATCACTTTCAATCACTCTCTTAGAAACATATAGAGAATTGTTAGAGACTCAATATGCTTCACATTCACCTCAATACTCAATCACTTTCAATCACTCTCTTAGAAACATATAGAGAATTGTTAGAGACTCAATATGCTTCACATTCACCTCAATACTCAATCACTTTCAATCACTCTCTTAGAAACATATAGAGAATTGTTAGAGACTCAATATGCTTCACATTCATCAATAATCTCAATCACTTTCTCAAATCAATTCAGAATATAGAATAATTTGTTTCATAGAACTTGAACAATCACTTCACACATTCACTTGACTAGGCTCAACCAACTCTACTCAACCAATCACTCAATGAAATAATCCTTGCTCACAAACCCTAGTCCAAGCATATGACAACTCACTCAAATATTTCCAACAATGCTTTATCAACCAATCTCACATAACAATGATACTCATGTTCTTTCCAAACCCTAGTTCAAGTTCTTCACTCAATCAACTCACTTCAACAACAATGCTTATAAAATCAACGACTCTTACATATAGCTCAACACTCTCAACAATGCAAACCAAACAATCCTTTTCACTCCAAATTTTCATTCACAACTTTCAACAATCACTCACTAGGAAGAATATGCCCATACCTTTTTCTTGATGATGAAGGAACCTCAAAAATCTGCCACAACCACAAACACTTCTTTTCCAAGCTCAAGGAAGTTAGAAGATGATAAACTCTCTCAAAAGTATAATGCAAATATCAAAACATACATACACCTTATCACTCCATCTTGAAGAAAGCATCCATCAACATATACAAAAATAATTGACCAAATACACCTTATAATCTCCCAGTTAAAATAATATCCAACACCATAAATAATGTCAATACAATCACCTTCTCAAAATAACTCAATGGCAAGAAGTCCTCTCAAAATTTAACCAACACTTTAATCCACTTATTTCTCCAATAAGCCAATATGTCAAAAAGACTTTATTAAAAATAAAGCTAACTCCTTATTCCTCCAATTAACCAAAATAATGACCAATTAAAAATACTTTTTATCTACCCCTTTTAACTCCCTAGGACCTTATGTCAAAACCTTAGGCATCACAAAATATATTAAAAATTTATTACCTTTGCCTTGGTGGGACTCGAACTCACGATGTCGCCTCCCCGTGTGCCCTAGCCATGGCCTTGGCTGCCGCATGCGCTAGGCGCTCGCTTTGGGAGCAAAGAGCACCATGTGCTCTTTACCCTTCCTTTTGGCACCTAAGCCCAAAATGATCACGTGCTTCTTCCTTCAGCGCCCAAGCAAAACACGCTCAAAAACTACCATCGAGAATCGATCGTGGGTCTTTCCGCATCCAACGCCTTAGCCCTCGACCACTTGCCACTAGGCCACGTTGTCGGGTGGATATGAGGCTTTAGCCCATGCCAAAATTATTCCTTTGTTGGCGCTCAAGACACAAAGCTTTGTCTTCTTCCTCGCACGAATCACATCATATTACACGTTGGCCTCTTTATTTCATTCGAACGAAGGATGATTAAATGCCATTAAGGCATGTGGTTTTTATACCATTATGCCACCTTGAATTTAAACATCGGTGCATATTGATTTGCCTTGCAACCCTAACCTTAGGGTAAATTAAAATATATTATAATTTAATTAATAATAAAATTATTATAATTAACTTATAATTAATTTAATAACCATAGGTTAATTAAATTAACTTACAAATTAATATATAATGAAATTATTACAATTAATTATAATTTATTTAATGTCCTTAGGTCTATCCATTGGTTTTAAATAAAAACCATTTATTTTTGCCATCATAGGTTTTAATAAAAACCTTTAAAATCATGCTCCACATAATATTTAGAAATAAACATTATGGAGCTCATCAACCTCTTGCATTGCTCCTTGTTGACCTTTTGGCATCAATGGTAGTTCACTTCTTGGCATCAATGACAACCTCATGCCTTGACATCAATGACAACTTTATGGACTCAAAATGTCCAACAATCTCCCCCTTTGTCATTGATGGCAACCCAATAACTTTTTACCATTTCCTTGACTTTTTATTCTGCTCCCCTGGGAAATTGCTCTCTCCTTAAACCAAATATCTCCCCCTTACTCAAATATCTCTCCCCTTTGACATCAATGGCAAAGGGTCACCTTTGGGGCTCGGGGCTAAGAATGAGTCTCTTAGCTTAGCCCCTCCCCCACCTCCTCTTGAGGTGGTTAATTCTAGGGTGGGAGTATTTCTACTCCCAACAAGCACTGGTCTTTACCTTTATCCTCTTTCCTTATTATCTGATCCTTATGATTCCTTTGACTGTTCCTTTCCATGTCCATGTTCTTGTTCCTATCCATGTCCATTGTTCCTATTCATGTCCATATCCATATTCCTATTCCTGTTCTTGTTCCTATTCTTGTTCATGTTCATATCCATATTCCTATTCCTGTTCCTATTCATGCTTGGTTCTGGAATGTCTGCTCTACACCACTTTGTTGTATGTCCATCATTATTGCACTTATAACACTTAATGTTATTATTCCTTGGAGGTGCAAATGTCTTGGGATTTCTCTTGGTGAAGCCATATTTGTTCCTGTCATGAACCCTGCAATTCATTGCCTTGTGACCAAACTGATTACATGAGTAGCAATACCCATGGAAAAGTTGCCTATTTCTAAAATTCCCATTTTCTTGTCTTTCATGTGTCCTGCACTATGAAGCCATGTGCCCAAATCTATGACATGAGAAACATCATCCATTGAAGAAACCTTGCCTTGACCCCATTGGTCTCTTAGTCTCTTCTACCCTCCTATTTCCTCTTCCATCTATTCCTTACTTGTGCATTGTTCCTTTCCTTGTTGAACTTTCTATTGTCCAACTTATCTTCAGAAGTCTCACTCTTTCTTTCACTTTCTTCTTTTGATGCTTCTTCTTCTTTGGTGCTTGAGCTTGACTCTCCTTTTTCTGCTTCCTGTTTCCCTTGTTCTTCTTCAAAACTAAGTCTTGTTTTGGTGATTGATGATCTTTGTGCATTGATAATCTTGTTCAAAGTCTTTGAATTTTTATCAAACTTGTGTAGCTTGTCCTTAGAGTCTTTCACTTCCATCCTTAGTGAAACTATCTCATGTTCTAATCTTTCACACTCTAGATCTTTTATCTTTAATTTTTTAGTCATACCTTCTTCAATTTTCCTTGCCTCTTCAACCTTAATTTTGAAGTTGGTGAGCTCTTGTAGAAATTTTGCTTTTGATTTCTCATATTCTTGAGTTTGAACCCTTAATCATGAGTTCTCCCTTTTTATTTCTTCAATAATAACCATAAGTCTTTCACATTCTATCTCTTTTACCTTTGATTGTTCAACCATACCTTTTTCAACTCTCCTTGCCTTTTCAACCTTATCTTTCAAGTCAGAGAGATCTTGTAGAAGCTTTGTCTTACATTTCTCATCCTCTTGTATTTGAGCCTTTAATTCTAAGTTCTCATTTTTCAACTCAACAAGTTCCTTAAGAGTGACTTCCTCCTTTTCTCTTTCTAAATTTTTCTCTTTTCTTTGGTCTTCAATTTCTTCTATTGTCCAAAGTAGAGTTTCTTCTTCATACCTATTTTGGTTGTCCTTGTTATCCTTTTCTGAACCATCTTCTAGGGCTTCAATTATGAAAGTATCATCTTCATCTTCACCACTACTAAAACCATTGCAATAACTTGCATCATGACCGAGTTGACCACAAACAAAATATTCTTCACCTTCTTGTGAACAATGAGCTGCAAGGTGACCTGTCTTCCTACATCTGGTACAAAAATTTATCAATCTGGTTATCTCTCCACTGCTTGATTCATCTCTTGAATCTATTTCCATTCTTCCTCCCAAAACAACAACATTGAATTCATCTTCCTTTTCTTTCATGACCATGTGTGTTCTTTTCTTCTTGTGTCTCATGGTTCTACTTTTGCCTTTCTTTGCCATTTGTGTTCTTGTAAGATCTTCCTTCAAGTTGTTAAAACTTTTTTGAAGGAACCAACTCTGATACCAATTGAAGAACATAAGCTTATACTGAGAGGGGGGTGAACAGTATAATACCACTTTTTACTTTTCTTTCCCAAATAGTATTATCCAATATAATCAATGGCAATATCAATAGCAATAACCAAAGCAATGCACAAATCATCACACACAATAGAGACACCAATTTAACATGGTTCACCCAATGTGGGCTACTCCACGGAGAAAATATTTCACTAATATTTTCTCAATAAATCTCTTGGGAATCCTTTCCCTATTACAATGTTTATGGACCTCTATCCAAAGGAGACACCAATCCCCTAATCAATTTCATGGATCTCTATCCACAGGAGACACCAATCTCCTAACTCTACTCTGGTTGGTGATCCTCTAGAAGACCTCTACCTCCACTACCCTTAGCAAATGGAACTCTATCCACAGAAGACACCTATCCTCCCTACTCTAGCTAGAGACCTCTATCCTCAACTCTGTCACCTCCAAAGCTCTATCTCAAATCTGCACTAAACACAGTCCTTCGGTCTAGCACAAATCTATCCTCAATATCTATCTTTAGTCTGGCATAAACCTATCCTCAAATCTACACCAAACTCTATCCTTAAATCTATACTAAACATAGTCCTTCGATCTAGCACAAATCCTCAATATCTATCCTCAATCTCTATCCTCAAGCCTTAACTCAAAGCTTGAATCAATCTCAAATCAACTCTATTTGATCTACCCCAAACCTTAACTCAAGGTTTGAACAAATCAATCAATCAACTCTGCTCACAAGTCTTCTCAAAGACTTGTCTCAAATCTACCTTGTAAGCTTCCACAAAAGCTCACACTAATATGTCCTCAAGTCCTCTCTAGAACTTGTCCAAATCTGCTCAATAAGTCCTCACTAGAACTTATCCAAATATGCTCTCAATATGTATTGTAAGCTTCCACAAAATCTTACCCAAATCTATCCACAAGTCTTCTCAAAGACTTACCTCAAATCTGCTCAACAAGTCCACACTAGAACTTGTCCAATCTCATAGAAACATAAAGAGAATTATTAGAGACTCAATATGCTCTACACTCATCACAATGCTCAATCACTTTCAATCACTCTCTTAGAAACATATAGAGAATTGTTAGAGACTCAATATGCTTCACATTCACCTCAATACTCAATCACTATCAATCACTCTCTTAGAAACATATAGAGAATTGTTAGAGACTCAATATGCTTCACATTCACCTCAATACTCAATCACTTTCAATCACTCTCTTAGAAACATATAGAGAATTGTTAGAGACTCAATATGCTTCACATTCATCAATACTCAAACTCTTTCTCAAAAAAAATTCAGAATATAGAATAATTTATTTCACAGAACTTGAACAATCACTTCACACATTCACTTGACTAGGCTCAACCAACTCTACTCAACCAATCACTCAATGAAATAATCCTTGCTCACAAACCCTAGTCCAAGCATATGATAACTCACTCAAAATATTTCCAACAATGCTTTATCAACCAATCTCACATAACAATGATACTCATGTTCTTTTCCAAACCCTAGTTCAAGTTCTTCACTCAATCAACTCACTTCAACAACAATGCTTATAAAAATCAAGATCTCATCATAGAAGCATTAATTCAAAAAACACTCAACAATGCAAACCAAACAAGTCCTTTTCACTCCAAAGTTCTTTTCAACACAACTTTCAACAATCACTCACTTAGGAAGAATATGCCCATACCTTTTTCTTGATGATGAAGGAACCTCAAAAATCTGCCACAACCACAAACACTTCTTTGCCAAGCTCAAGGAAGTTAGAAGATGATAAAATCTCTCAAAAGTACAATGCAAATATCAAAACATACATACACCTTATCACTCCATCTTGAAGAAAGCATCCATCAACATATACAAAAATAATTGACCAAATACACCTTATAATCTCCAAGTTAAAATAATATCCAACACCATAAATAATGTCAATACAATCACCTTCTCAAAATAACTCAATGGCAAGAAGTCCTCTCAAAATTTAACCAACACTTTAATCCACTTATTTCTCCAATAAGCCAATATGTCAAAAAGACTTTATTAAAAATAAAGCTAACTCCTTATTCCTCCAATTAACCAAAATAATGACCAATTAAAAATACTTTTTATCTACCCCTTTTAACTCCCTAGGACCTTATGTCAAAACCTTAGGCATCACAAAATATATTAAAAATTTATTACCTTTGCCTTGGTGGGACTCGAACTCACGACGTCGCCTCCCCGTGCACCCTAGCCATGGCCTTGGCTGCCGCGTGCGCTAGGTGCTCGCTTTGGGAGAAAAGAGCACCACGTGCTATTTACCCTTCCTTTTTGGCGCCTAAGCCCAAAATGATCACATGCTTCTTCCTTCAGCGCCCAAGCAAAACATGCTCAAAAACTACCATCGAGAATCGATCGTGGGTCTTTCCACGTCCAACGCCTTAGCCCTCGACCACTTGCCACTAGGCCATGCTGTTGGGTGGATATGAGGCTTTAGCCCACACTAAAATTATTCCTTTTCTAGCACTCAAGACAAAAATCTTTGTCTTCTTCCTCGCATGAATCACATCATATTACACGTTGGCCTCTTTATTTCATTTGAACGAAGGATGATTAAATGCCATTAAGGCATGTGGTTTTTATACCATTATGCCACCTTGAATTTAAACGTCGACGCATATTGATTTGCCTTGCAACCCTAACCTTAGGGTAAATTAAAATATATTATAATTTAATTAATAATAAAATTATTATAATTAACTTATAATTAATTTAATAACCATAGGTTAATTAAATTAACTTACAAATTAATATATAATGAAATTATTACAATTAATTATAATTTATTTAATGTCCTTAGGTCTATCCATTGGTTTTAAATAAAAACCATTTATTTTTGCCATCATAGGTTTTAATAAAAACCTTTAAAATCATGCTCCACATAATATTTAGAAATAAACATTATGGAGCTCATCAACCTCTTGCATTGCTCCTTGTTGACCTTTTGGCATCAATGGTAGTTCACTTCTTGGCATCAATGACAACTTCATGCCTTGACATCAATGACAACTTTATGGACTCAAAATGTCCAACATTTGGATCTCTTCAACTTCTCCAATATTCAACCTTCAATATTCAATGTCCTATGAGACCTTCTTCTTGGTACTCCTAAATCTTCTTCCTTCAATCTTCATTGGTTCCTTCTTTCTTGGACCTCCTTAATATTCAATGTCTATTCTTTTACTGCAATTCAAAACTATTCCCTGCATGAGGAAAGCACATAGACTTTTAGGCAATCAAAGGTAAACAATTTCTCTATCTATTGTAGGAAGATTCTCAACTTCTAAGAACTAATGTTTTGCAATAAAAACTTAGACCAACTACATTTAAATTTTTATAATTCTAAAAACAATAAACTTCACTAGTTATTTTCAAAACTAGTGGAAAGAATTCTATGTTGAGTCCTAGTATTCACGAGTTCTACTCAACCCTATGAAAAGACTATCCAAATTGCAATCTAGAATCTCCTTCAACCTCTCAAAATCTCCACTAGGACCTCCTTCTTGGGTCTCTCACTCTCCTCGATATCAAGGTCTATCTTCAAGACTTGTAATATCCTTCTATTCTGAGTTTTCTCCTACAATAAGTGAATCTCCAAACTTCTTTGGTTTTATTTTCCATAGATAATACTTCTAACATCACTGGTTTCTCATTTACCAGTGGAAATATCCTTTCTAACTTTAAAACCTATGCAATTCAAAACCTTATTGTGGCTCTGATACCACTATTAGCTTTTGAAGCTAAATACTTAAGATAAAATTCACCAAAAGATCTAAAATAACTGTGTAATACAATATATATAATAATGACAATATTATAAAAGTATAAAACTTTAAAAATAATTTAAACCATAACTCATAAAATTGTCATTAATAAATGCTCACGAAAATGTATCTGTACTGAATCAAGGATCTCAAATATCCATTCTTCCATCTTACAAAACATGTCATATCCTATACATATAGGATGTAAAGTGACTCTTCATATGGAGAATTCTTGGCCTTCACTCTTCTAGAGACTTGCCAACTTCCTATTCTATTGACTCATGTGCACATGGATAATTATTCACATTTACAATACCAAAATACTTTGCACACTTTAATAATACTTGTGCACTTATTATTGCATAAAGTAAATACTCAACTTCTAATCTAAAAACTCTTTTATAATCTAAGGATGTACCAAAGGTGGTATATTAGCATGTACCAAATAATGTAATATATTCCAATAGTTCCAACTAATAAGAGGGTTCCTTCTCCTACATTATCAAGGACATAGTCTCAAGGTTGGTGAGTAGGTACTCATAAATGTCTACACAAATGTGGCCATAAACTTTGATATTGTCAATGATGACAAGGGTACATATAATATCCACTAGTTGAGTTTCATTTTGGGAGGTCTACTTGTGATTTGATGTCATTTTTATGTATTGATTTGGTAGTGTACCATTTTTTTTGTCTATGTGATTCATTGATGTATATAAATATATATGTAATTTTATTAGTCTATGCATGTGATGATGTTTGCTATGATATCAATTGATTATGGTTTATGACATTTATGATGCATTAATGACTTAGTGATTATTTATTATGGATAATTGATCTACATTTGTAAATTTTTAATAGTCTAAAAAGTTGAAAAAAATTGGTTAAGCAACATTTGATCAATATATTTTGTTGCAATTATGACGAATGTAAAAATTGGGCTTAATCTAATTTGGTTAACTCAAATTAATTTGATGGGATTAGATTAACTATTGATGCATGCACCTAATTAAATGTAGATTACTTGGTTTGGATTAGTGTAATTTTATGGAGCAATAATGTGAATGAATTAATTAGTTTGATGCAATGACTAATTTGATTGATTAATGATGAATGGAATTATTTTTGGATTGATTAAGTGATTTAAGTGGGCATAATATCTCATTTTGATGACAATTTGAAATTGTAAGCTAATTGAATGATTAATTAAGTGATTGATGGATGCCTAAAAATTTAATAAAATTTGATTATTAAAATGATTTAGTGACTTAGGTGTTTAGAAGTTGAGGAATTGAGTTAGGATTGATTAATTAATACCCATTAAATTATTAATTTAGTTATAAGGTATTGTTATGAAAGACAAATTGTGCTCGAATTAATATGACTTAATGAAGGAAGAGAATTACTAATATTGGTATCCAATTAATTGGTATACAATAAATATGGGTAATAATTCTTGATGGTATAATATTTCAAATAAAGTTTCACTAAAAATGGAGATGACTATGTAAGTGAAAATCCATAATTATTTAGAGTTGCAAGCTTACTACAGTGGTAAGGGCTTTGGCCTCTATTTGAGAGGTCCAAGGTTCAAACCCCAATCAGTATGGAGGGAACAGGATCCCTCATAAAACCTGTGTAAAATCATTGAAAAAAAAGAACCTAGTTACTTAGATAAATAAATAAATCGGTTAATTAATTTAATATGATTTAAGGATTTGTTGGAAATTTGAGTTAATTTGAGACATTTTATGTTGTCATTGATGTCACAAGGGATCATTGATATCACATGGATAATTTATGTCACATGGATCACATTTGGTTTTGGTTGCCAAAATATTTCATAAATAAGCATTTATGATATTTTGGAAAGCATGGCTATTTACAAGGTTTTTATGAAAACCAAGGCAGGCAATGAAGAACACAAGATTATACTGAGAGGGGGGGTGAACAGTATAAGACTTAACCAATTAATAATTTTAACTTTAGATAGCAGTGGCATCAACACAACATTAATCAAGACAGAAAGCATCACACATTGAAGACCCATTTTTAACGTGGTTCACCCAAAATGGTTGGGCTACGTCCACAAAAACTTTTCTCTAAAAGTTATCTCAAAGTTCTTTGGGAATCCTTCCCAATTACAATGTTTATGAGCCTCGGCCCAAAGGAGATACCTTCCCCTAATCAGAATTTATGAGCCTCTGCTCAAAGGAGATACCTTCCCCTCTGCTCTGGAAATGATCCCTCAGAAGATCAACTGCCTCTACCTCTTGCCAGCACGTGGAACTCCTTTCCACCGAAGACCTCCTGTCTTCAATGCTTAGCCTAAGAGACCTCTGCCTTCTATGATCACGTCCATAGTAGCTCAGCAACCAAATCTATCCTCAGGTTCTTCTCATAGAACCAATGCACCTCTGTCCTCAAGTTCTCTGATAGAACTATCAAACTCAGCTCACAAGTCCTCTGCTAGGACCTGTCCAAATCTGCTCAAGAAACATACACATCTTCTATGCTCTTACAGCCGCACTTCGTCTTCTCTTAGTCGTCTCTCTACACACACTCTGCACTATCTTCGCACACTCTGCACACTTCGATCAAATTTTGCACTCTGCTCTCGACGATCGAACTTCTCACTCTACGCTCTATCTACGAACGTCGCAACTAACAACAACACCAACTCTTCAAAATAACCTACCTTTTATAATAACACTTTCAAGATCAAAACCTTAATCTTAGTCGGCTGTAACCCTGATCTTTAGTCAGCTGCACAACCCTAAACTTCATCGACTACAAACCCTAATCTTCGTCGGCTCACATTTAACTTTGTCGGCTTCAACTGCCTCTGTAACTCTTCTATAGCTTTTGCCATGAAACTACAACATGTCACGATATCATGACACCTTTGCAACCGTACACTTTCTTTTGGCTTTTGTCATGATATCATGACACTTCAGCCTTTGTCGACTTCAACTAAGCTCTTGTCATGATATCATGACACTTCTATCTTTGTCAGCATCAACTTTGCTTTTGTCATGATATCGCGACACTTCTCCCTTCGTCGACCTCCTTTCTACTTTTGTCATGAAATCATGACACTTCTACCTCTGTAGACTTCATCTTCACTTCTGTCATGAAATCGTGACACTTCTATCTTCATAACCTTCCTCTCTGCTTTTGTCATGAAATCATGACACTTCTCCTATAGAAGACCTACTTTCATTTCATGAAATCGTGACACTTCGCTTCGTCTCTTTCTTTTTGCCTATCACAAAATCATGACACCTTCTGCATCTGTATGCATTCTTTGCAACCCATCATAAAATCGTGACGCTTTCAACTTCCATACGCTTTCCTTGTAACCCATCACGAAATCGTGACGCTATCAACTTTCTATTTCTTTCAACCTATCATGAAATCGTGACACTTTCTTTCATACATTTTCTTTGCTCTTTGAGTCACGAAATTCGACATGTCATGATATCGTGACACTTTTCTAACTTGCTTTCTCTCTCCTGCTTAAGTCACGAAAATGCGACATGTCGCGATATCACGACACTTTTTCTCCTTAGCTCTTTTCTTTTCTTCGAGTCACGAAAACCTGACATGTCACGATATCGTGACACTTTTTCTCCTTAGCGCTTTTCTTTTCTTTGGGTCATGAAAACCCGACATGTCGCGATATCGTGACACTTTTTCTCCTTAGCGCTTTTCTTTCGAACCTGTCAGCTTGGGGTTTGCAAAAGACCTTTGAAACTGTCATGCCGTAACCTTCATCAAAACAAATTATTTGACATCAAATCAAATTCCTTCAAAAGCTTCTTGACATCAATGACAACTTATATACTTGAGCAAAGGCAATGTACCCAAAGTACCCAAAATTGCCAACAATCTCCCCCTTTGTCATTGATGGCAAACCTTTACCGAAAACACTTCTCAAGAGCCAAAACTGAAACCAACTGTGCTAACAAATAAGAATCTTCCTTTGAAGTTTTGCTCCCCCTGACTTGAAGCTTTCCTCTTCACTTTGAAGCTCTCCCCCTTACTCATATCTCTCCCCCTTTGTCATCAATGGCAAAGGGTCACCTTTGGGGCTCGGGACTAAGAATGAGCCTCTTAGCTTGGTCCCTCCCCCACCTCCTGATGAGGTGATTAATTTTGGGGTGGGAGTACAACTCCCAATTTCTCCCTTAGATACTCAAACGTATCTCTTGGAAGAGGTTTGGTGAAGATATCTGCAATCTGCTCTTTAGTAGACACATACTCTAGCTTGACCTCGCTTGTCTTGCACTTTCTCCCTTAGAAAGTGATACTTGATGGAAATATGCTTTGTCCTTGAGTGCATTACCGGATTTTTGGAAATACTTATGGCACTTGTATTATCACAAAGTATGGAGATGGGTTGTTCATGCTTGACTTTGAAATCCTCCAAGGTGGTTTTCATCCATAAAACCTGTGTACACCCAGCCACCGTCGCTATGTATTCAGCCTCTCGTTGTAGATAAGGAAACCGAAGGTTGTTTCTTAATTAGCCAAGAAACCAAACTCTTTCCCGGAAAGAATGCTCCACCACTAGTGCTTTTCCTGTCATCAATATTGCCTGCCCAATCTGCATCTGTATAAGCTGTGAGGGTGAAATCATTACCTTTGGGATACCAAAGCCCAAAGTCCATAGTGCCCTTCGGATATCTCGAATATCCTCTTAACTGCTATAACATGAGAATATTTTGGAGCTGCCTGAAATCTTGCTACTAACCCAACTGCCTGCATGATATCTGGTCTGGTAGCTGTAACATATAATAAACTGCCAATCATTGATCTGTACAACTTTTGATCCGTCGCTGGATATTCATCATCTTTACTCATCTTGCACCCTGTAATCATTGGAGTACATACTGGTTTGCTGTCCATCATCCCAAATTTCTTCAACATTTCTTTGATATACTTCCCTTGAGAGAGAAATACACCATATTTTGATTGAGCAATCTGAAGACCTAAAAAGAATGACAACTCTCCAATCATAGACATCTCAAATTCCTTCTGCATGGTGTTAGCAAAATCTTTGCACATCTGAGTATTATTTCCCCCAAAAATAATATCATCAACATAGACAACCATAATCAACATATCATCACCTTCATCCTTAATATACAAATTGCTATCTGCCACACCTTTCCTGAAACCTTGCTCATGAAGATACCTGTCAAGTCTTGAGTACCAAGCCCTAGGTGCTTGCTTTAACCCATACAAGGCCTTTTTTAGTTTACACACATAGTCTGACTGTTCTGAGAGAGACACTCCTTCTGGCTGTTCTATGTAGACTTCTTCTACCAACACCCCATTTAGAAAAGCTGACTTTACATCCATTTGATATACCTTGAATGATTTGAAGCTTGAAAGGGCCAAAAACATTCTGATTGCTTCAAGACGAGCAACAGGAGCAAACGTCTCTTCGAAATCAACACCTTCTACTTGAGCATAACCTTTGCAGACTAACCTAGCTTTGTTTTTGACAATATTTCCATCCTCATTGAGTTTATTTCTGAATATCCATTTTGTGCCAATGACATTCTTGTCCTTAGGTCTTGGAACCAATTCCCAAGTTTCACTTTTCTCTATTTGATTTAGCTCTTCATCCATTGCTTTTACCCAAAACTTATCTGCACATGCTTCACTGAAATATTTTGGCTCAATCTGAGATAATAATGAAACATTTGTAGAATCATGTGAAGGAATGACTCTTCTTCTTGTTTTCCTGCTATTTGGATCACCAATGATCAAATATTTGGGATGATGTTTCTGAACATATCGTGAAGGAGTTTTGGGAAGCAGCTTGTTGTCTTTCCTCTTCTTCATCTCGAAACCTCTCTCGAATTCTTCTTGACAAATTTCATCACCGAGTTCCTTGACTGGTTCTCTTATCCCTGTCTTTTCATCAACTGTTACATTTATGCTCTCTACAACTGTATGAGTTCTTTTGTTGAAGCATCTGTAGGCCTTGCTTCTGCTGGAATATCCAAGAAATATTCCCTCATCACACCTAGGATCAAACTTACCCAAATTCTGATCTTCCCTTCTGATGAAGCACTTACTCCCAAACACTTTGAAGTATTTTACTGTAGCTGGTCTTCCTTTCCACAACTCATAAGGAGTTTTATGATGATTGACTCTAAGTTGGGCCCTGGTGATAATGTAGACTGTTGTACTGACTGCCTCTTTCCAAAAACCATCTGAAAGTTTTGACTCATTTAACATAGCTCTAGCCATATTTTCAATAGTTCTGTTTTTCCTTTCAACTACTCCATTTTGTTGAGGAGTTCTTGCTGCTGAATATTCTCTTTTGATTCCTTGTTGCTCACAGTATTCCACAAATTCATTTGAAGTGAACTCTCCTCCTCTATCTGATCTTAAGCATTTGATTCTCTTGTCAGTCTCATTTTCAATCATTTCTTTGAAAGCTTTAAATTTTTCAAAAGCTTCAGATTTTTCTTTGAGAAAAGTAACCCAAGTCATTCTAGAATAATCATCTATAAACAACATGAAGTAGCTTTCTCCCCGAATGCTCTGAGTTCTGGTAGGGCCACATAAATCAGTATGAATAAGATCCAATGGTTTTGAAGAAGTATACCCTTTTGATTTGAAACTGGTTCTGGTCCTTTTTCCATGTTGACAAGGACCGCAAATGATGTTATGGGGCCTTTTTATTTTGGGCAAGTCTCTAACTCCTTCCTTGTTACTAATATTGACAAGATTATCAAAGCTCAAATGCCCCAATATTTTATGCCATAGCCAACTCTCATCTTCTTGAGTTAGAAAACACTTTTCCCTTTTTATCTCACTTAGCATGTAAAGATTGTTTGGAGTCCTTGTAGCACTCGCAATGAGTTTTCCATTTTTTTCTTTACTTATCTCACATCTATCTCAAAAGAAAGATACTATGTGCCCTTGATCACAAAGTTGACTCACACTTAGAAGATTATGTCTTAGGCCTTCTACATAAAGCACATTTTCTGTTTTGGATTTCCCATCCAAACTAAGAGTCCCTTTACCACAGATTTTAGCTGACTCGTTATCTCCAAAACTGACTTGTTCCTCTGTTTGTTTCTTTTAAGACCAAAAACTTTTCCTTTTCACCAGTCATATGTTTTGAACAACCACTATCAAGATACCATTTTTCTACTTTGTCTTGAGCATGAAAAGCAGTTTGAACTATCATTGACTTAGATTTGATCTCATTTCTCTTTTTAGTGAACTCAAGGCTAGATCTATCCAAACCGCACATCCTTGCTATATGCCCAAAATTCTTGCACTTGTAACACATGACATTTTTATTCATAAGAGGTGCAAAAGAGTTAACATTTTCCTTACTATGGCTATTCAAAGACTTATTGCAATGCATAGCTTTGTGACCAAATTTCTTGCAGGAAAAACAATAGCCATGGAAAGTATTATGTAACCTGTTTTGATGCCTTGGATGATTGTTCTTCTTGTGACCAACTGGAATCCACCGCTCTTCAGGATGAAGATTGATCTTGCTCGAAGACCCTGTTTCATGAATGGTGATACCATCCTTCTTTTGCTTTTCACATGGAGTATTCTCGTCCGAGAGCCAACTGTTCCAACTTCACTCTAAGAGACATAACCTCTTCTTCTAGTTTCTCGCAATCAGCTTCCTTTCCTTTTAGAGCCTCTGTCGAACCTCGTTCAACCTTCTTCCCTTCTTCAGCCTAGAATTTTGAAGTCTATAACACTTTGAGACAATTCTGATCTTGCTATCTCTTATTACTGACATTGATGCTTGAGAACAGAATTCTCTTCCCTGAATTTCTCAAGCTTTCTTAAAGCCAAGAAGAATTCACCTTTGAGATCGAACTCAACCTCTTCATCTCTTTCTGAATCTGTATGTTCCTCTGATAGATCCTTCTCCAAGCTGTTAGGCTCTTTCTGGAGAGACCCGCTCTGATACCAATTGAAGAACACAAGCTTATACTGAGAGAGGGGGTGAACAGTATAAGACTTAACCAATTAATAATTTTAACTTTAGATAGCAGTGGCATCAACACAACATTAATCAAGACAGAAAGCATCACACATTGAAGACCCATTTTTAACGTGGTTCACCCAAAATGGTTGGGCTACATCCACAAAAACTTTTCTCTAAAAGTTATCTCAAAGTTCTTTGGGAATCCTTCCCAATTACAATGTTTATGAGCCTCGGCCCAAAGGAGATACCTTCCCCTAATCAAAATTTATGAGCCTCTGCTCAAAGGAGATACCTTCCCCTCTGCTTTGGAAATGATCCCTCAGAAGATCAATCGCCTCTACCTCTTGCAAGCACGTGGAACTCCTTTCCACCGAAGACCTCCTATCTTCAATGCTTAGCCTAAGAGACCTCTGCCTTCTATGATCACGTCCACAATAGCTCAGCAACCAAATCTATCCTCAGGTTCTTCTCATAGAACCAATGCACCTCTGTCCTCAAGTTCTCTGATAGAACTATCAAACTCAGCTCACAAGTCCTCTGCTAGGACCTGTCCAAATCTGCTCAAGAAACATACACATCTTCTACGCTCTTACAACCGCACTTCGTCTTCTCTCAGTCGTCTCTCTACACACACTCTGCATCGTCTTCGCACACTCTATGCACTTCGATCAAATTTTGCACTCTGCTCTCGACGATCGAACTTCTCACTCTGCGCTCTATCTACGAATGTCGCAACTAACAACATACCAACTCTTCAAAATAGCCTACCTTTTATAATAACACTTTCAAGATCAAAACCTTAATCTTAGTCGGTTGTAACCCTGATCTTTAGTCGGCTGCACAACCCTAAACTTCATCGATTGCAAACCCTAATCTTCGTCGGCTCACATTTAACTTTGTCGGCTTCAACTGCCTCTGTAACTCTTCTGTAGCTTTTGCCGTGAAACTACAACATGTCACGATATCACGACACCTTTGCAACCATACACTTTCTTTTGGCTTTTGTCGTGATATCGTGACACTTCAGCCTTTGTCGACTTCAACTAAGCTCTTGTCGTGATATCATGACACTTCTATCTTTGTCAGCATCAACTTTGCTTTTGTCGTGATATCATGACACTTCTCCCTTCGTCGACCTCCTTTCTACTTTTGTCACGAAATCGTGACACTTTTGCCTCTGCAGACTTCGTCTTCACTTCTATCGTGATATCGTGACACTTCTATCTTCATAGACCTTCCTCTCTACTTTTATTGTGAAATCGTGACACTTCTCCTATAGAAGACCCGTTATTATCATAAATCATGACACTTCGCTCTCTACTTTCTTTTCTCGCTGTGTGAAATCGTGACACTTTCTCGCATCCGTACGCATTCTTTGCAACCCATCACGAAATCATGACGCTTTCACTTTCGTACGCTTTCCTTGTAACCCGTCATGAAATCGTGACGCTATCACATTTTCATATTTTCTTTGCAACCTTGTCACGAAATCATGACGCTTTCAGCTTTCATACATTTTCTTTGCTCTTTGAGTCACAAAAATGTGACATGTCACGATATCGTGACACTTTTCTAACTTGCTTTCTCTCTCCTGCTTAAGTCACAAAAATGCGACATGTCGCGATATCACGACACTTTTCCTCCTTAGCTCTTTTCTATTCTTCGGGTCGAAACCCGACATGTCGCGATATCGTGACACTTTTTCTCCTTAGCGCTTTTCTTTTCTTCGGGTCGTGAAAACCCGACATGTCGTGATATCGTGACACTTTTTCTCCTTAGCGCTTTTCTTTCGAACCTGTCAGCTTGGGGTTTGCAAAAGACCTTTGAAACTGTCATGTCGTAACCTTCATCAAAACAAATTATTTGACATCAAATCAAATTCCTTCAAAAGCTTCTTGACATCAATGACAACTTATATACTTGAGCAAAGGCAATGTACCCAAAGTACCCAAAATTGCCAACAGAAAAAATAAAAGGTTTTATTTAAAACCATGGTGGGCTTATGTGGAAAGGGATTTTCTTAAAAGCCAAGGTGGAATTTTGTTTCATCGAAAAAGGACCTTCGGTGATGAAGATATTAAAGTTTAAAGTTTAAGTTTAAATTAATGGAGGGCCGACCTATGTGCAATTAATGGAGGTTGGCATATATATATGTAAAGGTTTCAATTTATTTTGGAAAGTGGGCATATTATATATCATTGAAAAGTTTATTTCGAGGGCTATTTGACTAACTTAGTTAGAAGGAGAAATAAGGTGTGTGTAAAGATATATTTCTAATTTTACAAAGGGGTTACAAAAGTGAAGTTTGCCTTGTTCTTTTTCAAGAGGATTAATTCTTTCATGAGGTGACAAGGAATGCAATATTGTGATTTATTTTACTTTATGGTATAAGTGGTTTTAGGGGAGATAAGGAAGTTGTGAAATTAAAGGCCTTGGTGATGATTATTGAAAAGTAGATTAATGTTGATTATTTTGTGATCTACTAACCCTTGTGAATATTGGCAAAAGAATTTTGTGATTGTGGAAGATTTACAAAGGGGTTTTTTCATCTTCATAAAAGGTATGGGCACATTCTTCTATTGATTGTTTATGGTGGTTGATTTTTGAAATATCATTGGAGGGAAAAGGATTGTTTGTGGTTTCCTTTTTGAAAGTGGTTGATTGAATGCTTCAAGGTTTTATAAGTTGAGATTTGTGTTTAAACTTTGTTTTATAAGCATAGTTGTTGAAGCCCATTGGTTGTGAAAGAACTTGAGTTAGAAAATAATATGAGTATCATTGTTATGTGAGATTTGTGGTTGAGCATTGTTGGAAACATTTGAGTTGGTTGATACATACTTGGACTAGGGTTGTGTGAGAGAGAGTTGTCCCTTGTGGTGATTGGTTGAGTTGAGTTGATTGAGCCTAGTCAAGTGATGTGTGAAGTGATTGTTCAAGTTCTATAAAACAAACTATTCCATAATTCTATGTTGAGTTGATATTAAGGTTAGAACATATTGAGTCTCTAACAATTCTCTTTATGGTTCTATAAGACTTGAATTGAGTTGAGAGTGATATTAGAACATATTGAGTCTCTAACAATTCTCTTTATGCTTCTATGAGTTGATTTGAGTTGAGTTGAGATTGATTTGTGTTGAGAGTGAGTTTAGAACATATTGAGTCTCTAACAATTCTCTTTATGCTTCTATGAGTTGAGTTGAGATTGATTTGGGTTGAGAGTGAGATTAGAACATATTGAGTCTCTAAAAATTCTCTTTATGCTTCTATGAAGTTAATTTGAGTTGAGATTACCATTCATTGTTGAGTTCATTTTGAGTACTACTTGAGCATGATTGATTGAGCCTTTGAGAAGGCCTTTGGGACAGATTTGAGGACAGTTTTGGGATAGATTTGAGGATAGTGTTTGTACAAGTTCTTAGTGAGCTTGTTGGAGTATATTTGGGTAAGTTCTTGGTGAGCTTGCTAGAGCATATTTGGGCAAGTTCTTGGTGATCTTGCTAGAGCAAATTTGGACAAGTTCTTGGTGAGCTTGCTAGAGCATATTTGGGCAAGTTCTTCGTAAGCTTGCTAGAGCATATTTGGGCAAGTTCTTGGTGAGATTGCTAGTGTAGATTTGAAAAGTTATGTGTGAACTTGTTAAGCAGGTTCTTAGTGAGCCTATTGACAAAGCTTTGGAGGTGACATAGTACAGAGGACAGAGTATCAGTGGATAGAGATCCAGTAGCCAACATAGTTGAAGATAAATTTGAGTGAGGAGTCTTCAAGTGGAGATAGGTCCACCAGTTAGTGTAGCAGAGAGACAGAGTCTTCTAGAAGATCACATAGCCAGAGTAGAAGGAGAAAGAGTTCTCCTATGGAAGAGATACACAAACTTGAGATTAGGGGATTAACATCTCCTTTGGACAGAGATCCATAAACATTGTAATTGGGAGTGATTCCCAAAGAGATTGATTGAGAAATTTTTAGTAAAATATTTTCTCCGTGGAGTAGCCCACATTGGGTGAACCACGTAAATTGTGGTGTCTCTATTGTGTATGGTTTTTGTGCATTGCTTTGATTATTGCTATTGATAATGTTATATTTACACAACATAATATTTATTTGGAATAAAAAGTAAAAAGTGGTCTTATACTGTTCACCCCCCTCTTAGTATAAGCTTGTGTTCTTCAGGATTAAATGGAATTGAATTACTTAATGACATTAATCGATTAAATTATGGCTAGGTAAATTAAATTAATGATTGTAAATTAATTACTAAACTTTAATTTATTAATTAGTCTATATTAGTGTGATTTAATGATTCTAAAACTTTATTAAGAGATATAGTCAATTGTTATAATTGGTTTTTCTATTAAGTAATTAATAACAAGTGGAATGGAGTAGTGTGATCGAGCTATTTATTATTACTGTAAGGGCCTTAGAGTATAAGTGGGAGTAGGGAACTAGTGGATCACTAATTAGAAGTTGTAATAATTTGTGTGAGGAAAATTTAAAGGGATTAATGTGCTAATGAATGAATAAATGAAAAAAAAAAAACTAAATGATCAAAATGAAATGAGAGGATGCAAATTCAAAAAAAATAGATACTTAAAGTTAGAAGGGAAAATGACGAATAAAATATGGTGGGGAAATTACTAATTCAATATGATTGAGTCATTATTATATGGTGGAAACTCATTAAGTAAGGTGCTTAAATATATACTATTATTAACCTTTAGGTAAGTACCCAAAGGATATATTTTGCTCCTCTGATTGGTCCATTGAAATATGCATATATTAGAAGCCTATTTAGAGGTGCATGATTGTTTTATATATGTACAAATAGGTGGCCTAGTTAAAGGTAAAATGTTTCATCCCTAAGCAATCACCTTTGAGCCTAATTAGTAAATAAGCACTTAGGCAATGAAAGATGTGCCCAAGGGTACAAAAGTATGTATAAACTATTGATTTAACCCTAAGAAATGGTATATTATCCTGATTAATGGACAAGTTATTAGGTGGCTTAGAATGTATGATCGACCTATTGAAAGGCACATAAATACTAATTGGTCTAGTTAAGTATGATAAGATATTGATAAAAGTATGTACAAATTGTTGATTCATCCCTAAGTGGTGGCCTCTTAGATTGATTAATGGATAAGTTCTTAGGTGATGAAAGATGTATGATCATACTATTAAAAGGTGCATGAATATTGATTTATCTACTTAAGTATGTTAAAATGCTAATAAAAATGTGTATAAATTATTGATTCACCCTTAAGCAGTGGCCTTTTAGCCTGATTAATGAACAAGTTATTAGGTGGCTTAAAATTTATGATTGACCTATTTATAGGCATATGAATATTGATTGGTCAAATTCATGATGCTAAAATGCTAAAAACAATATGTACAAATTGTTGATTCACCCCTAAGCAATGACCTCTTAGCTTGATTAATGGACAAGCACTTAAGTGATGAAATATGTATGATTGACCTATTGAAAGGTACATGAATACTAATTGGTCTAGTTAAGGATGCTAAAATTCTAAAAAAAGTACGTAAAAATTGATGATTAACCCCTAAGAAAATGTTTCTTGGCTTGATTAATGGACAAGTGCTTAGGCAACTTAAAATGTATGATCAACCCATTGAAAGGCACATGCAAACTGATTAGTCTAGTTAAGGATGCTAAAAAGCTAATTAAAGTATATATAATTTTTTGATTCACCCCTAATGTTGGCGCCTAATTATTGTAAAATCACTTAGAAAAAATAAAATATATGATTGGCCTATTAAAAGTCACATGAATATTTTGATTGATCTAGTTAAGTATTCTAAAATGCTAACAAAAATATGTACAAATTGTTCATTTGACCCTAAGTGATGGCCTCTTAGCCTGGTTAGTGGATAAGAGCTTAGGCAACTTAAATTGTATGATCAACCTATTGAAAGGTACATGAATATTGATTGGTTTAGTTAAGGATGCTAAAATTCTAACAAAATTTTATACAAATTACGGGTTCACCCCTAAGTAATGGCCTCTTATATTGATTAATGGACAAGTGCTTAGGCAATGAAATATATATGATCATCCTATTTAAAAGGCACATAAATACTATTTGGTCTAGCTAAGGACACTAAAATACTAACAAAAGTATGTTTAAATTATTTATTCACCCCTAAGTAGTGGCCTCATAGTCTAATTAACAGACGAGCACTTATGTAGCTTAAAATGTATGAATAGCCCATTAAAAGGCACATGGATACTGATTGGTCTAGTTAAGGAAGCTAACATGCTAAAAAACATATGTACAAATTGTTGATTCACCCCTAAGTGGTGGCCTCTTAGCCTAATTAATATATGACTGCTTAGGTGACTTAAAAATGCATGATTGGCCTATTAAATGGTTCATGAATACTGTTTGGTCTAGTAAGGACACTAAAATGCTAACAAAAGTATGTACAAATTTTGTATTCACCCTAAGGTGTGGTCTCTTGTTTTGATTAATGGACAAGTACTTAGGCAACGAAATATGTGTTTGAAGGGAATAAAAGTATTTACAAATTTTTGATTCATCCCTAAGTGGTGGCCTTTGAGCCCAAGTAATGGATAAACATGTAGATGATGAAAGATAATTAATATTTAAATAAGGACCTAAAGGACACTTTGTATTATAATTTTCCTAAAGGTTTTGATCATTTGAAAATATTTCCTAGGGGGATTCCATTTAATTAATATAATGTTAGTGATTACCTAAGCGGTACTTTTGTTAGTGATTTCCCAAAGGGGACTTTGTCAGTGATTGTGCAAGGGGGACTTCATTAGTGATTTCCAAAGAGGGGATTCCATTATTTATTATACAAGGGGGACTTACATTATTTATTTTCCAAGAAGGACTTCCATTAGATATTTTCATTATATATTTCCCATGGGGACTTCCATTAGTAATTTCCCAAGGGGGAATTTCATTAGATATTTCCCAAGGGGGACTTTCATTAGAGATTGCCTAAGGGATAATTCCATTAGAGATTTTCTAAGGGGTACTTTCATTAGATATTGCCTAAGGGGGAGTTTCATTAGATATTTCCTAAGGGGGACTTACATTTGGGATTTCTAAGGGTGACTTCCATTAGTTTTTAAAAACAAGTATTTATAGGAAATGTGTCCAAGAAGATAAGATTTATGTAAATGTGCTATGTACAAACATTGGTATTATGTCCAAGTGGACATGTTATATATAAATAAGATATGCCCCTAATAAGTGGATTTTTATCTTGATTATTCACCAAGTGCTTAGGCCACTTTAAGAAAATGTATGATTGGTCTATTTAAAGTTACATAGATTTTGATTGGTCCTTTTAGGGATGCTCAAGTACTTATTGTTCCATTTAAGGATGCTTTCATATTTATGAAATAAATGCTTTTGATATTTTAAATTTTTGTATTGGTTTCACCTAGGTGTGATGGAGTAGGGGGAAAATTGAATAACACTAATGAGGTCTATATATTTTATAGACCACCAGGAAGAGATGATATTAGTAACGATTGCTTGGCATATATGTAAAATAGTATATATATGAAAATAATAGTTAGAAGAATCTACTCTTATCAAGAGTCTATAAAGTAGTAAGAATAGGCAAAGGTAACCTATTGTGCAATAGAATAAAATAGAGGGATTGGGCTATTAGTACCATAGATGATCATGGTTTTCATCATATAGGTAATGATGGGACAAAAGAAAAGAGATGGATTGGGGTATCAGGACTATGGATCATCATGGTTTTCATAATGTAGCCCAATGATGAGATAGAAAAATGATGATCTTATAAAGCTAGAGAGGTAATGAATAATAGTGTCCTAGTTTCTATCGAGTCTATAAGAGTCTTATATACTGATGAGGTAGTAGACCAATAAAATTTCTTATATTTATATTGGTATAGAAGAAGGTTGTGTTTGGTTTTTTCAAAGCACTCTAGTTAGGTAACCTCATAGGCTACCAAAAAATGTGGGTGGTGTCAATATAGTGCTTCAAAAATTTATAAGAAAATGTATACTTTCCAAATATTAGATTGATACATTTATGCTTTTCAAGGGCCTATAAATAGGTGCAAACAAATAAGGTTGTGTTATGAGGAGGGAAGTTTGTCCCAATTGATTCACATACCCACAAGAGATGGATTACACACTATTCCATTGCTTGGTAAATTAGTAAGTCTCTTATGCACTCACCAAGTTTATAATAGATTTATCCCATCCTCTCATTGGCCCATAAGTAAGAAAGAACAGATAAAGTTGTATGATGATGAAAAGTAATAGCACAAAGAAGATTAAGATAGAAGAAGTTTTCTTGGTTGCCTAATATATCACTAGGGGGTTTGGAATCATAGATCCATTATATGGCATATTTGTAATTATTTAAACACTCACAAGGTAGTAGACTTAGGGTTCCAAGCCCCTCGATGGTCTACTAGACAACATAGACAAATTTTATTTGAAAAAGAGGAAAAAAAATTATGGTATGAAGAAAGGTTTTGAATTATAAATGTTAGCATAGTACATAGTGCTTAGATTTATTTATTTATTATGTCTATATATAATTAAATCTATATTTTATTAAGAGATATTTTCATTGTGATAAACTAAAAGTTGGTTTTATAGATGTTACGATAGTTGGGTGGTTGTACCAACTACACAAACTAATAGGTTTGTTGATTGGTATTATTATTTATTTTCCTACAATTTTCAAATGAATATTAATCTTCATTAGTGCAATATGGTATTAGAGAGGTGATTTTCTTGGGCGAGGAGGGGAGCATAATGGATGAAGTAGGGGAGAAGAATGGGTTTATATGCATATTTTCCAACCTACACATTTCTTGGACATGTTGATCAAGCACACCGACTGAGACTGCATAGATGAAGACTACACCTAGACCAACTGAGACTGAACATAGATTGAGATGATGTGGTAAGGTTGTTGATGTGGTAGTGGTTGACTGGGTTACTTATGTGGTAGTGGCTGACTAGGTGGTTGATGTGGTATCACTAGTAGTTTTTATGATATGGCAAGTGGGTTGACTGGGTAGCTGACGTGGCAGGATTTCATTGAATGAACATTCAGTTTATGTGGCATAGTTAGGAAATTTGGTAGCGAGGAAAAATAGTCCTGATTGCTCAAATTCAATCAAACAATAAATTGCAAGGCTTTGTTGCTATCCCATACAAATTGTGGCAACGGGTTACATGTGGGATATTAATCCTAAAAGTTTTTTTTATTTTATTTTTTTGACCATTGTCAATATAAGGCATGTTGTGCATTCTTATCCTCTTCTGCACCAATAGTGGAGTTGGTCTAATGGCATTTGCTAAGGCACTCAGTGGTTGGCACAGGTTCAAATCATATGGAAATATAAGGCACATGGTACCTTGTAGAGCTCATCCACACTCATAGATGAGTTGGTAGTGTGCCTTGTGCTAGGCCGCTCATGGAGATTGCATGAGTTTGAATTGTGCCAAGACCATTTTTGCTACTAGGCGGTTTTGAACAAGATAAAATACAAGGTGTGGAGTAACATAAGGTATTTTTTTAATATCTTATTATCTTTTTTTTTTTTTGTTTTTGCAAAAATTCCTTTATTTTGCAAACAAGAAAACAAACACCAAACCAAAAAATACCTCATTTTCAAGCAATATTTGTGCTTTCTTTTTAAGAACAAGTGTATTTTTTTATGCCATGGAGGTATAAGTCAATATTTGCACTTAGATTCATTTGATAATTGAATGGGAACTAAAGAACATGTGCTTATATTTATAAGGGGGGGAACAATATACAATAATTTTTTTTACTTTTTAACCTAAATAATAGCATCAACATTACTAAAGCAGTAAACATCACATAAATAATCACACACATGAGAGAAATTATTTATACGTGGTTCACCCAAATATGGCTACCTCCACAGATAAAATATTTCTTATAAATTTTTATTAAATAAATTCTCTTGGGAATCCTTTCCCTACAATGTTTATGGACCTCTGTCTAAAGGAGATGTTGATCCCCTATATCAAGTTTGTGGATCTCTATCCACAAGAGAACTCCTTATCCTCTTCTCTGGTTGGTGATCCTCTAGAAGACTACTGCCTCCACTACACTAGCTTGTGAATCTCTCTCCACTGAAGACTCTTGTCCCCACTTAGAAGACCTGTCCTCACTACCCTAGTTGATGGATCTCTATCCACTGGATACTATTGTCATCTCTACTCTATCACCTCCAAAGCTCTGTCTCAACTCTGCTTAACAGGTCCACTCAAAACCTACTCAAACCTGCTCAAAAGGTCCACTCAAAACCTGCTCAAATCTGCTCAACAGGTCCACTCATAACCTACTCAAATCTGCTCAATAAGTCCACTTAGAACTTGCTCAAATCTTATCAACAAGTCCACTCAGAACTTGATCAATTTTTCTCAATAGGTCCACTCAGAACCTACTCAAATCTGCTCAACAAGTCCACTTAGAACTTGCCCAAATTTGATCAACAATTCCACTCAGAACTTGCTCAATTCTACTCAAAAAGCTCACTCAGAACTTGCTTAAATTTGCTCAACAAGTCCACTCAGAACTTGCTCAATTTTGCTAAACAAGCTCACTCAAAACTTGCTTAAATATGCTCAACAAGTCCACTCAAAACTTGCTCAATATACTCAACAAGCTCACTCAAAACTTGCTTAAATCTGCTCAACAAGTCCACTCAAAACTTGCTCAATATGCTCAACAAGTCCACTCATAACTTGTCCAAAAACTCATAGAAACATAAAGAGAATTGTTAGAGACCCAATATGTTTCAACTAAATGCTCAATCACTTTCTCAACTCAAATAATAATATAGAATATTTTGTTTTATAGAACATTAACAATCACTTCACACATCCACTTGACTAGGCTCAATCAACTCTACTCAACCAATCACTCAATGAAACACTTCTCTCTCACAAAACCTAGTCCAAGTATATAAACATCAACTCAAAATGTTTCCAAAAATGCTTAACAAAAAATCTCACATAAAAATGATACTCATGTTCATTTCAAACCCTAGTTCAAGTTCTTCACACAACCAATGGCTTCAACAACAATGCTTATCAAACAAGGTTTTAACAACAACTCTTTATTCCAGAAAACCTTGAAGCATTAACTCAAACACTCTCAAAAGGAAACCCTAATCAAGTCCTTTTCACTCCAAACTTATTTTCTAGAAATTAACCAATCAACTCAACCAAGGAAGAATTTGTCCATACTTTTTTCTTGATAAGGAGTAGACCACACAAATCTGCCACACTCACAATCACTTATTTGCCAATCTCAATAGAGATTAGAAGATAATAATTTTCTCAATGAATCACAATACAAAATGATATCAAACAAAATACACCTTATCACTCCAACTTAAAAATAATATCTAACACCTTCATAATAATCTCTTTGGTTAAAGTCCCTTTAAAAATAAAATCAACACTCTTAAAGTCTTACTCCTCCAATATGCAAATATAATAATTAAGACTATAAAAAATAAAATCAAACTCCTTATAACTCCAAATTTTATTAAAAACAATTTCCAAAAAACACCAATTTTCAACTAGCAACCCTTTCAACTATTTCCAACTAGCAACCCCTTTTAACTCCCAACTTTAGGCAATATTAAAAATAATCAAAATTTAATTACCTTGCCTTTGGAGGAATTTGAACCCTCAACGCAGCCCATGACCAACGCCTTAGCCATGGCTCCAACCACCGTGCGAGCTACGCACTCACTTGGAGTGTGGGAAGCACCACATGCTTCAAAAAGTATCCCCACCTTGCATTTTGTAAAACGTGCACCTCGTCTTTGGTGCCTTCAACCCAACACAACTGCAAAGCACAGTCATCACATTTTGAACATTGGTCTCCTTGCATTCAAGCACCCTAGCCACTACCCTCTTTACACTAGGCCACGCTGCCCGAATGGCTTCCAACTGATCTACACCTTTCCTTTTGTTTATATTCATTGATATACACAAACATGAATTTCATAGTCTTTTTCACAAGCTCCAATTCACATGCAATTTTTTCATTCAAGCAAGGATCAAAATTAATGCTCCTTGGGCATGGTTTATATAATAATATCCACCTTTGTTTGAATACATCGGTGCTTCAATTTTTTTTTAAACCACGAGATGTTGATGCTTCGAATTTCTTCCAACTATAGAATGTGGGCGCTTTAGACTTTATTAATTTATAATTTATTTAAATTCTTTTGAATTTAAATATTATAAATTAATTCTTTTAGAAACCTTTGGGCTTATTAAGTCCTTCCTGGATATCAAATGACAACCTTGACAACTTTGTTTCTTGACGAAGTCCTTGACATTAATGATGACTTCATCCAGTGACATCAATGACAACTTTGACTTAGGGACTCAAAATGTCCAACAATCTCCCCCTTTGTCATTGATGGCAACCCAAAAAAAATTTACCAAAAACTTGACTTCTTCTTCTATGTTGCTCCCCCTGGGACATTGCTCCCCCTAGCTCAATGCTTTCTCAAATATCAAATCTCTTCCACTTACTCAAATATCTCCCCCTTTGACATCAATGGCAAAGTTTCACCTTTGGGGCTTGGGGCTAAGAATGAGCCTCTTAGCTTAGCCCCTCGCCCACCTCCTTTTGAGGTGGTTAATTTTGGGGTGGGAGTCTCACTCCCAATTTTCCATGAAGATACTCAAAAGTTTCTTTTGAAAGTGGCTTAGTGAAAATATATGCTATTTTTTTCTTTATAGTGACATAGTCCAATATGACATGTTTATTTGTCACCTGTTCTCTCAAAAAATGGTACTTAATCAAAATGTGCTTTGTCTTGGAGTGCATCACTGGATTTTTTGAATTACTTATGCAACTAGTATTATCACATAGTATAATAATGGGATGATCATACTATATTTTGAAGTCTTTTAGAGTTCTCTTCATCCATAACACATGCGTACAACTAGCTACTACTGCAATGTATTCTGCTTTTGTTGTAGATAAATATATTGAAACCTGCTTCTTACTTAACCAAGAGACTAAACATTCTCCAAGAAAGAATGCTCCTCCACTTGTGATTTTTCTATAATAAATTTTTTCACCCAATCTGCATCTATATATGTTGTTGGTGTGAAACTATCACTTTTGGGATACCAAATACTAAAATCCATAGTCTCTTTTAGATATCTAAAAATTATTTTTACTACTGCCACATGTGTTTCCTTAGGTGCTGCCTAAAACCTTGCCACTAATCCCACTAATTGCACTATGTCTAGTCTCGTAGTTGTAACATATAGTAAGATGTCAATCATAGATTTGTATAATCTCTAATCTACCTCTGGAGATTCATCCTCCTTACTCAACTTGCATCCTGTGACCATGGGAGTACTTACCGGTTTACAATATTCTAACTTGAATTTCTTTAACATTTCCTTTATGTACTTGGATTGTGAGAGAAACACTCCCCTTTATGGTTGTGAAATCTGAAGTCCAATAAAGAAGGACAATTCACCAAGCATAGAAATATAAAATTCATTTTGCATGTTCTTATAAAATTCCTTACACATCTTATCATTGTTTCCCCCAAAAATTATGTCATCAACATAAACAACTACTATTAGAAGATCACTCCCTTAATTTTTGATATATAAATTACTTTCTGCTATTCCTTTTCTGAATTCCTTTTCTTGAAGATACTTATCCAATCTTGAGTACCATGCTCTAGGAGCCTACTTTAAATCATACAATGCCTTTTTCAACCTTCATACCTGATCTGCTTTATCTGCTAGTATGAATCCCTCTGGTTGTTCAATATAAACCTCTTCTTCTAGAACACCATTTATAAATGTTGATTTGACATCCATATGATATACCTTGAAGTTATTGAAACTTGAGAAGGCTAAAAATATCCTTATAGCTTCAAGCCATGCAACTAGAGCAAAATTTTCATCAAAGTCAATTCCTTCTTGTTGGCAATTTTGGGTTTGAGATCCTAGCTTCTTTTCTATGAGTTGTCATTGATGTCAAAAGGAAATGGCATTAATGTTAAGAGGATGTGTTGGCTTCAAAGGTGGAATATTCCAAGAGAATATTTTTAAGAGAATCCGGAGAGATTCCATTGGCAAGGGTTTTTCATTAAAACCAAACCAGTTTTTATTAAAACCAAGTTAAATGGTTTTTATTAAAACCAATGGAGGTTCTCTTTATTATTTATTTAATTATTATTTAAAACCCTTCAAGGTTTTAATTAATTAATTATTTAATTAATTAAGGGAGAAATTATTTTTAATTTATTAAAAATACTTAAAGGTTTTTAAACCTTTTTTTATTCTTAATTTATTAAAATTATTTAAGGGTTTTTAAACCTTTTTGTACATACTTTTGATTAATTTCAAAATGGTATTTATTTCCATCTACGTCAAGGTGTCTTCGAAGAGACTATTTATTCTCCAAATCCTAAGGTTGGAAGGCTAATTAATTCAAAATTCCCCGAATGCAATTTGCGATGTTTGTGCTCTGTATTCGCTGCGATCGAAGGAAGACTTAGAAGCACGTGCGGTTGAAAAGTCTTCAGGAGTTTTTTTCGAGGGTGAAGTGGAGGGAAGTTCACTTGTGAACTTCGTAGCCCACGTGGGCTAGTGGCAGCGAAGGCTGCTATTGGGCGCTGCATTGGCGGAGGTCATCGTTTCGAGTCTTGCGGGGGTGCTTTGCTAGAGTAACACACGTTTTTATTAAAACTTCTTTATGCCACGAAATTTGGAGTTTCTTGGACAGCGATTTATAATTTTGAGAGTTGTGTGTGGTGACATCTTGAAGGTTCAATTATCTTCTACTCCAATAAGGTATGGGCACATTCTTCTTATGAGTATGATTGGTGTATGTTTTCTGAAATAAGGTTGGAGTGAAAAGGTAGTCTACTAGGTATCCTTTGGCTAGGTGTAAATCCTATTTTTTGGTTTGTTGAAGACTACTTATGCATTGTTATCCTTAAGGAGATTTTTTGGTGAATGCATAATTTCCGGTTTGAGATAGTGGAAGCTTTGTGCACTAGGGTTTATATTTGTGAGTCTAGCTACTTGCATTGAGTTGGTGGAACCCTTGGTTGGTTGTTTTGAGTTTGATGGTTGAGTTGCTTCCATAGAGGTTGGTTGATCAAGTTATTGCTTTACTTGATTCATGATATTGGGCTTACTCCATTGAGTTTATTTGAGCAAGTTATTCTTTGCATTTGGTGATATTGTGTTGGTGGTTGTTTTGTTCAAATATCTTTGGAGGGAAAAGGATTTCTACTTGTTTCCTTTTCTTATGATGATTGGTTGAATGCTTCAAGGTTGATGTTGAGTTGAATGGTGTTAGTTGACTAAACCTTGTTTGATGAGCATTGTTGTTGAAACCCTAATTGATGGTGAAAAGAACATGAGTATCATTGTTATGTGATTCTTTGCATAGTTGGCAATTGTTGGGGTTTCATGTTCTTGAAAGAAAACATTATATCCTATCCATTTCAGATATTGAGTTGAGTTTTTAGATTTGAGATTGAGATTGAGTTGAGTTGTTTTGAGTTGAGTTTTGAGATTGGGATTTGAGTATAGAACATATTGAGTCTCTAACAATTCTCTTTATGCTTCTATGAGTTTGACAAATCACATTGGGTCTCTAACAATTCACTTTGTGATTTCCTACTAAGAAAGTTTTTCTTGGTGAGCTTGCTGAGTTTTGGACAGGTTCCAGTGGGGACTTGTGAGCAGTTTTGGACAGGTTCCAGTGGGGACTTGTGAGCAGTTTTGGATAGGTTCCAATGGGGACTTGTGAGCAGTTTTGGATAGGTTTTGGTGGGGACTTATGAGCAGTTTTTGGACAAGTTTCGGTGGGGACTTGTGAGCAGATTTGGACAGGTCCTAGCAGAGGACTTGTGAGCTGAGTTTGATAGTTCTATCAGAGAACTTGAGGACAAAGGTGCATTGGTTCTATGAGAAGAACCTGAGGATATATTTGGCAAGTCTTTGAGAAGGCTTGTATGTAGAGGATTGATTTGTTTAAGAGTTGGACAAATTTGACAGATAGAGGAAGACTTGTACTAGACCAACTGACTGTGTTTGGTACAGGTTGTTGAGTTGCTGTGGACGTGATCATAGAAGGTAGAGGTCTCTTAGGCTAAGCATTGAGGAAAGGAGGTCTTCGGTGGAAAGGAGTTCCACATGCTGGCAAGAGGTAGAGGCAGTTGATCTTCTGAGGGATCATTTCTAGAGCAGAGGGGAAGGTATCTCCTTTGAGAGAGGCTCATAAATTCTGATTGGGGGAAGGTATCTCATTTGAGCAGAGGCTCATAAATTTTGATTGGGGGAAGGTATCTCCTTTGGACCAAGGCTCATAAACATTGTAATTAGGAAGGATTCCCAAAGAACTTTGAGATAACTTTTAGAGAAAAGTTTTGTGGATGTAGCCCAGCCATTCTGGGTGAACCACATTAAAATTGGTGTCACTTTGTGGATGATATTGTGCATTGCTTTGATATTGCTTTGGGTATATTGCTTTACTATTTTGAAGTATAAAGGAAAAATTAAAAAGAGGTCTTATACTGTTCACCCCCCTCTCAGTATAAGCTTGTGTTCTTCACTTCTACCTGTGCATAACCTTTGCATACTAACCTTGTTTTATTTTTGACCACTTGTTCGTCTTCATTTAATTTATTTATGAATACCCATTTTGTGCCAATCATATTCTTATCCTTTGGTCATGGAACAAGTTCCCAAGTTTTGCTCTTCTCTATCTGATCCAATTCCTCATTCATTGCCTTAACCCAAAATTCATCCTCACTTGCCTGAGTGAAGTCTTTTGGCTCAATATTAGATAGCAAAGAAAATTTACTTGTTGAGATGGTTTTATTATTCTTCTCCTTATCTGTATTTCATATGGATTCCCAATGATCTGATATTTTAGATGATGTTTCTTTACATCCCTGGATGGAGTTTTGGGAAGAAGTCTTTGTGTTTCTTCTTCTTTATCTGATTCCTCACAAAATTCTTCTTGATAACATCCATTTTCTTGATACACAATTTGTTGAACTAGTTCTCTGGAATCTATCTTCTCATCAATTATTACATTTATACTTTCCAAAATAGTTCATGTTCTTTTGTTGAAGCATCTGTAGGATTTACTCCTTGTGGAATAACCAAGAAAAATTCCCACATCACATCTTGGATCAAACTTGCCTAAGTTTTGGTCTTCCCGTATTATGTAACATTTTCTTCCAAAAATTTTGAAGTGTTTTACAGTGGAAGTTCTTCCTTTCCAAAGCTCATATGGAGTCTTGTGATGATTTACCCTCAATTGAGCCCTAGTTATTATGTATACTATTGTGTTTATAGCTTCTCTCCAATAATCATATGATAACTTAGATTCATTTAACATAGCTCTAGCCATATTTTCAATAGTCATGTTATTCCTTTCAACTACCCCATTTTGTTGAGGAATTCTTGATGTTGAATACTCTCTCTTGATTCCATGTTGTTCACAAAATTCTATGAATTAATTTGAAGTAAATTCTCCTCCTCTGTCAGATATTAGACACTTAATCCTTTTGCCTATTTCAATTTCAACCAATTCCTTGAATGCTTTAATTTTTTCAAAGGCCTCTGACTTCTCTTTTAGGAAGGTTACCCAAACCATTCTAGAATAATCATCTAAAAACAACATAAAGTAACTCTCATCCTAAATGCTTTGTGTTCTATTAGGACCACACAAATAAGTATGTATTAGGCTCAATGGCTCAGATGACATATAACCTTTTGTCTTAAAGGTTGTCCTAGTTTGCTTTCCATGTTGATAGGGTGCACACATTGTGTTTTGAGGTCTTCTTATTTTGGGTAAATCTCTAACTATGTGTTTATTGCTTATATTGACTATGTTGTCAAAATTCAAGTGACCCAATCTTCTATGCCACAACCAACTCTCATATTCTTATGATAGAAAGCACTTTTTCCCTTTGATCTCATTGAGCATGTATAAGTTGTTTGGGGTTCTTCTTGCATTTTCAATGATTTTTATAGTTTCTGATTTCCTTATCTCACATCTATTTGGATGAAATGTGACCATGTATCCTTGATCACAAAGTTGAATTATACTAATTAGATTGTGTTTTAATCATTTAACATACAAAATATTCTCTGTTTTTGTTTTTCCATTGTCTAAACTTAGAGTTCCTCTTCCACCAATCCTTGTTGATCCATTACCACCAAAACTTACTGATCCTCTATTTGTTTCTTTTAGTACAATGAATTTGTCTTTGTCTCCTGTCATGTGACTAGAGCAACCACTATCAAGATACCATTGTTCTTCTTTATCCTGAGCATGAAGGGCTATTTGCACTAACATTGATCTAGCCTTAACATTTTTCTTTTCATCTTTCCTAGTTGTTGAAATTATTTTTCTAGACTCAGGAAGTATCATTTTACACCATCTAGCCTTGTGCCCAAAATTATTGCATTTGTAACATATAACATCATCATCCATGAGAGGTGTGAAGGAATTGAAATTTCTATTGTGTCTTGCATAATGAATACAGTGTGCAGCTCTATGACCATATTTATTGCATTAAAAGCAATGACCATGGAATAAATTATGTAACCTATTTAGATGTCTTGGAATTTGTGGAGAAGTCATCTTTCTCTTATGATTAACACTTATCCAGGGTTCTCCTTTGCTTTCTTCCTTTTTGATATCCTTTTCTTGCTTATCCTTGTTTGAAGTTTCTACTTTTTGAATACTCGATTCCTCTTTCTATTTCTCATATTCTGTATCTTGTAGTACCTTGGTCCTTTCAACTTTATTCCTTAGGAGAAAAATTTTTGCTTCTAAATTTTCATATTATGTTTCTCGAGATCTCAATATATCTGTCATATATTTCTCAATATTCTTTCCTTCTTCCACCCTAATCTTGAGTTCTGTGAGATTTTGTATAAGTTCCATCTTTGATTCTTCATCTTCTTGAACTTGTCCCTTCAAGCTTGAATTTTTCTCTCTAATTCTTTCCAATTTTTTAGAGAAGCAAAGAATTCTTATTTTATGTCAAACATAGTCTCTTCTTCACTTTCTAAAATCATGTGTGCTACCGAAGGATCCTCTTCCAATTTGTTAGTCTTTTCATGGAGAGACCCGCTCTGATACCAATTGAAGAATATGTGCTTATACTGAGATGGGGGGGACATAGTATATAATAAAAAAATTTAATTCTTAACCCAAATAATAGCATCAACATTACTAAAGAAGTAAACATCACATAAAACATCACACACATGAGAGACATGATTTTTACGTGGTTCATCCAAATATGGCTACCTCCACGGAGAAAATATTTCTTATAAATTTTTCTCAAATAAATTCTCTTGGGAATCCTTTCCATACAATGTTTATGGACCTCTGTCCAAAGGATATGATGATCCCCTAAATCAAGTTTGTGGATATCTATCCACAGGAGAACTCCTTCTCCTCTGCTCTGGCTAGTGATCCTCTAGAAGACTACTGCCTCCACTACATTGGCTTGTGGATCTCTTTCCACTAAAGACTCTTGTCTACACTCAGAAGACCTATCCTCACTACCCTGGCTAATGGATCTCTATCCACTGGAGACTACTGTCCTCTCTAATTTATCACCTCCAAAGCTCTATCTCAACTCTACTTAGAAAGTCCACTCAGAACCTGCTCAAATTTGCTCAATAGGTCCACTCAAAAACTTCTCAAATATGCTCAACAGGTCCACTCAGAACCTACTCAAATATGCTCAAAAATTTCACTCATAACTTGCTCAAATATTCTCAATAGTTCCACTCAAATCTTGCTTAATTTTGCTCAACAATTCCACTCAAAACCTACTCAAATATGCTCAAAAAGTCCACTCAGAACTTTCTCAAATCTGCTCAACAAGTCCACTCAGAACTTGCTCAATTCTTCTCAACAAGCTCACTTAGAACTTGCTTAAATCTGCTCAACAAGTCCACTCAGAACTTGCTTAATTCTACTCAACAAGCTCACTCATAACTTACTTAAATATTCTCAACAAATCCACTCATAACTTGCTCAATTTGCTCAACAAGCTCACTCAGAACTTGCTTAAATCTGCTCAACAAGTCCACTTAGAAATTGCTCAATCTATTCAACAAGTCCACTTAGAACTTGTCCAAAAACTCATAGAAACATAAAGAGAATTGTTAGAGACCCAATATGTTTCATCTCAATGCTCAATCACTTTCTCAACTCAAATAAAAATATAGAATAGTTTATTTTCTAGAACATGAACAATCACTTCACACATCCACTTGACTAGGCTCAATCAACTCTACTCAACCATTCACTCAATGAAACACTTCTTTCTCACAAACCCTAGTCCAAGTATATAACCATCAACTCAAAATATTTCCAACAATGCTCAACAACAAATCTCACATAACAATGATACTCATGTTCATTTCAAACCCTAGTTCAAGTTCTTCACACAACCAATGGCTTCAACAACAATGCTTATCAAACAAGGTTTTAACAACAACTCTTTATTTCAGAAAACCTTGAAGCATTAACTCAAACACTCTCAAAAGAAAACCCTAATCAAGTCCTTTTCACTCCAAACTTATTTTCCAGAAATTAACCAATAAACTCAACCAAGGAATAATTTGACCATACCTTTTTCTTGACAAGGAGTAGACCACACAAATTTGCCACAATCACTTCTTTGCTAATCTTAATAAATGTTAGAAGATAATAATTTTCTCAATGAATCACAGTACAAAATTATATCAAACAAAATACACCTTATCACTCCAACTTAAAAATAATATCCAACACTTTCATAATAATGTCTTTGGAAAAAGTTTATTTAAAAATAAAATCAACACTCTTAAAGTCTTACTCCTCCAATATGCAAATATAATAATAAGACTTTATAAAAAATAAAATCAAACTCCTTATAACTCCAAATTTTATTAAAAATAATTTCCAACAAACAACAATTTTCAACTAGCAACCCTTTCAACTATTTCCAACTAGCAACCCCTTTTAACTCCCAACTTTAGGCAATATTAAAAATAATTAAAATTTAATTACCTTGCTTTTGGAGGGATTCGAACCCTTAACGTAGCCCACGACCAATGCCTTAGCTGCGACTCCACCTGTCGTGCGAGATACATGCTTGATTGGAGTGTGGGAAGCACCATGTGCTTCAAAAAGTATCCCCACCTTATGTTTTGCAAAATGTGTGCCTCACCTTTGGTGCCTTCAACCCAACACAACTGCCAAGCACAACCATCGCATTTCGAACGTTGGTCTCCTTGCATCCAAGCACTCTAGCCACTGCCCTCTTGCCACTAGGCCACACTGCCTGGATGACTTCCAACTGATATACACCTTTAATTTTATTTCTATTCGCTGGTATACACAAATACAAATTTCATAGTATTTTTCACGAGCTCCAATTCACATGCAATTTTTTTGTTCGAACAAGGATCAAAATTCATACCCCTTGGGCAAGGTTTATATAATAATTTCCACCTTTGTTTGAATACGTCAGTGCTTCGAATTTTATTTAAACCACGTGACTTCGATGCTTCGAATTTCTTCCAACTATAGAACTTGGGTGCTTTAGACTTTATTAATTTATAATTTATTTAAATTCTTTCAAATTTAAATATTATAAATTAATTCTTTTAGAAACCTTTGGGCTTATTAATTCCTTCTTCCTGTATATCAAATGACAACCTTGACAACTTTGTTTCTTAATGAAGTCCTTGACATTAATGATGACTTCATCCGATGACATCAATGATAACTTTGACTTATGGACTCAAAATGTCCAACAAGCACTTGGATTTTTCTTCCTTTGTTTATTTTGCACTCAAAAAAAGGGGGATAAAAGCATTTTTTCTCTTGCAAAATTCTAAGACAAAGGGGGAAAAATTGTGGAATTGAATATCATTTTTGCAAACCAAAACCTCACATATTTTACAAAAATCATTGTAACAAAGATGCATTTTTGGTGGATACCGATATTTTTTGTGGAAAACGACACTTATAGTTAAAATTTGTGGACACTTATGATTTTTTTTGCATTTAATTTCCTATTTTTTTTATTTCAAGATCCCAAATTTTACATCTATTTGTATAATTTATTGCACTGCAATGTTCGGTATATGTGTTACCTCTCGCCCATAGATACAGGTAATGTTGTCGTGTTTTGGTATATTGTATCTATCACATAACATAGATACAACAATGATGTTTGAGCTATTGTTCTCTATAAATCATTGAGGAGAAATAAGGAAAGCCAATTTTGATATTCACTCCATTTTATACCCTAATTCATTCTTATTGTTTGGATTAAACTCCTCTAACTCATCATCCTTTTTCGAAAGGATTTTGAGGCAATTTCCATCAATTTGAGTGAATTCCTTTTCATGTACTCTCTAAAGTATATAGAAATCAGGACCATTTGGTGATATAAGGAACCTTCACAATGGCCATTGTTCACAAATATCTATCAAATTCATAGTTGCTCAAAGGTTCTAATTTTACACCATGGAAAACAAATATGAGAGCTATTATTCAAGTTGAATATTTGTGGGATGTAGTGACTGGCACTACAAAATGTCCTACTTCATTAGGACCAGATCAAGAGTTATTTTATAAGAAAGATAAAATGTCTCTCATTTTTATTCTGCTTGCTACTATAGATGAGGTACAACCTCATATTTGTGATGCTACAACTGGTAAATAAGCTTGGGATGATTTGATTACCATTTATGAAGGGAATAATCAGTCCACTATTCTTAACCTTCAATATCAACAACATACACTCAGTATAAGATTTGGTGAGACAGTTGAATTGTTCCTATGCATAGTGGCAGAATTGAAAGCCAAATTGAATGTTATGGGAGAAGCAGTGGAAGATACAATCTTGACTTTAGTAATTTTGAGAGCTTTTCTAGAATCCTACAAGGTATTGATCACATCTCTTCAATTTTATAGTAGACAAGTTATTTTTATGTATTTGGTAAATTTACTTCAAACTAAGGAGGCAAATTAGCTTCAAAGAGATGAAGTGATAATGCACTTTACTCAAAACAAGGGGGAAATAAGCAAGGTAACTTTCAGAAGGGAGGATCTTCATCCAAAGGAAAAGGAAAACAACCTCAACATAAAGAACAAAAAAAAATTGCAAAATCTGTGATATGGATAACCATCACACCAATAGGTATTGGTTCAATAATAAACAACCCAATGACCAAGATCATAAGAAAAATGGAAAGGGGAAATACAAACCATAGAAGAAGAACAAGCAGCCCAAGGGCCATGTTGCTTATGAGGAATCATACTCAGAATTTGAGAGAGTACACAAAGTGCTCATGACCCACACATCTTCTCAATATAAGGATCTTATGTGGTATATTGATTCCAACACCAGTAAACACATGATTGGTAATAGATCATGGTTTGAGACTTTTGAGGCAAAGGAAGGTAAACCAGTGACAATTGTTGATGATAAGACCTACCAATCCCAAGGTGAAGGATATGTTTTAGTCACTCTTTTATATGGATATTGTTATATTGAGAAATTTCTCTATGTTCCTAGATTGAAAAAAAAATTGTTGTCATTCCATAAGATATTGGATAAAAATATGGATGTTGTTTTCAGAGTTTAGGATGATAGGAAGAGATGCTTCATCATCAAAAATGGAAATCATGTATCAACAGGTTCATACACGCATGATTTTTTTATCTTAGATGTCATTTATATGTCTCATGTTGCCATGGTGACAAACACAAAGGAGGCCACTTTTCTTTGGCATAAGAGATATGGGCATTTAAGTTCAGGATATTTGCTCAAGTTGAGTAAATATGAGATGGTGAAAGGTCTTCCCAACCTTTCTTCCATATTTCTAGTTTTCTCGGATTGCTTAGCAGGGAATAAACATCGAGTGCCATTTAAGGTAAGCTCTTCATGAGATAAGAAACCTTTGGAGTTGGCACACACTGATATGTGGGGTCCTATGCATAACAGTATGGTGGAAAGAGGTATTTTTAGTTGTTTGTTGATGATTACTCATGGAAGATGTGGGTTTTATTTTTACAATTGAAATAAAAGGTATTTTTGTACTTTTATTAGTTCAATAAGAGTGTTGAGAAGAAGTTAGGATGTTCCATTAAGACCCTCCACTGAGATCGAGGGGGGTAATATACCTCCAAATAATTTTCATCATTTATAAACTTACATGGGATTAAGAGATAGCTAACAAAAACCTATACTCCATATCAAAATAGAGATATTGAGAGGAGGAACCATTCCATCATGGAAATGGTTCGTTGTATGCTTAAGGGAGCACATCTTGAGCAGCATTATAGAGCAAAAATAGTTAATACAACAACATACCTCCTGAATAGAGCACCCGCAAAGGCTCTATAGGGAATGACTCCATAAGAAGAAACCATCCATTTCTCATCTAATGATTTTTGGGTGTAAGGCATTCATGCATATTCTAAAACAAAAGAGAAATATGTTAGATGAGAAAACCTTACAGTGTATTTTTCTTGGTTATGATGAACATTCCAAAGGATATCAGTTGATAAATTCTAAAACCAAGAAAACTCATGTAAGTAGAGATGTGGTATTTGATGAAGCTTTCACATCATATTACATGTCTTCAGTTGTATACCTGGATGAAGAGAAGCCTAAGAAAGAGATTCCAACTCCACAAAAAAAAGGTTCCAAAATGGTATACTAGCACATTGAGAGATTCAAAGTTGACTTCACTTCCAGGTCTAACTCTATATAAGCCTTGCACACACAACATGAATTGGTAGATGAGAGTAGAGGCATCAACTTCAGAGGCTGATGAGCTTTACCAATAGTTTTATGAACTATATATAGATGCAAAGAAATATAGAGAAGCAGATATAGATGATAAAAGGGTTTATATGTCTACATTGGATGAGAATGAACCCACAACAGTTCAAGATGCACTTAGTGAGCCTTAGTGGAAGGCTACTATGGATGTTGAACATACATATCTCATGAAAAATAACACATGGAATCTAGTTGATCTACCTTCAGTAAATAATCCCATAGAATGCAAATTGGTATTCAAAGTGAAGAATAAGGCAAATGGAACTATTGATAAGCATAAGGTCCATATTGCATAAAAGGGCTATGCTCATAAATAAGGCATTGATTATGAAGAGACTTTTTCACCCACGAAAATAATTACTACCATTCATGTACTTTGTGCTATGGCAGCTCAGTTTAGGTGGAAGTTATATCATATGGATATCAAAAATGCTTTCTTTAATGGTGACTTGCAAGAAGTGTATATGACGCAACCAGAAGGATTTGTGGTTGAAGGCCAAGAGAAGAAAGTTTGTAAGTTGGTTAAATTCTTTTATGGGTTAAAATAAGCTCCACGAGCTTGGTCCATAAAAATGGACAGTCACCTATTGCAGCATGGATTCAAAAGAAGTCCTTCAGATTCTAATCTCTATATCAAGAACAATGGTTCTAACATAGTGATTCTAGTACTCTATATGGATGATCTGATCATCACTGGCATTTCAGATAACATGATAGATGTAGTGAAATATAACTTGAAATAATCATTTGAGATGATAGATATAGGAATTCTTCACTATTTTCTTGGTTTATAAGTGGAACAAAAGAAGAATCATATCAGAGTGACATAGAAGAAGTATGCCAAGACATTGATTGAAAAATATTGCATGACTGATTGCAAGTTGAAAGTAACTCCAATGGAACCAGGACTTTAGTTATCATGATATGATACTTCTCCATAGGTATATGGTACTCTCTATCACTAGTTGATTGGAAGTCTCATATATCTGACCAAAACTAGGCCAGATATTAGTTTTGTTGTGGGTTATCTTTCAGGGTTCATGCAAGAACCTAAGGTGAGTCATTAGAAAGTAGTAAAATAGGTTCTTCATTATGTCCATGGTAGTAAAAACTATGGCATGGAGTAGAGGAATACTGATAAATTTTTCTTATAGGGATACACAGACTATGGCCAGATCCATTGATGATCAAAAATAAACTTCTAGATACATTTTCCATCTTGGATTTGGAACTATCTCTTGGCACAATAAGAAGCAGTAGGTGGTTGCTTTATCTTCTACAAAGGCATAATATCATGCAGCACATAGATTATTATGTGAGGTGATATGGTTAAATCACATTCTTAAAAGCATGGGTATTCCAAAGAATCTTCTACTTAACTTGTTTTACGACAATCAAGGTATTTTGAAACTTGTCAAGAATACAGTCTTCCATGAACGTACCAAACACATTGACACTCAATGTTATTTCATTCGAGATAAATTTCCAAAGCACAACATACAACTCTAGTACATTAAAATTGATGAGCAGGTTGCATATATTTTCACTAAGGCACTTGCACGTTTCAAATTTGAATTGTTTTGCCATTCTCTTTGTATTTTCCAATAATGTAATAAGGGGGGATTTTAGCATAGTACATAGTACTTAGCTTTATTTATTACATTATGTCTATCTATAATTAAATCCATATTTTATTAAGTGCTATTTTCATTACACTAAACTCAAATGTGGTTTTATAGAGGTTAGGGTAGTTGGGTGGTTGTACCAACTACACAAACTACCAAGTTCATTGATTGGCATTGTTATTTATTTTCCTACAATGTTCAAATGAAGGCTAATGTTCATTAGTGCAATAAATCCACTAGCATTAGGTACCTAGTGTGAGTATAATTAAAATTATCTATTGCTAACTATGATTATCATTGCATCATTGTAAATATCTCAATTCAATTATGAAATAAGAAATTCAATCAAAATCAAGCATGTGCATGTAAGAATATATGATACTAGACAATAAATAAGCCATGTAATTAGGAACATGAGTAGGAATATCATGCAAACCCAAGCATAATATCATTTAATATGTATTATATTAATTGGTTCTTTTAGTTATTTATCATAAAGTGTGGCAATGTGGTAAGATTTTGACCTAAACTTGGTAATGATTATGAAAACACCTAGCCAAATAGGTTCAAACTTAAACTTGATATTATCCATGGTCTTGGTGTTCTCCTTATTCTCTTTGATAATAATATTATCAATGTCAAATGACCTAAGTTGTACCTTCTTGTCATAGGTACATTGAAGCCTTTTTAGGTAGGATCATAGGTGCTCTAAGTCATGTATTTTGTTTCCATAAAGGAGATCTAATTGATTGAAGTGTACAAGATGGTACTTACCTCTAGTAGAGGAGTCTTGTAGCAATATTTACAAGGAATAAACCTTGATTTTAAAGGGGAATATATCCTTGGTTCCTTAAAAAAAGGCATAAGGGGTCACTCTAGTAGGAGTTCTAATATTGGTTTAACAACCCACCAACTCAACCCAAGAGAGAACTATTTTTTTCCAAGGATTATATCACAAATAAGATCCAATGTTTTATTCAGTATAAAGGAATAACCACTTTTGAGTTCCTTGTCACTATATATGACACTCAAGTGGAGAAGAGTGAGCAAATTTTTATAATCATTTAGGTTTCAATTTTCTAACCTCGTCGTTAGAAAATATGCCATCAGTGGTCTCCCAAATTTTCCTATATAGTCATCTATATAGGACAACTTGACCATGACATAAGGATTATGCTTTAAGGCCTATAACACTTAAAGAGGATGCCTATTCCATAACCCTACATAATTTCATCTATGTAGGATTAATATGGCATGATGCCTTAGTGATTAGTTATCTCCACCTCACTGTGAGCTAACTAAGACCATTACCACTCACCTAATAATGATCATGGTCATGCTTACCTCACCACAAGGTGTCACCACTATACTACCTTGTGAATGATCTGATGGATTATCCCATACCAATCCACCATTAAGATTCCTAAGCCTCACCACTAGGAATATGTCCAAGCCTCACTAATAGGACTACCCAAGCCTCACCACTTAGGGTGTATCATTCACAAATACCTAGTTATTGCCTCACCACAAATCAACTAGAATTAGGTACATATTGACTCTAGGGATTACTAATATGGCTCTAATATCATGCCCAAAATAACCCCCTTCCAAACCCAAGAGTCTTAACATTTATAAACATCTCTCCAAAAGGAAATAGAGTGCTATATTAAATCATAATTAAATTCAATATAACACATTACTAAATACTAGGAATTTAAATACTTCTTTAATCATAACACTAGAATTTAGCATTTCCTTTATTTACGATGAAAGGATGAGATCAACATCTAAAGAAATCCTCAATTAAATTATACCATTCCCATCAATAACATATCCTTTCCATTTTGCAAATGACTATCTATTTCCAAGAAATTAGCATAAAATAATATCATTATTTTTTTTATTCTTTCAACAAAAGTCAAAATAATAAAACAAAATATTTAGATAACATCTTTCCCTTCATATTAATCTCTACATAGCATAATTTCCATACAAGATGCTTTCCAAGTGTTTCTCATCTTCAATTACAATATTAAATTTCAATATAAATGGTCCCTAGTTTCATCTCTCTTTCAAGGTCTTTCTATTGATAAATATTTTCCCATAAACTTCGAATAGAAGTTTAGGGATCAAGACAGATCTTGAATGCATATGCAAGCCTAACATACACTATGCAAGAAACACACAATAATGCAAGAATATGCATAAGTAAATACCATGCAATAACATAGAGAGAATCCCATACTTCTCCTGATTATGGATATCTTGGCTACACAAGCCTCATCCATATCTTAAAAACTCACTATTTAATCATTAAAATAATAGCTTCTCATTTCCTAACACTTAGAAAAATATACAATACATTGTTACTTTTAAAAAATGTATCAATCCTTATATAGAATGTTATTTTGCTAATAAAAACTGATTTAAACATTTTTCATGAAATAATATTGACTATCATTCAACATAATTTTTATTCAATATTAAGAAGACAAAAATATTTCAATAATATTAAATAGTTCCATTTCCATGATAAAACTATTAACTATGTAAATCAATATATAATAATATCGATGAAAGAAAAACAACACATTATATAATCAATGCTAATAAGGCAAGGACCTCTAATATTAATTAATATTTTTCTCCCTAGGACTTAATTAATCTATTAAATAATGTGATATTATAGAAAAGTATAGTGAATATATATATATATATATATATATATATATATATATATATATATATATATATATATATATATATATATAAGTATATAATTGCATTACCATAAAGTTACATCCCCATTATTTTGGAGTGCACTCTAATATTTAAAGTTTGAAAACCACCAACAACATGAATTTGCTTAATAATTGTTTTCAAACTAATCTAATAACCCATAATTTTCTTCTAATTAAAAATAATAATTTTATAGTTTCATTTTCCTCAATACCGAACAACCAGGTTTGTATAACCTTCAAAAATGTTTAATGTCATATATTGCATACGTATTTGCTTTTCTACGCATGATATATTACATAGAGAATGCAATAACTATGTTATTAGTTATATCATGCATCATGATCTAATGCATATTCTACAATGCATTAAAACTATGTTTCTTTACATTCATGAATATAATTCAATCATGATGTAACTATATTTCAAAGTATTTACACACCTCAGATCATCTTTAAATTGCTCTATGCATCATATATTCAGTCCCTGAGCAAGTGTACCACTTATAATAAATATAACTACATTACTTATATTGCTACATATTTAATAAAATAGAGCACATATAATACAACACACATAGATATACATATACTTTACTTATAATGCTCAACATTAAGTAGCAACCCAACATAATATCTATAGAGTTCGAATGAAATATGATTACTCTCCACAATGGAGGGCTTACAAATTATAGAAGCTATGAACTTGCATTCACTATAACTTGATACTATTGCCCTAAAAAATAAATTCAACCTTAATTTATATCTCACAAATATAATCCATTAAGGGTTCAAATTTTGGTTGCTAAAAACTCAAGGAAGCTTGAAGTTATATGACATACAAATCCACAACATGGTAGAAAATACAAATAACTTATATACTTCTAGGATAGATATAGTATACATTATTAATATAATATTTGATTCAAAAATACATATATAGTCATTTTCAAGATGCCCCAATACATATTCGATTAGATACAATGTAAATATGCATACAGGTAAGGCTAACAATGGATTTAAAAGTCATGCCAAGCAAGCTTATCTCCTAGAGAACCACCATTAATTTACAATTTCTTTTAAAAAGTGGCCTAAATTTTTAGGTAGACTAGCCAAAGAAATCAAGCACATAAATATACACGACTACATTGCTCATTTGGAAAGGAATTACAATTCTCATGAAAATCCCAATGATCCATTAATCGGATGAGAAACATAACAACTTCAAAATATAATTTAAATAGGGAATAGAGGAGATCTTGGAATTAGAATTTAAAAACAATCAAGATCAAGCATAATAAGCATATAATCAAAAGGAGAATACCTCTACCACAATAACTACAAGAAACTCTTCTCTCTGTATTCAATCCTTCCTTCTAGATAGTGATTCCCAAATCTTGGTAATCCCCCCAACATATATTGCATAGAGGAACAAAATAAATATCAATGTTGGAAATATTTCTTTCTTGCATGCTAGCCCATTATGCACAGAGAGTAATGTTTCAATTTTATGTTACCAAAAAGTTTTAAACATTGTCAACTTTCCAATGTTTCCAACTTTTTAACATTATGAACTTTATTTATTTAATGAATTTCCCTTTTTAAAAAGATTTAACTTATTAAATCTTACCTTAATTTACTAATACTCTTAGGTCTACCTTTAATAATTAAACCACTTACTCATCTCATTGATTGAATTGTTTTCTGATGCTAGTGTTAATTACTAACTTTAGGAAAATAATAATTAAATCAATAATTCACCTCTTATAATTGATTTAATTAATATCGAATGTTAATATTAACCATTAACAACAATATTTAATTTTTTTAAGTATTAATAATACTAATATTATTATTATTACCTAAATTAATAAACTTCTAAATCAAACAATTTTCATTCTTCAAAATACATGCATAAATGCATCCCAATAATAATTTTCAAGTCTAAGATGCAATCAACAATATGCACACACAATGGTTTTCCTTAAGTAGGAGGCTTTAGAAAAATTTCATTGTTATCACCCACCTACTAAGTATCCCCTATGCATAGGGTAGGGCTCTTTTGATTTTTATAGCAACCTCCTTGCCCGATGATGCATTTTAAATCAAATATATGCAAATGCATCTACATGAGGGTTTTTACCCTTGAGCTATCAATAATAATTCATCCATAATTTCTATTTTCTCTCAAATCTGGTGGTTGTTCCATACCAATCCATCCATGAGAGTACTTTTTCCTACAACCATAAAATGAATTAGCAATATCATATTCTAAAAAGAGCATAATCCAACATTAGAAAGCATAAAGTACAACTATCAACTCATCATGATATAATAAAATAGGATCATGGATTAAATATCAACACACCAATACATAAATCAAGTAACAAGGGAAATTCCTTCCTAGGTGGGCCATTACAACTAGTATGATAGGCCCAGAAGGTAGGGTATACCTATAAGTGCCAATCGAGTCTTGCCAACCAATTTCTTAAGAATTTTGATCAAGTTTTTGTTATATTATTTGGCTAGGCCATTACTTTAAGTATAATGAGGCATTGACCACTTATGTTGAATATTATAAATGATAGAAATATTCTATATATTCTTTTTTATGAATGGTGTTCCATTATCTAAGATTAACATGGATGAAATGTCATAGTGATAGAGAGTTTGATTGGAGATAAATTTGGAGATTTGGGCTCTAGTGGTGGAAGATAAGGGCATAAATTCAATCCACTTAGTAAAATATTCAATGGCTATTATGATTAACTTATGCCCATTGAATTATTTTGGGTTGATTTTACCAATGATGTCTAGGCCCCACATAGAGAAGGGTTATGGTGAAGTTATTGGCTATAGTGCTTAGGAAGGATCATGCTTGATATTATCATGCTTTTGAAACATCATATTTCTTAATGTAATCACAAAAGTCCTTCTTTATGTATGGCCAATGGTATCCTATCCTCAATATCTTCTTGGCAATGGCATCCCCATTGAAATTACCACCACATGACCCATCATGGGTCTCCTTGATGACTATTTGTGCTTCATACATGCTTAGGCATATAAGGAGTATTCCATAAAAGGAGTGGTGATATAGGATATCCCCAATTATGATATAATAATATAATATTTATTTGAAGTTTTTGTGCTCATTATGGTTCAATCCTTTCGATAACATATCATATTTTAAGAAGATAAAAATATCCATATACCATGGATCTGGAGAGAAATAAGTTTTGAAAGTTAAGACATCTAAGGGAGACTAATTATAATCCAAATTTATTGGTTCCTTAATTTTATGTATGATGATAAAGGATTGTTATTCTTCTAACTCGATATGGATGAGAGATGTGGCTATATACATGGCATCAACATGGTGATTACTTGAGTATGGGATGGCTTCAATAGTGATTTTATCAAAATAAGCTATTAAATTGTTGATAATATCTTTACATGACTTTAATTTCTCATCCTTGGTTTGGTAGACACCATTTATTTGGTTATCTACAAGTTGATAATATTTAAAGACAAAGAGCGGTTTAACCTATAAAGCTAACATAGCTTGAAGTCCTAGGATAAGGTCCTCATACTCCACAATTTTTTTGGTGCATCAGAATTAAATTTTGAATGATATAAGGATGACCTATCATTATATAATAATGAATGCAATGCCTACCCATACTTTTTTTATGCATCAAGCATCATCAAAGTATAGGGTCTAGGAATCTATTTGGTTGATGTCTAAAGTGATAATTGATTCATCAAGAAAGTCTATTCTCAAAGGATTATTAGATTCTAATCGTGCCACAACTAATTGGTCAGCAATAACTTGTTCCTTCAATGAATTTTGTTTGATAAATTCAATATCAAACTCACTAGGGGTGATTTTCCATTTAGTAATTTTCTTAGAAATGTGAGGTTTAGATATAAGATAATGCATGGGGTCAACCCTTTCCATGACAAAGACCTTTCGACTAAGCATATAATATCTTAATTTTGTGAACCAAAGAATGCTATTGGGAATACCTTTTCTAAGGGTGTGTATGGGTTAATTATCTAGCCAAGGTTCTACTAATATAGTAAATAGCTCTTTCATAATGTTGATAATCATACTATGCTAGCATAGCTCCAAGATAATGCATTATGGCCATGATATACAACAACAAGGATTTATATGGGTTAGAATATACAAGGATAGGATGGGATAAAAGATATATTTTTAGAGTATCAAATGAATCTTAACACTTAGTTTCCCATTTTAATGTATCATCCTTCCTCAATATTTTGAAAAGGGGATGACATTTGTAAGCAAGTTTAGAGATAAATCTTTGAATGACCTACACTTTTTCTTGGAATATTTGAAGTTCGGTTAGGTTATGAGGAGGTGTAATATTGACAACAATTGCTATTTTATCAATATATACTTTGATACCTTAGTGGGATATAATAAACCCTAGAATTTTTCTAGATGTTACCCCAAAAATGCATGTTTGGGATTTTAGGTGAACCTCATATTTTATTAGTCTTTTAGAGATACAACATAATAGGTCATTGCCATACTCTTCTATAATATAATGCATGATATCATGGAAGATATATGTAATTTCTCTTTGGTATGTTTCTCTAGAATTTTTAAGCCAAAAGGCATGACCTAAGAGCAAAATGGTCCCCAAGGGGTAGTGAATCCAGTTCTAGATTAATATTTGGTTGTGATCTTGATTTGGTTGTATCCCAAGAATTTTTCTATAAGGGATTAATTTTTGTATCCAATGGAAAATTCAATGATCATATTGATATTAGGGAGGTAAGTCATCCTTGGGACATTTCTTGTTTATGTCCCAAAAATCAATGCAAAATCAAACATCTTCTTTCTTGATGACAAACACATTGTTAGAATTCTAGTCAAAATAGTCAATGGCTTTAATAGTTGATGTATAAGAGATTTTGGAGTTATTTAACAAGGAGAGCGAATTTAATATGCATTTTTTATAAGTTTTGTTTAATAGGTTTGGCATTTTGTGGGACAACTAAGTGGTATACAATAAGGGAAGGATCATGTCCAAGCATGTTCACATATGACCAAGAAAAGGTATCACAAAATTCTATGAGAACCTTTGTATATTATTTGTGTTTAGTCAAATTTAGGACTTTGTATATTCAATATTTTTGGGCTTATTATCAATCCTAATATTTATATCTATCTTTTCATTAATGAGGATACAAGACTCGTCCTCTAGTTGGGTGGAGCAGCCAATACTCCTATACTTTCAAGGTTGACATGATTAGGTTGTTGGTAATTTGGTTGTGAAGTAGAGATGTTAGTAATTTTAGGAAAAAACCCTCTAAAGTAAAAGTTATTATTAATAAGATAATCAAAAGAACCATCTTGAGGAGGGTTGAGTGGAATATCTTCTACATCACAATCATTATCATTGATAATTAGCTCAAGATAGACTAAGGTGAGAAATTTGACAATGAAATGTGCAAATAATAATAGGTTAGAACCTAATATAAGTGGATATTCCTCTCTCTTCATTTCCTAATCCAAACCATGTAATAAGATGGTATAATCATGGGATTCACAAAAAAAAACATCCTTCATCTTCATTATTCTGAAGAGAAGTAGGAATAGGCTACGGTTGGGGATATAATCTCTCCTAGAATATCTTAGCCAGACCTCAGCTTCCAATATTCTTTCACACCTTAGCCATTAATTCTAAAGCCCTTTCCTTGATATCCCTAATTAGAAAGTGTTTTTTACTGGTGATATTACATTATTTGGTACTATGGAGTACCATTGAGTACTATTAGAAATATTATATTAGGAGTGTGTTTGTTATAGAACTTTACTATTATTAACATAAATCATTCACCAATATGCAAAAATATCAAATCATTCATCCACAATAACAATCCACAAATGAGAGAGATAGATAATACCCTTAAGGTAGGAAAACACCAATAATACTCCTTAAGGAAGGAATCACTCCACAAGATCTCCCAATATGAGAGAGCCACTCAAGGAGGGCAAAGTCCCATAAGCCACTTTGTGGGCAAATATGATTACATAAGATTATTCTCCAATGATGATTACAATGACATATATCTCTTCTTTATATATCCATATTCTTATTCTACTTTGGAGAGCCTACTACTAATATAATATTATAATACAATTAACCTTGGGTTATGGGTGGTCCATGCTAACCCTTATACAATATAATAATATATCCCCAAATATATATTCCTAGGTTCCCTACCATGCCACCCTCTTTAAAAATATTTCATCCAAAAAACATATGAAGAAACATGATAATATGATTTGCTAAGCAAAGTTAGAAACTGGTACCAATATCGATCATCCATCCATCCAAGTGAGTGGTATACCATTTTGTTACTTGAGTATCCAAATCTGCTTTGTTGGCTCCATGCTTTTGCTGCTATATTTTGATAACTTGAATGATGGGTCCACTTTTTCCTTGATGTTGATGATCCACTCTGAAAACCAGGATCCCTATGCTTTCTCTGCCAAACACTGCCATAGTTGGTGCCCTTATGATTCCACATAGAACCATAATATTGTTGCCTTGAACCATACCTCCAAGATTGTTGATGCTCATGGTGGTGTGGATGGCGATATGGTGCAACCTTAACTTGATGTTCTACCTTCTTTGACTTCTCAACATTTGGCTCCATTGTTTTAAATTCTTCTACACATTTTCCTTTCATGTTCTCTTTGTTTGGTGTGTCCTTGTGTTATTCTATCAAATCTTCCTTGGACTCTCTTATTGTTATTTCCATGGAATTATTTGCTTCTACTTCTTCCATGGACTCTGTTGTTGTTACTGCCTTATTGTATTCTATTTTAGGTTCTTCAATTTGTTTCTCTACAACCACTTCTTTATTTTCCTTGGATCCTTGCTCCTTAAGCTGAGAAATATCCTGCAATGTTATCTTATTTTTATTGTACCATAACTTCATAAACTTCTTTTGCACATTAATGTTAACAGTACCCAAAGAATCTAACCAAGGATAACCAAGAACAATATCCTCATTATCCATCTCAATAGCATATAAATCTGAATGTAAAACATATTTACCCATGGTATTCTTCAAATGTTCAAATATCTGAACATCACCCTCTAGCTGTATGTCCTTAATTTTTGTTTCTTGAACTTGCAACTTCTTAGTCAAAGAAATATTAATAAAATTATATCTGCTACTAGGGTCAATGGAAATAATAAACTATTCCTTTTGAATGCTTCCATTAACCTGTAAAATAGACTTTTTAGATTGAAACAAATTCCTTTGTCCATTTTCTAATTTATCTTCTACCAAAGGTATGGTTTCCTCTGTCTGCATACTGACATCTTTTTTATCTTCCTTGACCTTTTTCTCTTTCTTCTTGAGTAATTTTATTTCTTTTTTATAGTCTTCATTATGTTTCTTGAAAACTTCCCATTCTCCTTTTATTGCATTCCACTCATTTTGAATTCCCTGTAGTTTCTTTTCATGGTCTTCGATGACATCCCACATGCTATCCATATCTTTATCCATTTTCTTAAGAATTTTCTTAATATATTCCTTAGAATCTAACTTTCTTTGTAATTGAATAGATACCCATGTGCTCACGAATGTCGATTCAATTTGATCCCATTTGTACAAGCCTTTACCCCTAGTAAGGTTGTCTATCCATTGTAATGCTTCACCCTTAAAAAATTTACAAAATTCATATTTGAACGTGTCTTCATATTGATATTTTACTATTTTCAACCACTCTCTCACATCAATATCATTTTCTCCATTAAACAGGTTAAATGCCATAGTTGATGCCCCACTGCAAACTAGGGTTTTATGAGAATATATATCATGCCCCAATGCAAACTAGGGTTTTATGGAAATAAATATATTCCCACTAAGTTGAAGCTAAAAATCCACATAGACAACTAGATCTACAATTTTTCTTCCAAACAAAATAAAGTGGAACTAATTTGCTTACCCGAACTAAACAAATTTTATCTTTTGAAAAATTTGTGACTTGAAAATTTGTCACTACCCTTGTTCCAAATGGCTGAATTCATAAGGTCGTATCTCCTTAAATACTACTTGGATTCCTTCATATGACCACTCATTTTAAATCTCTTCAAATTATGCACAAACTGATACAAGAATCTCCTAAATTGGATAAACTTTCATAGAGATATGGCTTCTGAAATATGAGATGATTTTCCAAAAAAAAAAATTGTGAAATTTGTCACTATCCTTGTTTCAGATGACTAACTTTATAAGGTTTTATATCCCTCAATACTACTCATATTCCTTCCTATAACCACTAATTTTAAATATCTTCAAATTCTACACAATCTGATCCAAGAATCACCTGAATTGGATAAACTGGCGCAAAGATATGGCTCCTAAAATATGAGACATTTTTTCCAAAAAACATTTTTCCTAATTCTGCAATTTCACACAAAAATCCCCACTTTGCCAAAATCGTTGCTCTGATACCACTTGTTGCATAACTTTATTATTATTAATATAAATCATTCCCCCAATATGCAAAAATATCAAATCATTCATCCACAATACATTATCCACAATAACAATCCACAAATGAGAGAGAGATAGATAATACCCTTTAGGTAGGGAAACACCAATAATACTCCTTAAGGAAGAAATCACTCCACAAGATCTCTCAAGATGAGAGAGCCACTCAAGGAGGGTAAAGTCACATGAGCCACTTCATGGGCAAAGATGATTACATAATATTATTCTCCAATGATGATTACAATGACATATATCTCTTCTTTATATATCCATATTCTTATTCTACTTTGGGGAGCCTACTACTAATATAATATTATAATACAATCAACCTTGGGTTATGGGTGGCCCATGCCAACCCTTATAAAATATAATAATATATCCCCAAATATCTATTCCTAGGTACCCTACCAGTGTTTAATATTTGTGTCAACAATATCAAAATATTATAGGTTCAGAGGAGATCAAAGTTCTTAATGATAAACTTCTTCAAGATGTTTCTTCAATTATAACAAATGAAGACAATAGGAAATTGATGGAGCCTATTACTCTAGAAGAAGTTCATTTAGCTATTTTCTCTTTTAATAAGGATAAATCCCCAAGCCCAGATGGCCTTTCTATATATTTTTACCAAAATGATTGGGATATAGTGAAGGATTCTTTATTGGTGGCAATGGAACAATCTAGGGTAAAACAATACATTCCTTATAAAAAACATGCAACTTATCTCACCCTAATTCCAATTAATAAGTATGCTAAATTGTTTGATTATTTTATATCTATAAGCCTATGTAATATGGCTTATAATATTATTTCCAAAGTTATGGTGAATAGATTAAGGCCTTTGTTAGACAAAAATATTTCAGGAGAGCAAAGAGGATTTGTGAAAGGGAGACAATTTTTTGATGGGATCATAGTAGCTCATGAAGTTATACATTTATAAAATTCAAGAAAAGAGAAAATGATGATCTTAAAACTTGATATGAGTAAAGTCTATGATATGTTTAAACATGATTTTATTTTTGCAATTTTAGATAAGTTTAGTTTTGGGAAGAAATGGGTTAGATGGATTAAACCTTGTGTCTCTACAATTTCTTATTCAGTGTTGGTCAATGGGTTAGTGACAAAATATTTTAAAGCCAAGAGAGGCCTTAGACAAGGATATCCTCTATATCCTTATTTATTCATTATTATGGTAGAATTTTTGAGTATGAACTTAGATTAGGATTAAAAATATGGGTTTATAAGTGGACTTAAGGTTAGTAATAACATCGATAACATCACCCATAAATAGTTTGTAGATTATACAACCCTTTTTTGAAGGACAAGGATAAATGAGGCCAGAGATTTGAATAACTTTTTAAAGAGTATGAAAGAGCTTCAAGGAAAAAAATTAATAGGAATAAATCCAAAATTTACTTCCTTAACACTCCTGCTAATATCAAAACAAGAATTCATAGGTTGCTTCAAATGAAGGAGGTAAATTTACCATCAACTTATCTAGGGATGCCTTTATTTGAGGGGAGAATGAGGATAGATTTATGGAATCCAATTATTAGTAAAGTTCAAAATAAAATTACAACTTAGAAATGTAGATGATTATCTTTAGCAGGAAGAGTGCAATTAATTAATTTAGTCTTACAAGCCATTCCAACGTATTATATGTCATTGTATTCTATGCCAAAATCAGTTGAATTTTTTTAATATTTATTATGTGATTCTTTGTTAGAATAAATATTTGTTCTCTTAAGTTCTACTAGGATAGTCTTACTTGAGTTACCACTCTTCCATGAGTCGGGTGAACTCTCAGTTTAGACTAGTTCAGATTTGTTGAGTTGTTGTAATCCAACGACTCACATTGATCAACTTTGCTATTTATACAAAGTTGATCCCATGGAATAAATCAATCAGTTCTTGATATTTTAGTAATGCTTTGCATGTCTAGTATCAAAATTCCTACATGGTACCAGAGCTAGGCTAGATTTTTCTTGCATTCAGGTTTTCATAGAGCTGGTTCACCTTATTTGGATAAGTTTTTTTTACTACAAAAACTTGCTTAGAGTTAAAAGTAGTCATACTCTTTATTCATAAGTCATTTTTTTCAACAAAATTATTTTATTTTGTTGAAAAGTGTTTGAATTTACCTTCTGCATATATCTCATTGCATGAATGTAATTTTGTGGTATTACTACTAACATTTCAAGCCTTAATTCTCATTTTGAAGATTTAAAAGAGATTGGTTTTGTTATAAGTTGAAATATTTACCATATGGTATAAATATCATGCAAAGTACATGCTTCAATTTCCTTTAGAAGCATGTTCTAACAGTCTTCGCAGGCCATTCAAGAAGAAATATTCTGCTACGTTTCTTTGATCATGCACCCATGACCCGAGACTCTCCACTCGAAGCTTCTCATCGATTTTTTGTTGAAAGAATATTTTTCCCGTAGGTTTTCTTGTGGAAGTTCGATCTCCTTGACGTTGATAGTTTTGGTCAGCAAGCTCTACGCTTGGCAAATATCACATTCAAAAATATTGCTCAGCACCCTTCGAAGTTCGTGCCTCATTCTCTTGGCATGATCATGCTCGTTTGCCTGACTATAGCTCATCATCCTTCGAAACGTTCCCTCCATGGTAGTGAAATCACCTTGGCACCCTTATCTTCCTTGGTGCCATTCTATTGATGAAAAATCATTGGCGCCCTTGAATTACGTGCACCATTGAGTCTTCATCGATGCCCTTATCTTGCACGTGTTCCTAGAGACTACCATGTTGGAGCTTTTTCAGTATTCGCCCGCCCTCAATCAGCTTGGCGTCCATCCAATGGACGTCTTTCAACGTCTTCCTCCTTGGCGCCTCTACTGGCATCTCTTCAGTTATCTGTTCATCATGGAGGTCTTATTCATCCTATCTCACCCACATCCAAACTATAAATCGAGTCACCCCCTCTATAGCAGTGCATCAGTACTTTTTTCCACTTTGTAGGGAGCCATATACTCGACCACAAGTGAGGAAAGATTTTAAATGCTCTAATATTTTTGTGATCTAGTGAAAAGAATTTGACTTCGATTCTACGTCAGTAAGGAAGGATTTCATTAGATGTAAACAAGGAGCTTTGGTGCCTTCGATACCTCTTAGATTCCACTCGAGCGTAGAGATGGGACGTCGTTCGACTGTAGTAGACGCGAACCAGGAGCTTTGGCGCCTTTGGACCTCATAAGATTCAACTCGAGCATAGAGCTGGGACGTCATTCGAGCATAGAGCTTGGGGCTATGTACCTTCACACCAAGGTGACTCCACAAGCACAGAGCTCATCATCATTCGACTACAGCCAAAATAAGATAGAAGATCAAAGGGTTCGGGTGTAAGATTTACCTAGATAATCCAAGTTTGAGGGTGCTATTTTTTTATTCAGTGAGAGGGCACTATTATTTTTTAAAAGAATGGGCATCCTTGTATAAATTTACTGCTATCGGGTGCTAGAATATGTATGTGAGCTCAATGTTTTTTAAGCTCAATTGTTCCTCTTCAAGAAGAACAACATTGTATGAGTTTTCTTAAAAGACCATCTCACTGTTCTTTGCCTATTTTTAAAGGTATTCTAAGTGAGAATCTCCTTGTAAAATCATCAATAAAATATCTTTTGGGGGGGTTGTTTATGGTAGTGTTGCATATTGCACCTACTCTTAATGGATTCAAACCAATGGGGGGGATTCTTCATGTGTCTAACTTCATAAATTGTAGACTCTACTACTATTGCTCTTCTTACTACTGCACTGTTGCACCTTTTACTGCATTACTACTGTTGCTTGCTTCTTGAAGGTGATACTTAGCACAGATTGTTGCATTGGTTTTGACACACTCTCTTGGTAATTTGATGTTTGATGCTTGCACCACATCCTGGAGCATTTCATATATGTTATAGTTGCAATACACTTCAAAATTCACTCTAAGAAATCAAACATATTCAAGAAAGGCACCAAATTTTTGGCCCATATATTTGATATAATCGCCTATGTTCCACGTATCATTCTTCTCATTGACCTATAGTCTCCCTCACGTCAGGGTGGGTCATTAAGAAGATTCGGTATAAAGGTCTAGCAGGTTATTCTTGCTTCCCTTTGCCTATGTTCCATGTATCGAACTCCTTAATTTACTTATAGTTTCCCTCTCGTAAGGGCGGGTAAATTTAGAAGTTTGGTATAGAGGTTTGGCTTTTGTTGCCTTGTTTCATAGGAATTCTTGCTCCACACTACTATAATTGAAGGAAGGTGCATCATTATCTTATCTAAAGCTTCATGCAGTAAAGGGGGGAATAATTGGTTCACCTGTAATATTATTTTTACAAAATGAATACAATTGACCCACTCACCCCTCACAACTATCATACATGGAAACCAAAAATATTAAATCTCATTTCTCAAAAAGGGCTCACACACTTGCTAGAAGAGAAACAACCTGAGTTTGAAAAATAATATGAGATATTTGTTCATAAAGGGAAGATGTATGAAACAATGGGTATTATAAGCACAAATGTAAATGAAAGCTTATGGTTTCACATTTCAGAATGTAAAACCCCATTTGAAAGTTGGCAAAAATTAAAGAACTTGTTTGGTAAAGTGGATCAAATAAGGTCAATGCAGCTAGAGGCAGAATTAACAACATTATCTCCTGAAGACTTCAACAATATTGTTGACTTTCTCACCAAATTTAAAGAAGTCCTCACTCAACTAAAAGGTAGTGGCAAGAATAAAATAGAAGAAGAATGCATCTATCTTATTCTTTCTAAGTTAAATGGAGTGTTTCAAAATTTTTCCACCACCTTTTTGTCTACAAAATATGCACTTGGTACAAGTTTTAAAATGCCCTCTTTAGAGGAATTTTGTGATAGGCTAACTAGAGAGGAAACAAAAATTGCAAAATATGAGATCTCTCCCTCTTCCTCAAAAGCATTAGTAGCATCCACCTCCACTAAAGAAAAATTCAAAAAGAAATAAAGAGGCCCTATAACTTGTACACATTGCAAAAAGGATGGACACTCTATGAACAAATGTTGGAAAAGACTACAACAACTAGAGGCAACAATGAAGGATCACAAAATAGACATCAAGAAGCAGATAGGAAAAGCCTTAAATGTTCAAGGCAAAAATATAAAAACTCCATCAAAATACTGGGTTCTAGATTCAGGGGCAACTCATCATATGACTTCTTCACATGAGTCATTCTCTTCAATCTCCTCCAGCTCAACTTGTAGCATAGAAGTTGGTGACTCATCCTTTATCCCTGTCAAAGGAAAAGGTGACATATCCATTGATGGTGGGTATATCAATAATGTTCTCTATGTCCCAAATATAGCTACAAATATCCTATCCATCTATCATATTTGTACTTCTTCAAAGGGCAAAACAATTCTATTTTCACCAACAGGGGTTGAAATAAGAGAATTTCAAGAACCTCACTCTCTCATAGCAAAAGGAGATATTGATCATAACACTCACCTATTTCACTTCAATGGATTCAAAAATTCAGATAGAGCCTCTTGTTTTGTTGCACATGGAGATCTTGAAAGCAAAATTTGGCATGAAAGGTTTGGACATCTCAATTATAACTATCTAAAAGAGTTGAATACTCATGAAATGGTAACAGGGTTACCAAAAGTCTCTTCTATTGATGGAGTATGCCCTGGATGTGCTCTTGGTAAACAACATCAAAATCCTTTTCACCCAAGTAGTTCTCAAAAGGCCTCATCCCCTCTAGAGTTAATCCATAGTGACTTGATGGTCTTCCTAGAGCCTTCTTTCAAAGGAGAAAAATATGCCTTAACCTTCATTGATGATTTTTCAAGAAGAACTTGGGTCTACTTTCTGAAATACAAAAGTGATGTGCTATCCCACTTCAAAATATTCAAAGCCTTAGTTGAAAATCAAGCCAATTGCAAAATCAAGCAAATTCGTACAGATAATGGGGGGGAATACTTCAGTAATGAGTTCTCCATATTCCTATCAACTCATGGCATAATTCATCAACATTCAGTCTCCCATAATCCTCAACAAAATGGCATTGTAGAAAGGAAAAATAGATCTTTGAAAGAAATGGCAAACTGTATGCTCCACTCAAGAGATCTTCCAACAGTTTTTTGGGCTGAAGCTATTAATTGTGCAAACTATATTCAAAATCGCACACCTCATAAAGCTCTTGGCCATTTGACTCCCGAAGAAGCATGGACTGGCTCCAAACCTGATGTCTCATTTTTTAAAGTTTTTGGGTGTACTGCTTGGGCACACATCCCAAAGAAAAAGAGGAAGGCTCTAGACAAAAAGAGCAAGCAACTTATCTTTGTTGGTTATTGTGAGGAAATGAAAGCCTACAGGCTCCTTGATCCCACAACTCATGAGGTATTTTTTCATAGAAATGTTCAATTTGATGAAACATTCCCTCATAAATATCCTCAATCATCTTCCAAAAATAATTATCTCGAGCCATCTCCAACATTTGAGCCCCAATATAGTGAAGATACCATCCTTGAGATAGATGACCAAAATGAGGATCCCATTATTCAAACTCCTCCTCAAAGTCCTACCACATCCATGACTCCTTCCACAATGCCTAAATGGGCCCACACCATAGTTCAAGAAGCCACTCCTTACATCCAAAATCTTCCATCATCCAGATTAAGCAACTCCATGGGTTCTGGTCTTGTCTGTCAGTCCATTTCAACAGATCCTCAATCCTTCAAAGAAGCAACTGGTATAAAAGAATGGGATGATGCCATGGAGAATGAATTCTCTTCCTTAATCAAAAACAAAACTTGGGATCTAGTCCCACTACCTAAAGGAAGGAAATTGGTTCACTGTAAATGGATTTACAGAACTAAGTATGGACCTGATGGAGAGATTGACAAACACAAAGCTCGCTTAGTAGCTAAAGGTTTTTCACAAATTGAAGGCATTGATTATTCTAAAACCTTTGCACCAGTTGCAAAAATGGATTCTGTAAGACTGGTTCTTGCACTTGTTGCTTCCCAAAAATGGCCAGTATTTCAAATGGATGTTAAAAGTGCTTTCTTACATGGTGACTTAAAAGAGGAAATATTCATGGAACAACCTACTGGATTTATTCAAGACTCCTCCCTTGTTTGTAGACTAAGGAAATCTCTCTATGGTCTCAAACAGGCTCCTAGAGCTTGGTATGAAAAAATGGACTCCTTCCTTCTATCCTCAAGGTTTTCTCATTGTGAGTCTGATGCCACAGTCTACATTTGGAGGGATGAAGAAAACATCACCATACTTGTTCTCTATGTTGATGATCTACTACTCACTGGTAGTGCCATTTCTCACATCCAAACTATCAAAGACTCCCTTTTCGAGAAATTTGAGATGGCTGATCTGGGTTTAGCCCATTACTTCCTTGGGTTTCAGATAACTCAAACAGATGCAGGAATTTCATTATGTCAACAGAAATATACTCTAGACCTTCTTCAATGGTTTAAGATGACTGATTGCAAGCCTTCTTCCACACCTTTTCAGTCTGGAGTCACTCTAAGTACTTCCTGCAAGTCCCCTCTATGTGATGCTACTCTCTACAGACAACTTGTAGGAAGTCTATTATACCTCACTCATACTCACCCAGATATTTCATATGTTGTTGGCTTAATATCTAGATTCTCACATCAACCTCATTTCAGTCATTGGCAAGCAACCAAGAGAATCCTCTGCTACTTGCAAGGAACTACTCACTTTGGGCTCTTATATGAGGGTGGATCCATGGATATCAATGGTTACACAGATTCTGATTGGGCAGGTTCAGTTGAAGACAGATGTTCCACCTCTGGCTATGTTTTTTGTCTTGGTTCTTCACCTATTGCTTGGTCATGCAAAAAATAATAGGTAGTAGCTTTATCATCCACAGAGGCAGAATATAGGGCAGCAGTTTTAGCCAGTCAAGAAGCTCTTTGGCTTCATCAGATACTAAGGGAATTCGGTTTTTTCCATAACAAACCCATTACCCTTTGGTGTGACAATCAGAGCACAATTCATATTTCTCGCAATCCAGTGGAACATCAGTGCACCAAGCACATTGAGATTCACATGCACTTCATTCGGTAGCATATTCAACAAGGGGATCTAAAATTGGAGTACATTCCCACAGAAAATCAAATTGCAGACATCTTCACCAAATCCTTCCCTTCTCCATGTTACATTCAGTTGTGAGAGAAACTTGGAGTTAAGCAAATGCATTAGAAGGGTGCACAGAGGTTTTCACCTCTCTCTTCTTCTTATTGTATGTAATACATTGTACATGAGTACCTCATCAGGCCTTGTTGCTGGGACTCATTTATTTTTAGTTGTTCATTAGAGGACAATATTCGCCATCCGAAGACATGCCTCTTCTTCTTCTTCTTCTTCTTCTTGAAAGATGGTTTTTCCCATGGGTTTTTTCACCATCTCTTCTATAAGAGTTCATTGTACATGAGTACCTCATCAGGCCTTGTTTTTGGGACTCATCTCCTATTCACCCCTAGTATCACTTAAGGGGGGTGTTAGAATAAATATTTGTTCTCTTAAGTTCTACTAGGATAGTCTTACTTGAGTTACCACTCTTCCATGAGTCAGGTGAACTCTCAGTTTAGACTAGTTCAGATTTGTTGAGTTGTTGTAATCCAACGACTCACATTGATCAACTTTGCTATTTATACAAAGTTGATCCCATGGAATAAATCAATCAGTTCTTGATATTTTAGTAATGCTTTGCATGTCTAGTATCAAAATTCCTACATTCTTTTTATGGTCAATTTTACATGATAAAAGGAAATTCACCTTGGTGAAATGAAGCAAGTTATGTGATGATAAAACTAGAGGTCTTGGTTTAAGAGCTCTTATAGATGCAAACTTAGCTCTTAGGGGAAAATTTATTTGGAGATTGTAAAAAAAGAGTTAAAGACAATGCACAAGAATTATTCTAAGTATGTTGATCCCAATGACCCAATTTTAATATTTACAGCATTCTCTCTTTCGAATGGTTTTTCTCTTTGGAATGGTTTAGAAAAATCTATTAATCTTATGATTAAAGGCTTAATATGGGTGGTAAGAGCTGGAGAAAAAAAATCTATTTGGATGGATACTTGGTGTGATAAAAAACCACTCAATTTAGATCCAATTTTGAAACCTTGGATGAGATTACTTCAATATAAATATGGTGATAGGGTTTCAAAAATTTTGTACAAGGATCTAGAAGAAAATACAAATTGAAAGAATATTTTTTTACAAGTATACAAGACAATGATGCTAGAAATCAATTGAGTAGAAATATAACAACTATGATTATTTCAAGGTGTGCCAAGGATAAATTGATTTGGGATTTGAATAGCTCAAGATAATACATAAGAAGAAGTGGATATAATGTTCAACACCAACATAATAATAATGTCACTAGAATATGGAGAGTTATTTGGGATAGCCCAAGAATTCCTAAAGTTAAAATTTTTTTTTGGATAGTAGGTCATAGAAGAATTTTATCCTATGATAACCTTATGAAAAGGTGTTTTCATGGCCCATATCAATGTGTTTTTTGTAATAAGGAGGAGGAGAGTATTGACCATCTCTTGGTAAATTGTTCAATAGTTTGGAATCTATGGAAATGGATTCTTAATATGTTTGGTAAATGCATGGTGATGAATAGCAGAATTGAATATTGGTTAAAGCAATGGTAGAGAACTTATAAAAGTGAGGCTTTACATATAATATGGGATATATCAAAAGATACAATACTTTGGACTATATGGCTAGAAAGGAATAGAAGAATATTTAAAGGAAAGGAAAGCATTTTAGAGGTAATGAAAAAGAAGATATGTTTAGCCATAGAGGATTCTAAACCAACCCTATCAACTCACCCAATATCTAATTTGGAAGTACAAAGTCTTGATAGATGGATTCAAGTCATTAAATGGAATTATGATGTTGGGTATAAGAGAAGGAAAAATAAGGTAAATAATGTAAAGCAGAAACCACCAGATGTGGAGTGGGTTAAATTGAATTTTGATGGAGCATCTAAATGAAATCCATGACCAATAGGAGGAGGAAGAATTATTAGAAATAATAGAGGAGATATTTTGTCTCATTATACTTTTAATAGTGGATTTAAGACAAATAATGAATTTGGAGCTTGGGTAGCTTTAGAAGGGTTAAAAATATGTAAAAAAATGAAATTAAATAGAGTATGGATGGAAGGTGATTCTCTCATAGTAATAAATGCAATTTTGAGAAAAACAAAGTCTCCATGAAACATACAAGAGATAATTGTGGGATTTCAAGATATTGCTAAAGAGTTTGAAGAAACTAGGTTTAATCATATATTAAGGGAAAGGAAACAAATGTGCAGATAAGCTAGCCAATAGAGGGGTTTTGATTGAGGATCATGAAGTTAAATTTTCATTTCAATGGTTAGAGGAAGTAGAAAGTTTAGTTGAAGTTGACAAAAAATGATGATTGCCTAAATCTATTAATGATTAATATTTACTTTAATGTTTTCCATTGGTAATATCTATTCTATTTTGTAACAATAATATGTTTTCATTTAGACTATATGTTATAATTTTTGTGGTTGGACTTGTGTTTCAAGAAGGAAACTAGCAATTCATATTTGGTAAAGTAGACTATGATAGTGCGATGTTTTCAAAATATTACTCTACTAAGATGCAAGGAATAGATAGTAGAGGTGAATTTTTGTCATTGTGAAGGCTGCTATAGGAAAATTTCAAGAAAGATGCTAAATTCTAGAGTAATTGTATTCATACAGATATTTGAAAAGATCCAAAAAATGAAAAATAAAAAATTCAGATATTTTATGTAAAATGATGTAGGTTTCTAGTTATAGCATCTCAATTGATATGAGAAGTGTATCTATTTGTAAACTCTTAAGCTCTAAAGAAAATATATGTAATTTTTCAAGGGGGGGGTGACCCAACTACAACCCCTCATTATCAAGCAATATATATATATATATATATATATATTGTGTCTCTCATGAGTTTGAAGAGATCAATAGTCAGGAGTATTGATAAGTTTATTATGTAAATTTATAGATTGGAGAAAAAGCTAAATGCTATGTAATCAAATGAATGTAAGAAAGTGTGATTTATGAATGTAATAGAGAGTATTTTGTTATGCAATACTTGTGTTACTTGACAAGTTTCATTAATGCTCACACTTTAATTCATTTATTAATCTAAGGTGGTGTCCTAAGGTTGTATACAATAGAGAATGTTGGAATTGTGGCTTAGGAATCAGGGCATTAGACTATCTAATGGAAAAAATAAATCACAATATCTTTGCAAAACTACACTAAATTGCACACTTTGCATGAAAGGAAAAGCTAATTACTTTGTAGAATTAGAACATGCTAAAAATGAAAGATACTAAACTACATTGTTGGAATTGAAATTGTAAAAAATAAAGTACTAAAATTGAAATGACAGAATGTTAATGCTAGAAAATAAAGTTGTTGAACTAAATATGCTGAAGCAAAATTTAAAGCAAGAAAATATAATTACAATGTTGAAACTAAAATATTGTGACATAAATGAAAAATACAAGCACTAATTAAAACCATCTAGTTGTAACAATAATAGAATACACACATACTGAAAACAAGGTAAAATAGGGGAAAGTAAGAGAAAACAGATAATTTAATGCTACTAAAACTAATTGTAGAAAATAATGATAAAACCTAAAAATTACAATAAAATATTCCTTCCACCAGCCTTAAGAGTGGGCCCTTGCTCTAAGTTCCAGTATAATGTGCACTTTCAAAATATCCTAAGCTAACTTATGAGGTCAAAAAACCATGCAAAATATTGAAAATGACTATATCTAAAAATATTGCACTTTATTGATTGTTTCAACCTTTACAATTGTTGTTGTCTATTTCTATTTGTCCTATTTTTTAATTTCTCTACTAACTTTTCAATAGTGGCATAAAAGGAGTATTATAATTATATATTCAACTTGTTGTACCTAAATTTAGGGGTAAATCTTGGAAATAATATGTTGTCGCTTTTGCTATAGTAATTTCTATAGTGAATAATTAACTTGTCTAGAATTAGGATAGAAAATTGGTTTGGATAGATCCCCTTATATTTGCACCTCAGATTTATGGGGTATGTCTTAGAATATTTTTGAGGAATAACTATGTCAAATGTCAAATTGCCATATTACATCTTCCTCTTATAAATCCATCACAATTAGTTCCACTTTTGTTGCAAAAAATCCTGCAATGGTCTGTAACATGTGGTTGAATATTCCATCTATGCAAATTCTCTAGTTCTTGATTGATTAGTTGATTTTTGGTGTGTGTATATGTTCTTACCTATCCCTTATGTTTTTATAAGGCCTTTTATCACCTAATTTTGAATGCTACATCTACCACATATGAGATTGCATCTTGTTGCCCAAATGTTTTGGAGCAGAACCTGTAGGTTCTATTACAATAGGTCTGTAGTTTCTAGACTTTGTGTAGGTTGCATATTTGGACACCACATCACCTCAAAATCACATATTACGGGTTATAAACGCATTCAAGCATCATGGAAAGTTATATTTTTAAACTTATAGCTAGGAATTCCATTCACAATACTTTTTATTATGCTTTTTTTATGTCTAATTAATACTAAAATCTTGTAGAATTATCACAGAAATGCAAAAACTTATGTTAAGAGAAAAATATTATTTTCTATAGATCTACCATATTAACATCAACATTATCAAGCATAATAATCAAATTACTTGGCATTGAACTATATTATTATGACAAAATGGGTAGTTTTTGGTGTGAACTTAGCTACAAGAGACCAACAAAATGGACTCCAATCACATAACACAAATGCAATATAATGGAAGAACCTTGAAAATAGATATTCTTATCATTTTTGAATTCACACCCCTTCTCTAAAAGATTACAATCCATCATTTAGCAACCGAAAACCAAAGAAACCCTAAAACGTCTTTTTTCTAAAAACTGCTAAAAATATATCTTTTTTCTAAAAACTACTAAAAATAGAAATCAGTCGGATTGCGCCCAAATTTGGTGCATACATCCCTATTAAAATAATTAACCTTAATGTAAAATATTAGGTCTCAACTTAAGGTATAACAAAAGATAATAAACTTCTAACAGCCAAAAAAACCCAAAAAACCTGGGAACCTATTCTAAAAGCTAATTTTGGGGCACTAGATGGAGGAGTTAGGTCCCAAAAACATGATTTTTGGAGGGTCAAGAGGATTATAGATCATCCTAATGTAGAACACACACATGAAACCAAATGTTAAATTTCAATGCAAACGAGTGTACGGTTCACAAGTTATGGCTCCGACAAGGTGCATCATTCTCCTCTGGTGAAAAAGAACTCACTCCTGCGAGTTCAGTATTCTCCTCTGGTGGAAAATAAATCAGCTCCTATGAGTTTATTTGAATTGAAATCCTGTAGCTTCTGGTTATAAATTTTCTTTAGCTCTGACTCTGAAACCCAAGTGTTATTTGACTGTGGTAATCCTTCCCATTGAACAAGGAATCTATTGTAGCTCCCATGTTTGATGGTGATCACCTTCTTATCGAGCACCTGTGCAACTTTGTATTTTTTCTTCTTAGGCATCTATCATGCCCAATTTATTGTCTCCTATAATTCACCATCCTCGATAGTACCAGGATACTAAAATAAATCAAAAACATTAAAAATGGGTGAAATATCAAATTCATCAGGCAACTCCACTTTATAGGCATTATCATTGATCTTCTTCAAAATCCTGCATGGCCCAATTTTCTTAAGTTTTAGTTTGTTATACATCCCCTTAGGAAATATTTCTTTCCTAATATGAACCATGACCATATCATCCTCTTTGAACACTTTTACCTTCTGTGTGCATCAACAGACTCTTTGTAGTGAGCATTACTACTTTGCAATTTTCCCCTCACTAACTCTTGCACTTTCTGGATATGCTCAGCAAATGCTTCTGCATCATCACTAACTTGTTCTTCAACTTGTAAATCAACCAAATATAATACACCTCTAGTATTTTAACCATAAATAATTTTAAAAGGAGATTTACTTGTCGACATGTTCACTGAACTATTGTATGCAAATTCGGCTTATGACAAGGCTAAATCCCATTGTTTTGGTTTTTCTCTAACTATGCATCATAAGAGGTTTTCCAATATTCTATTCACTACCTCGGTTTACCCATTGGTCTATGGGTGGTAAGCACTACTGAATTGTATCCTGGTGTTCAAAATTTTCCACAATATCCTCCAAAAGTGACTCAAGAACTTAGTATCCTGATCAAAAGTAATAGTCTTTAGAACACCATGCAACCGCACAATCTCATCAAAGAATAATACTGTAGTCCTAGTTGCATCATTATTTTTATGGCAATCAATGAAATACACCATTTTTTAAAATCTGTCTACCACAAAAAAAACTGAATCCTTACCCCTTTGTGTCTTGGGCAACCCCAACACGAAATCCATACTTAGATTAGTTTATGGTCCTGTAGGAACTGGTAGTGGCATATAAAACCCTATATTTTGCACATGGCCCTTAGCCATCTGACATACTCTACATCTAGAGATAAACCTGATTATGTCTCTCTTCATTTTTGGCCAATATTACTTCTCCTCTACAAGAGTGGTAGTTTTGGCTACTCCAAAATGACCATCCAAACCCCCACTATGTAATTCCCTCAAGATGTTCTCTCTCATAGATCCATTAGGAATGCATAATTGATTACCCTTAAACAAGTAACCATCATGTAAAAAATACTCTTCAAAATTAGTATGGGACTCACCCTCTACCGCTCTTTTACATTGTTGCACAATATTTCCAAAATTTGCATAAGATTCATATAGATATTTAATCCCCTCAAATCCTACCACTTCATTCTCCATAGTGGTCAACAACATGACTCTCCTACTCAATGCATCAACAACCTTATTTTGTTTACCCAAATTGTGCTTCAGGATAAATGTATACTGTTTCAAAAATGAAACCCATTTGGCATGCCTATTATTTAACTTTTTCTGAGATTTGACATACCTCAATGCTTCATGATCATTAAACAACACAAACTACTTTGAGGGTAAGTAGTACCTCCAATGTTGCAATGCTTGCACAATTGCATAAAATTCCACATCATATGTAGAATAATTCTTTCTTGCATCATTCAACTTCTCATTGAAAAATACTATAGGTCGACCCTCTTGACTTAAGACACCAAAAATTCCAACAAATGAGGCATCACAATCAACCTCAAACACCTTACTAAAATCTAGTAACACTAGAACAGGGTCTTTCGACACCTTCTTCAAGAGTTCAAAACTCTTTGTTGCTGCCATAGTCCATACAAACTCTTTCCCCTTCGTACACTTAGTTATATGGGCATCTATACTACTGAAGTTCCTGATGAACTTTTTATAAAAGGTAGCTAGGCCATGAAATATCCTTACTTCTATTATAGTTTATGGAAGAGGCCATTCCAAAATCACCTTCACTTTCTTGTCATCCATCGTCATGCCATATCTTGAGATTACAAATCCTAAAAACGCTAAACTATCCTGAAGAAACCTACATTTCTTTAGATTGACATACAATTTCTCCTTCCTGAGCACATCTAACACTAATTTTAGGTGTAACAAATTCTCCTCTTCACTTTTATTATAAGTAAAAATATCATCAAAATACACAACGACAAACTTACCATTATATTTTTGTAGTACTTTGTTCATCAATCGCATAAATTTATTGGGTGCATTAGACAACCCAAATGGCATCACCATCCACTCGTACAACCCATATTTTATCTTAAAATTTGTCTTCCATTCATCCCCTTCTCTAATTTTGATCTGGTAGTAGCCACTCCGCAAATCAATTTTACTAAAGTATTTAGCTCTAGCCAATCCATCCATCATGTCATCCACTCTCGGTATAGGATACCGATATTTTATTGTGATCTTGTTTATGGCTCAAATATCCACACACATTCACCAGTCACCATCTTTCTTTAGGGTGAGCAATGTTGGAGTCGCACACGGACTCATACTCTCCCTAACTAATCCCTTCTTTATCAACTTTATCACTTGCCTACTCAACTCTGCACTCTGTGTTGGGTTCAACTGATAATTTTCTTGATTTGGGAGCGCTGATCCGGGAATCAAATCCATGTGATGTTGGATATCCCTATTTTGTGGTAACCCATCCAGTAACTCCTCTAGTGTGACATCTTTACATTCACTTAGCAACTTAGCTGCTACTATAGGTATAACCACTTCCTCTGTTTCTAGATTTCTAGTTGTTAAGGCATAACAGAAGCTAGCGTCCTTGATCTCTGCAAGAAATTCCTTCATCGTCAACAAACTCTCACTCGGACCATCCTCCTTTAGAGGTACAAGAACTACCTTTACACCATCCTTCCAAAATGTGTAAGTATTCTTTCTCCCATTATGGTTAGTATCCCTGTTGTACTGCCAAGGTCTTCCCAACATAATGTGGCATACATTCATCAGGATCACATCACACCACGCTTCATCCTTGTAAGTGATCCCAATTGAAAATTTAATTAAACACCCCTGATCTACTGTTACCTCATTCCCCTTCGTAACCCATGAGATGCGATATGGATAAGGATGCTTTTCGCATTCCAGTTTCATTTTATCAACCATGATATTTGACACCATATTCTCATAGATACCACCATTAATGACAATGTTACATACCTCCCATCCTGATGTACATCTTATTCAAAAGATGTTCGTTCACATCCCATAATCATCACCATTTATGGTCTACCCCTTTGATTTTCTCTACACCTTCTCTTTCATAGGAACAATCAGCGTCCTCCTTATCATAAGTGCTTCCCCCATGTCAACAACAACTTCATCCTCATCCTGCTCCTCCATCTCAACCATATTGACCCTTCCTTGTTCTCCTTGATCCCTTTCTTGGACATCACATTAAGGACACTCAAATTATCTATTTCCCTCCTCACCACATCCATAACAGGTATACGACCTTATTGGATCATTCCCATCTCATCCACAACCCTAACCTCTACCTCTTTGGTATCCTCTTCCTCTCAGATTCTACCCATTTTCTTGTTTAGCAGGTATTGAGAATTCTTCGTTGAGAAAATTAGATCCACTTCGTCCCTGACTTGAAGAGGGTGTGAATCCCTTATTACCTCTTTTATTAACCCTTTTCAATATCTCATCTGCCTTGAGGGCCATTTGATATGCATCCTTCACTGTAAGAGTGTGATGCATGCTCATCTCATCTTGTACAACAAAACTTAGGCCATTTACATACCTGGTAGCCCTTTGGTCCTTTGTCTCATTGTGCTCCACTCGAATAGATAGCTTGTAGAATTCATTAATATAGTCCTCAATGCTTTGATCCTTCTGTCAAAGATTTTTAAATCTACGAAATAGGGTTTGAGAGTAGTCTACAGGTATAAATTTTTCCTGTAACTTTTTCATCTTTATCCAATCCCTGATATTTTTCTTTCCATTCCTCTATCATGTAGTCTATAAATGATCCCACCAAATCAATGCATGTCCCTTCAAATTTGTGCATGCGAGCTTAAACTTCTTCTCTTCAGCAAGGTTACTCCATTCAAAATATTTTTCTAGGCTATTGATCCAATCAATCAACTCCTCTGATTTCAACCCACCAGCATACTCGAGAACCTCGATCTTGATCCCATATCGATTCCTCTTAAGCCCCTCTATATATTGTATCAGTAAATTTTCAAAATTGTACCCTTATTCCTCTAGGCCATCTAGTTCTGCTTCTACATGGACATCAGATCCACGTTCCTCAAGTACATTTTCATCATCAGATCCTTGATCTGCATGCGCCCTTGGATGTCTCTCTCTCATGCGATCAATCACACCAGTTAGTTGTGCTATTTATGCATTCATATCCTCAATCTTCCTATTCATCTAGGAATATCTTTTAGGTGACATCTTCCCTTCACTAGCGATATCACACCCGCTTTGATACCAAATGGTGTGAACTCAGCTACAAGAGACCAACAAAATGGACTCCAATCACATAACATAAATGCAATATAATGGAAGAAACCTGCAAATTGATATTCTTCTCATTCTTGAATTCACACCCCTTCTCCAAAATATTAAAATCCATCATATAGCAATCAAAAACCAAAGAAACCCTAAAACATATTTTTTCTAAAAACTGCTAAAAATAGATATTTTTTCTAAAAACTGCTAAAAATAGAAATGAGTCGGATTGCACCCAAATTTGGTGCACACATCTCTCTTAAAATAATGAACCTTACTTTAAAATATTAGGTCTCAACTTAAGGTATAACAAAAGATAATAAACTTCTAACAGCCAAAAAAACCCAAAAAACCTAGGAACCTATTCTAAAAGTTAATTTTGGGGCACTAGATGGAGGAGTTACCCTCCAAAAACATGATTTTTGGAGGGTCAGGAGGATCATAGATCATCCTAAAGTAGAACACACACACAAAACCAAATGTTAAATTTCAATACAAACGGACGTACGATTCACAAGTTATGGCTCCGACAAGCTGCATCAGTTTTTATGTAACACATTACTGAAATAATGAGATAATTTATTGTCTCATCATTCCCCTCTACTTATCCTGATGAATTCCCTCATGCATTTTTGTGGGCCACAACATCATTCAGATATAACGTCCTATGCATATTACCCCAAAATTTGTGAGCTAGTGAATGACAACCCTTGTTGTTTCTGATTTCTTCCAACCAAGTCTGAAACTATTATCCTAGTTGTGGATCAGTATCAAAGTAGTAAGGGATTGGTGTAAGTATGGTGGGTGGCCAAAAGTGGAGACCTATCCATTCATGTTTTATTACCAATATTACTTCCACTAGTGTTACTGCCCTCCTACAAGACCATATCAAATTAGTTGGTGAGATGGGCTCCCTTTTTCTCAAAGAAATAGATAACTCATCCCATCTATGCCTACATGCCAACCTTGCATTATCAAAGTTATGTCTTTAAATTTTTTAAAACTAGCTATACTCTCTTTGAGATTGTCAATATAGGTTGTTCTGATATTTATATTTCCCATCAAAGAAAAGTGTTGACTAATTAATTCCTTTGAATTAGGTTGGTCATATCTAAGCAAAAGTCCAAACCCTATTTTTTGTTGCTTTATATAGTCATAATTCCTACTACCATAGTATATGATTGTTTAGAGTGGAGCTGAAAGCTTTGAGTTGCAAATATCTAGTATATAGATGTGGCAAGAACTGACATCCTCAACTAGCACAGACTTGTGTAAACAAAATTCACATAACAAATTTCTCTACACTTATGGACTGTGTAAAAATGTGTTAATAAAGGTCTATGAGAAGACATTTCACAAGGGAGTTCAGAATATATTCTCATTACCTACCACCTATAGTATCACTCCTTCAATAATATGCTATAAATTATAGTAGGTCCCTTGCATTGCACTACCTATTCTGCAATATGATACAAGTCCCTTACTTTTTTTTTCAAGACTATGATTTCTTTAGTACCTTTATTATGTACTTCTAAGGGACATAGTGCTACAAGGCACTCTTATAGAAAATGACATCGAGCCAAACATGTTGCCACTACTACATTATGATTCACCAGTGAAATAATGCCTTGCTATGGTACAACAATTGGTGAGGCAGTAGGCATTGGAGATAGCTCATTTTGTATTTCCACTCCTATAGCTTGAGTTATATTTATAGTTGTTGTAATTACCTGCTTGATTTCCTCTTTTGTTGGTATTTCATATTGACTTACCTCAACCTAAAACTTTAAAATTGTGTGTAATGGTCTCTCTTTCTCTAGAGCTATTCTTTGTATGCCATATTTTTCAAATCTTCCTCCTATGCTTGATTTTTTGGAGCTTAATCTTGTGCTTGTTCCTATACATTCTATTGTTGCTCATGCTCTGAAGTGTCTTTGCTTTATCTAGAGCATTCTCTAGTATCTATGGGTTCTTTCCATACCCTTCAAACAAACACCTCTTCATTTTCTATCTCCCTTTCCTCTAAAAAATCAATATCTTCAATGGGACTAGATGAGAGTAGTTCCTATTCAATAGTAATTTCATTTCTTCCAGAGTAAGGTGAAAGTGTTTCCTATTCACCCATTTTTTGAAATTGTTTTGCAATATTAAGTAGAATTTGTGTTGCTTCCTTACCTAGAATGGGTTTAGGGGGTACAACTACTTTTTCCCCTATTCTATCCTTCAATTCACACAATTCTTGTAAAATTTGGTAGATATACTTATATTTTTATTTAATTTTCTCTTTTGTCATTTTTATCCACTTCTATTATGTCTTAATGATAACCCTGGTGGGTTTCATGGTGTCTTATGGTTCCATTTCTGTAGCATTTTACTATTCTTCTAACTTTGACGATAAGTGGGTATAGTCATTTTAGGTATAGGATCTACCTATACTGGTTTCTCTATTTATGTATGTACTCCAAAAGTTTGTTCATCTTCATCGTTTGTAAGAACCAATTTTCTCCTCCTTCATTTTAGGGGCTCAAGAGGTGTGGACCATTTATCATGAGTAGCTGCATTCTATTTTTATCTCAAGCTTGTCCTAAGAGGAGGTGGCTTTCATGAAGTCTGCTACTTTTGTAGCTTTTCTACTATCTCTCCTTCTTATTAATTAGATATGTGTTGGAAATACTAAGTATATTGAGTTGTCGTTGATGTCAAAGGGTGCATATTATTCAAGGAAAAAATATTCTTCAAGGGTGTGAAGTTGACAAGGTTGGACAATATAAAAATGGACAATTATTTAAGGTAAGGTTTTAAATAAAGAATTATAATATTTAAATATCATATTTAAATATTATACAGAGAACAACAAAGGTTAAAAGTGGCTTGGGATAAAAATATTAAATTATTGCAAGAAAAGGATAAGGTTTAAAAGATAATATTATAATTGCTTGGAAAAATATTTAAAGACCACAAGAGGTGTTGCGGGCCAAACAAGGTTAACTTTTTCCTACTTTTGTCACATGCCCGTGCATTTAATTTATCAACCCAGGGAGCTTCGTAAACTTGCGAAGGGTCTGAATAAGATTGCTTACAATACCACTTGAGATGAGTCCGCTAATTCTACTATTGGGGGGTGTTTTCAAAATGGTTGTCAATCACTCATGCACTCCTCAATAATTTACGTAAGAAGAAAATAATTAAATCTACGAAAATAAAACATTCACACATTCCTAAAAATGAATCTACTGCAAATACTGGAAATAGCAATGCGGTAAATGACCCTATAAAAGCAATAAACTAATCTAGAAAATAGAAGAAAAGTGGGGAAGAAATACTGGCTTGGAGTGGGCCCAGGCTCCAGCAACTTCCTCCTAGCTGAACACGCGCTTAGAACTCTTAGAACTCGTAATATATTTATCAAAGTGTTACAATATCTATCTCGTCTCTATATCTCTATATAAATCTATATCAATCTATATCTCTCAGAGTGGTCTACGTGTGTTTATATAACACACCCACAGAACTTCTATTACAAAGAGGTTACAATAGTCGATTCATCCCAGACTAAATTAAGACAGTCTGGTGAATGCAATCGACGTCTGCTTAAAACTGGCATTTGGTTCTAACGGTGGCGTGTTCGCTGATTGGTTCGTGCTTCACCTGGCATTGGTAAGATGCTTTCATACATTGGTGCGATCTCCAATTTAGCTCTACATGACGTAGAGTTGGAACTGCACTAGCCGCTGCTGTCCACGTCGTGCAAATCTGGTCAACGGGCGAAGAACAGAGGTGCCTTCCCTATGAGGAAGGCGCCTAAGTATATCGGGCGCCTTCCCTATACGGAAGGTGTCTTACTATCATGGCGCCTTCCTGGAAGAGGAAGGTGCTTACCTTCTATTGGCGCCTTCCTGTGAGAGGAAGGCGCTTGCCTTCTAGTGGCGCCTTCCTTATGGGAGGAAGGCGCTCGCCTTCTGTGAGAGGAAGGCGCTTGTCTTCTAGTGGCGCCTTCCTTATGGGAGGAAGGCGCTTTGCCTATCGTGGCGCCTTCCCGTCGATGCCTTCCTTATGAGAGGAAGGCGCCTCTTTTCCTTTGGTGCCTTCTTGGAGGAGGAAGGTGCTTATCTTTCTCTTGGTGCCTTCCTGGAAGAGGAAGGCGCCTACTTTCTCTTGGTGCCTTCCTGGAAGAGGAAGGCGCCTATGTTCTCTGCATTGATCCCCAAAGAAACAAAGTGCCAGGTCCATCAAAAAGACCTCGACTGATCCAAATCTAACTAAACCAACTGCAATTCCACAAAACACACTGAAAACACACAAATTAGATAACATGCATAATTTCATCAAATATCTATATAATCATTTATAAAAGTATGCAATCCTTATTATACAACCGCATAATGATCAAGAAAATGTGTACAAAATATGAGCATTTTTGGTGCTCATCATCCCCCCATGCCTAACATATGCCACGCCCTCATGGCATCAAAACTGTAGGTAGCCCTGTTGACCCTTCATCATTGCCATTTCTTGGAGGATTCGGCTGCACCTGCGGCCCGAGTCTGTCTCTTCTATGCACTGGCATCTGAAGGTGTGGCTCACCTTTTCCTATGCAGAACTGAGGGTGTGGCTGTCGACTATCCTTTTCTCATTCTGGCCGCTACTAGCGGTGATCTAGCCAGCGTCGTCTCTGCTGACTGGAATGCAGCTTCGATAGCTTGCCAGAGGTCAGCGTCCGGAGGTCTGACCGCTGCCAGAGGGATATCTAAATTATCCCTCCTGGAAGGTACTACTTGGGCCTTGTATAATCTGGCTGCTTTAGGAGTAAGCCCTGCGTTCTCCTTTGCAATGGCAGCGGCCTCCAATTGGGGGCCATATACCCCCCATCATTCCAAATACCTCCTCATCATGGAGGGCCATCCCCGGGATGAACCATAAATATCCCAGAACTGGTTGTCCTCTATCGGATTGACGCAGATGCTAGAGTCTCCTCGCATCCTCGAGGCTGCCTTCCTGGCCTCTTTGGCTGCTTTCATCTCCTTGAGTAGTCGTTCGAATTGTTTTCACCTTTCTACGAATGGCTGCATATCCCACTCGTCCTCTTCTGGCTCGGCGAAGGTCACCTTCACCTTCTTTCGAGCCGTCCTGGGCCTTTTTCCTCTGGCCTCTATGGAAAATGTGGCGGCTCGAATAGGGGTCTTCTCTTTCTCCCTGGAGGACGTCTCCTCGCTCCGAGGGGCCTGCTCTGGAGCGTTCTCTTCATTCTGTGTTGTTGTCTCTAGGGGTGGTCCTTTGTTCTCCTGTTTATCCGGTGTCGACCCCTCAGGCTCTTCTCCTCCTTCAGGTCTGGGGAGTTCCTCCTTATCCTCTGGTCCTATCTACTGCTGGAGGCCCTCGTCCTGCTTTGTATCACTCAGGACGATGACAGGGGGTATTGTGGGACTTCTCTCCCCTTCACTCCCAAAAATAGAGGAATTCTCCCCTGCCTCCGGGCTGCTCTATCGGGCGTCCGATCGAATTTCTCCCGAAGAGAATACTCATTCGGTAGATGTGGGAGAATTCATCGGGACTTCTTTCACCCAATCAGTTTGGGTCGACGCATCCCTTCTTTCCGTTCCCCTATCCTGAAGCAGCTGGTTTTCCTCCCGCAACTGCCGGACCAGCTGCTCGAGCTGGGCGATCCATCCGTCTCGTTCCTTCAACTCCCCTGCATGCTTGTTCTGGCAGTCCTCCAGAATTTTTTGGGTCATCCAGCAATTGGTTTGCCATTCGAGCGCCTCCTCCAAGGCCGCATCGACCTGGTCATTGTTCCCGAAAGTCCCTGCATCTTGTGGGCTCCGATTTGTCAATTCCCGGAGGGTTTGGGCTGCAACGTCTACTTTCGGGTCGCTCTGTTCTTCTTCTACCGAGAGGAGTCACCACAGATGTTTCCTCCTAGGGACTGGTTCTGTCGACCAAAACTCATCCTCATCGCTAATAAGCGGTGCTCCTTCTTCCTCACGCTCGGGCACTAGGGAATGCCCTCTTTCCTCCATGTTTTTGGGCACTGGTGACTGCCCTCTTTCCTCTATGAAATAGGGCAATGCCAATTGCCCGATACTCGCTATTTCCTCTGTAGGGCATCTCTCATCTTGTCCTATTTTGGCAACAACATCGTGTCACCTTTCTTGGCCGCCATCTCCCTCTACGTCGGGGTTCTGCCTCTACGCTTTTGCATGGCGGACCAATGTCGATATCAGCCCATGGTGGGCTAAGGCGGACGGTGCCCCCTTCTGGTACCGAGCCGCTTCGTCCTTCAGGGCATTCACCAAGTAGAAGGGCACGTTCAACTTCCTTCCATGCACCAGGTGATTGAGAAACTGCACATGATTAGCATGTAGATGGGTATATTTCTCGGTGCATGTGAAGAATCGAGCAACCTGCTCGAATATCTTTCGTAGATTCATGGGGAGGCTATTTTTGGGTAACCCCTCCTTGTCTATCTGCACATTCTCCCCTAGAAGTAGCACCTCGATGTACGGCTTCAATAGTCCACCCTTGTATACACATTCCCCTGTGAGGGGCAATCCAGTCGCCTATGAGATGAACTCGGGGGTGACTGGAATTTCTACCCCTCGCACCTGGGCTACATCGCCCCTCAAGGAGGTAGTGAACTCCTTGGATGCCTCCATATCCTAGCCTTGACTGACCAGGGTATAGTATTCGAGCCATCCCTCGGCCTCGAACTGTGTCTTCACCGCTCCTCTGATTCCGTCCGTATCACCTGGTTCATTCTTCTTCACTGCGTGATTCTTAGACCTTCCTCCCATGGCGCCTTCCCTTACTACTGCTATTTTTTTTGTCCTTCCTTCCTCAGGAAGGTGCCTTCTTATAGGGAAGGCGCCTAACCCTAGCAGTTATGGAAGGCACCATATCATTGGCACGCGGTTCCGGCTATGGGGGGATATGATCTTTATGATGATGGTATCTTTTTTGGTACTGCATATTTTATAAATAATTATATAAAAATTTGAATTAACATGCGCGTACCTGATTCGGTGTTTCAGGCATCATGAAGGCCGCTGATTCACTGATTTGTGACATGGGGGAGGGGTATGGTCATCTGGTGCCGCTCATTCGTGTGATGCTTCATTCCGCTCGAGGCATCCGAGAGGCGTAAGTGCTGGCTGTACATGGAAGGCATTCTTTGGTACCTTCCCCATGTGGAAGGCGCTGATGTGGCACCTTCCCGATGTTGTCGATGCTCTCTGAATGGATGCACCTTTCGGTGATGGAAGGCACCTCTGATTGGATGTGTCGTCCGATGGTGGAAGGTGCCTTCTTGATGATGGCACCTTCCTGCTATGGAAGGTGCTCCTAATTGGGTGCGCCTTTCGATGGTGGAAGGCGCCTCGATCTGTATGCGCCTTCCCGATGTGGAAGGCACCTCTGGCTGGATGTGCCTTCCTGATGTGGAAGGCGCCTTGGCTTTTTTTTTTATATATAGATTTTTTTTTTTGTCCCTTCTTTATACCTTCTTTATAAGGAAGGCGCCTTTTCTTGGGTGCCTTCTTTATAAGGAAGGCGCCTTATTCTGGTAGGGCACCTTCTTGATGTGGAAGGCGCCTTCTTCTGACTGGGCACCTTCTTTACAAGGAAGGCGCCTCCGGCGCCTTCTTTATAAGGAAGGCGCCTCCCGACGGCGCCTTCTTGGGGGCACCTTCTGGATGTGGAAGGTGCCTTCTTCTGGCTGGGCGCCTTCTTTATAAGGAAGGCGCCTTATTTTCGGCAATCATGTTGTGATTGACTGGGAAAGGGTGATCAAGCCTTCTCAATCTTGCTTCATGCTGCCTTAGCTTCTACCTACGAGTGCTGGTGTTGGAATGCTGAGTCGAACTAGGCCTGGTTTCCCAGATACCTATTCCTCGTGTTGTCAGGTCCTCCACCTACAAAAAGCAACCAAAAAAGAAAGGAAAATAAAGGTAGTTAGATGCATTTCATGCCTGTTAGGCCCTGGGTTAGGATGCCTGCAGCTTGCATGCGGGCGTCGTCCCTGCAAAAACACACTGTAAGAAAAAAAACTACATTAACTAATTTTGGGTGAGCACTTCCATGCCCACCATTTCACCTGTGAGAGTTCGGTCCAGATCTAACAAGATGGGGTCTCCCCCATGCCTATTCTGGATTCTACCTGTAATGTTTTGGACGTGTTATAGGGGCGTAGTCGGTGGCCATTGACTGTGAACACGGTGTTGCTGTCATCAATTGTCTTGATGCGCACTGCCCCATTCTTGATGAGCTCTACCACCTCATACGGCCCCATCCATCTCTGCATTAATTTGCCTTTCCTCTCCTGGAACCGAGAATCGTACAATAGTACCCATTCCCCTTCTTGGAACTCCTTCAGCTTAATGTGGCTATCATGCCACCGCTTTCTTTGCTTCTGTATAATTTTCGTTCTCTGCAAAGCATCTAATCGGATTTCGTCCAGCTGATCTAGCTATCGAATCCTTTGTTTTTGAGCTTCATCCAAGCTCAAGTTCAATTCTGAAGCCGTTCTCAGCGTCTTGATTTCAAATTCGATGGGCATCATCGCATTTTTCCCATAGACCAGTTGGAAAGGTGTAAAGCCTGTGGTGGATTTCCACGTGGTGTTATATGCCTAGACTGCCTCCGACAACCGTGTAGCCCAATATTTCCTGTGTTGTTGCACGGTCTTCATCAGGATGTTCTCTATTTCTCTGTTTGTCACTTCCACTTGCCCGTTTGCCTATGGATGGTAGGGCGTAGTTTTATTGTGCCAAACTCTGTATTGCTCCATCAGCTCCTCGATCAACTTGGAGGTAAATTGAGGCCCTTGGTCTATTGTTATCTCCCTAGGGACCCCAAATCATGTAAAAATATGGGCAAATAAGAAATCGACAACCGTTCTTTCCTTTGAATCCCTCAATGCCTGAACTTCAACCCATTTGGTAACGTAATCCGTACGGACCAAAATAAACCTCCTCCCCATCGAAGGTGGATTAAACGGTCCCACGAAGTCCATGCCCCACTTATCGAAAGGTTCTAGGTGTACCTGAGGCTGGAGGGGCATTTCATCTCGATGGGTTGGTCTGCCCATCCTTTGGCATTCATCACACTTGCTGGCGTACGCAACCGCATCCTTAAACAGAGTGGGCCAAAAGTACCCAACCTGTAGGATTTTGTAGGCAGTTCATTTCCCTGCAAAGTGTCCTCCGCATGGTTCATCGTGACATGCTTTGAGTACTTCTGAGAACTCCTGTTCTGCTACGCATCTTCTTATAATTTGGTCACATCCTATTTTAAATAGGAGGCCATCCATCCATAGGAACGATGCACTTTTCTCTATGACCGCCTGCTTTTCTCGAAAAGAGAGAGCAGGTGAGGTCCTTTCGATGGCCAAGTAATTGGCTATATCTGCATACCACGGGGTTTGCTCACTAATAGTGAACAAATGTTCATCCAAAAATTGGTCTTCCACTGCTTGATGGTCTGTTGGTATCAATCTGGATAGAAAATCTGCCACGACGTTATCCTTGCCTAGTTTGTCGACTATGGTGATGTCGAATTCCTGCAGTAGCAATAGCCATCTGATAATTCTTCCGCCAATGGCCGGCTTGCTCATTAGGTATCTGATAGCCGCATGGTCCGTATGGACAAATACCTTATATCCGATGATATAGTGGCAGAATTTGTTTATAGCATGGACAACTACGAGGAACTCCTTCTCTGTCACCGTGTAGTTGAGCTCTGCTCCTGCCAAGTTTTTATCGACATAATAAATGGCATAAAATTCTTCACCATATTTTTGTTCGAGGACTGCTCCAATCGCACCGTTGGATGCATCACAGTAGATATGGAATGGTATGGCCCAATTTGGTCCTCTTAAAACTGGTGCAGATATCAGTTTCTCCTTAAGCAATTGGAACGCTTCTTCGTAGTCTTCCATCCAATTGAACTCCACATCCTTAGATAATAGAGTGTGCAGTGGTTTGGCAATTTTGCTAAATTCGGTGATAAATCATCGATAGTACCCGACTGATCCAAGAAAACTCCTCACCTCTTTCTACATTCTGGGGTTGGGTAGGTCCCTGATGACCTCAATCTTCCTTTTATCAACCTTTATTCCTTCTGCAGAGAGGTGGTGCCCCAGTACGATGCCTTCTTGCATCATCATAAAGCATTTTTCGTTACTTAGGGACAAATTATTTTTCTTGCTTCTGTCGAGCACTCTTTCCAAGTTCGTCATTGCCTCCTCAAAGGTTTCTCCATAGACGGTGAAGTCATCCATGTATACCTCGACCCCATCTCCCATCATGTCTGAGAATATGCTAAGCACCGCCCTTTGAAAGGTGGCAGGTGCGTTGCACAGTCCGAAAGGCAATACCCTATAGGCAAACGTTCCCCATGGGTAGGTGAACGTTGTCTTATCTTGATCTTCTTCTCCTATCTGGATCTGGTTGTATCCACTGAATCCATCCAGAAAGGAGAAGTACTTCCTCCCCGAGAGTGTGTCCAAGACCTGATCAATGAACGGGAGTGGGAAGTGGTCTTTCTTGGTTGCTTTGTTCAATGCTCTGTAGTCCACATAGATTCGCCACTTCCCATTCTTTTTAGGGACCACTACTAACGGTGATACCCACTCACTATCAAAAATCGGATATATGAATCCGACAGCCAAGAGTTTGTGCAGTTCTTCCTTGACAATGTCTTTCATTGTCGGGTTCATTCTTCTCTATGGCTGTCGGCTTGGAGTTGCCTGATCATCTAGATAAATCCGATGGGTACAGATCTCTGGGCTGATGCCCTGCATATCTGAGTAATCCCATGCAAATGCTTGTTGGTGCCTTACCAGGAGCTCTTCTAATTTTGTCATTTGTGTGGGCATCAACCTATTGCTGACATTTAACGTTCTTCCTGGCCCAACGTGTATCTACCAAACGTGGTGATCTTGGGCGCCAGTCAACGGTGATCCAGGTGCGGAGATGGAGGGCTCTCCATGGAGAAACTCCACAATAGCACCATCTTCATCTTCTTCTATCAACTCCTCCAATGTCATCACCGATTGGATCATGGACAGCTTCGAATTTCCATGCTCGATGAACATGGGTTCTCCTACCGAGTCGACAGACTGTGCTGGGGGTGAAATGGTCAACCTTTTAACGTTTCGCCCATCGAAGATGGTCATCAACCCATCCCGATAGCTGATGTAAGCGTCAGCTATTGCCAGCCATGGCCTCCCTAAGATGAGCGGGTAACCACCCAACCTAGTTTTGGATTGTAAGACTAAAAATTTGGCTGGGTATTCCCATGCGCTGACCGTTACTATCACGTCTTCCAACATTCCTTTCGGTGCTACGGTCGATCGATCGGCCAGCTGCAGCACTGTCATGGTGGGTTTCAGGTTCATGAGTTGTAGCCTCTGCATGGTCTCCTGAGGCATTACATTGATGGCTGCTCCGAGATCGACCAACGTATTGGACAGGGAATGTCCCTCAATTTTTATAGTCAGCACCGGGTTGCCTGGGTCTGCATACTTTGGATGGCATGTTCTGCCCATCATCAAATCCACCAGTTTACCCATGACGTTGATAGTCTGGGTTGCTCTTCATCCCAACTTCCTCAGACACATCTCTCCGATTGCCTTGGTATATATTGGAACATCTCGGATTGCTTGGAATAATGGAATTGTCACGGTGAGGTTCTTCAAGCTTGACAAGATGTCAAATTCTGGCTGCATTACTTTTCTCTGTTCTTGCAGCCGATTGGGAAATGGAGCCTTCGCTCTCTCAAGTGTTTCTTCCTCCTCTACCAAAGGTGTTTCTTCTACCTCTTCCTCCTCTTCTACCAGTGGAGGTGTTCCTACTCCTAGCTGCCTACCTGACCTAAGCTGAATATTGTACATAGGATACATCTCACCCTCCACGTTGTATGTTGGCTGGTTCACCCTGTTATTCAGATTTGTCATCGGTTGTGTGGGTAGCTATGCAGGTCTCACTACTGGAAATGTCGATAAATTCTGTTGGGGGTGAGCAGGTGCTACATTCTATGGAGCCTGATTCCACGCAGTGTGGCCTCTCCACTACTGCCCAAGATATGGATATGGCATCCATGGCTGCTGGTTCGAGAATGTTGCTGGGGGTGCGTTAGACCAGGGTGATGGCCCCCACCACCCCATGTTAGGTGGTTGAGGTGGTCCTTGGTGCATGTATGGCCCTCCCCCATATGGCAGCATTTCGATTGGCATATTCCCCATAGGGGGCTATGGCCAACTCTTTCGATTGCCTATGAAATAGGCATCCGTGCTTTCAGCCTCCTCCTGATTACTGGGCAGTTGTGGGCACAATCGAGTTTTATGATTCAGCCTGCAAACTATGCATACTCTGACTTTGTTCTCCGGGCATGCATTCTTTGCATGCCTCCCTCTGCATTTTGGATAGAAATAAGCCAATGCTACATCATTTTCTTGCTTCTTTTTCTCTAACAGCAACGTATCCATCTGCAATGCTAGAGATGAGAGCATTTCGCTCTTTAAATCCTCCAACATGTTACCTATTTTTGTCTTTGTGACTGAAGCAGTCGCTTTCATGGTTCTGGAGGTGGCCTTGCCTCGCCTTCTTGAGTAGTTCCGACATAGTTGCCGAATGTCTTCCATAGCATGCTGGTAGACATCACCTCCGAAGATCATGTTAAGAGCCTCCAGTGATTCATTGGTAAGTCCTCTCAAAAATATGCTTTTGAGGGACTTATCAGATAGTCTCGCGTGAGGAGATCATTGAAGATTAAAGTTGAATCTCTCCCAGTACTCCTCGAGAGACTCATCTTCTTTCTGTGTCATGCTCAGGACCTCCTCCCTGGAGTCTCTTGCTCTCCCAAAATCTTGGTATTGCTCTAAAAAGAGCCTCTTCATCTGGTCCCACGTGGCAATGTGTTTGTCTCCCAGACCGATGAACCACCGTAGAGCTGCATCGTCCAATGTAGAAGGAAAGAGTTTCAGCTTCTGCGTATCGGATTTGTAGTCCACAGACCTGCATAAGACATCAAACTTAAATAAAAATAGGTCGGGGTCCTCAGTTTGGGTATCCTCTCGAAGGTCGAAAGGTGAGCAGGGGATATGTTTTTCATTTTGGCATCTCCTACTCCTTCCTCTATCGAGAAACTAAATCCAGATGAGACTTCATCGTTATCAGCCATTTTTTTAGGAAATGTGGTTTCTAATGCAGTGCTTATGGCCTTACGGTCATTTAAGACTTTTTGAGTCAAAGCTCTAAGGTTGTCTGGTGAGATCGTCCGATCTTCTACAACTTTCCACAATAGGGCTTCCTCTAAGGGAGTCCTATTAAACAGGGGATTTATGATGATTCGTTCTTCCCCACGTTGATGGGATGAGGAGGCACTTTGCACAAAGTGTGGTTCCTCACTCCAATGGATTGCTGGTGGGTCGGGTGAGTCTAATTCAAATTCAGAATGCTCGGCTGACTCTGGTTCTGATGGATTGGTTCTTATAAACCGATCGTTCGGTCCTCTTCTTCTCGAAGAACTCATACAAGGTCAGATGGAAGGTTTTAGGGTATTGTAAATAATCTAGTTGAGACGCTTCCCTAGCAATGGTGCCAAAATGTTGCGGGCCAAACAAGGTTAACTTTTTCCTACTTTTGTCACATGCCCGTGCATTTAATTTATCAACCCAGGGAGCTTCGTAAACTTGCGAAGGGTCTGAATAAGATTGCTTACAATACCACTTGAGATGAGTCCGCTAATTCTACTATTGGGGGGTGTTTTCAAAATGGTTGTCAATCACTCATGCACTCCTCAATAATTTACGTAAGAAGAAAATAATTAAATCTACGAAAATAAAACATTCACACATTCCTGAAAATGAATCTACTGCAAATACTGGAAATAGCAATGCGGTAAACGACCCTATAAAAGCAATAAACTAATCTAGAAAATAGAAGAAAAGTGGGGAAGAAATACTGGCTTGGAGTGGGCCTAGGCTCCAAGCAGCTTCCTCCCAGCTGAACACGTGCTTAGAACTCTTAGAACTGTAATATATTTATCAAAGTGTTACAATATCTATCTGTCTCTATATCTCTATATAAATCTATATCAATCTATATCTCTCAGAGTGGTCTGCATGTGTTTATATAACACACCCACAGAACTTCTATTACAAAGAGGTTACAATAGTCGATTCATCCCAGACTAAATTAAGACAGTCTGGTGAATGCAATCGACGTCTGCTTAAAACTGGCATTTGGTTCTAACGGTGGCGTGTTCGCTGATTGGTTTGTGCTTCGCTTGGCATTGGTAAGACGCTTTCATACGTTGGTGTGATCTCCAATTTAGCTCTACATGATGTAGAGTTGGAACTGCACCAGCCGTTGCTGTCCACGTCATGCAAATCTGGTCAACGGGCGAAGAACAGAGGTGCCTTCCCTATGAGGAAGGTGCCTAAGTATATCGGGCACCTTCCCTATACGGAAGGTGTCTTACTATCGTGGCGCCTTCTTGGAAGAGGAAGGCGCTTACCTTCTGTTGGTGCCTTCCTGTGAGAGGAAGGCGCTTGCCTTCTAGTGGCGCCTTCCTTATGGGAGGAAGGCGCTCGCCTTCTGTGAGAGGAAGGCGCTTGTCTTCTAGTGGCGCCTTCCTTATGGGAGGAAGGCGCTTTGCCTATCGTGGCGCCTTCCCATCGGTGCCTTCCTTATGAGAGGAAGGCGCTTCCTTCCTTTTGGCGCCTTCCTGGAGGAGGAAGGCGCTTATCTTTCCTTGGCGCCTTCCTGGAAGAGGAAGGCGCCTACTTACTCTTGGCGCCTTCCTGGAAGAGGAAGGCGCCTACGTTCTCTTGGCGCCTTCCTAGAAGAGGAAGTGCACCTACTTTCTCTTGGTGCCTTCCTGGAAGAGGAAGGCGCCTATGTTCTCTGCATTGATCCCCAAAGAAACAAAGTGCCAGGTCCATCAAAAAGACCTCGACTGATCCAAATCTAACTAAACCAACTGCAATTCCACAAAACACACTGAAAACACACAAATTAGATAACACGCATAATTTCATCAAATATCTATATAATCATTTATAAAAGTACGCAATCCTTATTATACAGCCGCATAATGATCAAGAAAATGTGTACAAAATATGAGCATTTCTGGTGCTCATCAAGAGGAAGTAAAGGTTTAAAGACAAATATTTAATATCTCAAGGGCTAAACATTTAGAGGAGGCAAAGGTTTAAAGACGAAGATTTAATATTTCAAGGGCCAAAGGTTTAAAATATTATAATATTTTTATAAGGAAATACTCCAACGTTTGGAGAGAAAAATAAAAAATATGCATGCACCAACGTTCATGGGTATTGAAAAAACTATATAAATAAGGGCATGCAAATTCATTTGGAAGGAGGCAAGAAACTATAGCATAATTAAAAAATTCTCTCCATGCGAAAATCAAAGTAGGTCACACAAAATAGAGGAGAGCATGCTTGAAGGCAAAAGTGAAAATGATAATATCTTTGTCATGTCATGATTTGGTTTTCGTTTGGGTGGCTAGTCCAGTTGGTCGCCTAGCTAGTGCTAAGGCACTTCCGGTAGGAAGGTTGCGGTTTGAAACTTGTAGGTACCTTTTTGATTGAGGAAATAGTTTTGGTTTGGCATTTTATTTATGATGTGCTATGTGGATAGTTCTACCTGTTGGGGTAGCCCAGCCGGTCACCTAGTTAGTGCTAGGGCACTGTGGAGTAGGAGGTTGCAGGGTCAAAACTTGTAGGCATTATTTTGTAAGGCAAAGGAATGAAATCGTGTGCTTGGCTTATGGTTGAAGGTATGGATAATTTTTTGGTTAAATTTAATTTGAAAGATAGAAATCGTTTGTTGGGCTTGCTAATTAAAAAGGGGGCAAAATATTTTATTTTAAATTTAATTTAGAAAGGGAGTTATAAGGTGTATTAAGTTTTATTTGGAAATTGTAAATTCTGCATATTAGAAAAGGAGTTATAAGGTGTATTAAATTTTATTTGGAAATTGTAAATTCTGCATGTTAGAAAAGGAGAAATAAGGTGTATTATGGTTTAATTTTTAATTGTATTTTTGCATGATAGAAAAGGGAAATTTGAGGGTTTTAGTCAGCATTAAAAGATTTTTTTTTTAACTAAAAATGAGTTATAGAGTATTATTTTTCAAGCTTTATTATGCATATTTTTTGGGGGGGGAGGTTTTTGTGGATGATTTTCTATCTATGCAAGAAATAGAAAATTACTAACCAGATTTTTGAAGGATCAAAAAGGAAATTATTTTTCCAAGAAAGGTTTGAGAAGCTCATCATCATCAAGGTAGATTTAGAGGTATGGTGATTTAATTTCTTTCCCAAGGTGACTTTGATTAAGGAAAACATTTTGTTGACATATAGTTGGAGGTATAAGGAATTAATGGATGTGCATTGCCTTGATTGAAATTGGGATTAAATTTGCAAAGATTATAGATCAAGTTTAAGAACAAAGTTATGCATTGCTTTGATTGAAATTGGAAATAATAGTATAAGGGTTTGAGAGCAAAATTGTGCATTGGTTTTGATTGATTTTGGGAGTACATAAGAAAGTCAATTATCAAGTGCTATACTAGAGCTATCTTTTTGAATGCAATAAATGTGAGATATGAGAAAGTGATAGACTTAATGAATGTGAAAGAACATATTGGGTATTTGTATTGCATATCATTCTTTATATGTTAATGAGAGAAAAATAATGTTGGGTAGAATATGTCTGAATTACTTTAGCCAAAGAAAGCACTTTTATAAAATATATAAACATTATTTGTATGCAATATTTGGAAGTATTTGAGCGGGTTCTATGAGAAGGATTGAGGATGATTTGAGCAGGTTTTTTGAGCATATTTAAGTAGAGTTGTTAGTAGAGTTGAGCAAGTTTTATGAGTAAATTTGAGAAAAATTATGAGTAGATTTTGGATTATATTAGAGTAGATGAGATTGGTGTCTCCTGTGGATAGAGATCCAAGAACCAGAGTAGAGGGAATTGGTGTCTCATGTGTATTGGAAGACACAAAATTATGAGAGAGGATAAGTGTCTCATGTGGATAGAGTTCCACAAACATTGTAATAGGGAATGAGTTTCCAAGAATTGTGTTGAGAAATTCTTAAGAAATATTTATTTGTGGATGTAGCCCACATTGGATGAACCACGTTAACTCTGTGTCTCTCATGTGTGTGATGATTTGTGTATTATTTCATTATTACAATTGATAATATTGGATGATATTACTTTGGAAATAAAAGTAAAAGTTTTATCTTATATTATTCATCCCCCCTCTCAGTATAATCTTGTGTTCTTCAATTGGTATCAAAGCAAGTTCCTTCGTGAAAGCCTAACAGCTTGAAGAAAGATATTACAATAACACACATGGCCACTGAAGTGAAGCAAGATGCACTTATGGTTGAAATCAATGAGAAATATTCAAATAAGGAAGGAGAAGCCACAATTGATATGGAAAGGGAACTTATTGCTGCTCTTGGAGAATTGAAAATGGTTAGAAAGAAGAATTTAGAATTGAAGGCTCAAGTTCAAGAGGATGAGGAAACAAATACAAAGCTTCTACAAGATCTCATAGACTTAAAAGTGAAGGTTGAAGAGAAAAAAATAATTGAATAAGTTATGGTTGATAAATTAAAGGTAAAAGAAATAGAATGTGAAAAATTGGAACATGAATTTGACTCTCTAAGAAAGGAAGTAGAAAATTCTAAGGATAAGTTGCAGTAAAATATAATATTGTTGGACATTTTGAGTCCCTAAGTCAAAGTTGTCATTGATGTCACCGGATGAAGTCATCATTAATAAGGATTAGACAGGGAAAGATGGATAAGATCAAGTGAATCAGTGCAAAAGTTAAGAGTTCAGAAGGAGATATTTTATCAAAGGTATAATATTATAATAATGGTTATTATAATATTAAAGGTGATATGGTGAAAACCCAAATAAAATATTTATAATTCTTATTATAATATTTTATAATGCAAAAGTGGGTTTTATAAAGTCTAAATATATTTTATAAACCCAAAGGTTGGGTTTAAGATAAAAGGTATTCGAAGCCTTTATAATCTCCATCGACGTCATGGAAGATAACATGGAGAGCACCGACGTCTTTAAAACAATGGAGGAAGCATATAAATACAATGCCCAAAGTTCAATTAATTATCCTTGCTCGGAAATTAAAAAATATTGCATGCGAAGAAAAGAGCTCGTGAGTTTTTGTGAAAGTCATGACAGAGAAGCGTTTAAGGGAGGAAGCTTTAATCCTCGAAGTTGCATAGGACAGCATGGCCTAGTGGTATTTTGGGAAGCATGAAAGCGTTGGCTTGCAAGAGGGTTTGCGTTCGAATCTCGATGGGTGCATCGTGAGTTGTGTTGGTTAAGGCACCTACGGTGCACATTCTTTTGCCCAAGGTGGAAGGTGTGAGGAGATTAAGAAGCACGTGGTGCTTCGTTAATCTCAAATGAGTGCTTGGCTCGTGCGGTGACTTTGGTCATGGCTAAGGCGCACATTGGGGGCAACGTTGAGGGTTCGATTCCCTCCGAAGACGAGGTAATATTTTTGGTTTTAATTTTAATTAAATGCCTAAGTTGGAGGTATAAGGTTGTTTAGTGGTTTGTGTTTGGAAAGGTTGCTTTGTAATAAAGTTGTGGTAGTTGAGAATTATCATTAGGAGTTATAAGGAGATTTCTATTTTTAACTTTTAATAAAGTCTTAAATTGCTATAGTGGTATATTGGAGGATTAAGACTTTGTGGGTATTGTGTTATTTTGAATTAAGGGTTTTTGTGATTATTGTGAGGGTGTTGATTATTAATCAAGTTGGAGTGATAAGGTGTAAATTTGATATTGTTTTTGTGTTATGTTTTGTTGAGAAAATTATCCTCTAACCCTTATTGAGATTGGCAAAGAAGTAATTGTGAGTGTGGCAGATTTGTGAGATCATCTACTTGTCAAGCAAAAAGGTATGGGCAAATTCTTCTTTGGTTGAGTTGATTGAATGGCTTACTAGAAAATAAATTTTGGAGTGAAAAGGATTTGATTAGGGTTTCCTTTTCGAAAGTGTTTGAGTTAATGCTTCAAGGTTTTCTGAAATTAAGAGTTGTGATTAAAACCTTGTTTTATAAGCATTGTTGTTGAAACCATTGGTTGTGTGAAGAACTTGAGTTAGGGTTTGAAAATATCATGAGTATCATTGTTATGTGAAGAATATTTTATAAGCATGGTTGTTGAAGTGAGTTGTAATGCAAAGAACTTGAACTAGGGTTTGAAAATATCATGAGTATCATTGTTATGTGAGATTTGTTGTTGAGCATTGTTGGAAATATTTTGAGTTGGATGATACATGCTTGGACTAGGGTTTGTGAGCAAGAGTTGTTTCTTGAGTGATTGGTTGAGTAAGTTGATTAAGCCTAGTCAAGTGGATGTATGAAGTGGTTGTTCAAGTTCCATAAAACAAACTATTCTATATTCTGATTTGAGTTGTGAAAGAGATTGAGTTGTGAGAATAGAACATATTGAGTCTCTAACAATTCTCTTTATGCTTCTATGAGATTGAGTTGAGAAAGTGATTGAGTTTTGAGTATAGAACATATTGAGTCTCTAAACAATTCTCTTTATGCTTCTATGAGATTGATTTGAGTTGAGAAAGTGATTGAGCTTTGAGTGTAGAACATATTGAGTCTCTAACAATTCTCTTTATGTTTCTATGAGATTGGACAAGTTCTGTGTGGACTTGTTAAGCAGATTTGAGGTAAGTCTTTGAGAAGACTTGTGGACTGATTTTGTGTGAGATTTTGTGGAAGCTTACAATACATATTTGGTTAAGTCCTAGAGAGGACTTATTGAGAAGATTTGGACAAGTTCTATGTGAGCTTGTTGAGCAGATTTGAGCAGGTTTTGAGTGGACCTATTGAGCAGATTTGAGCAGGTTCTGAGTGGACCTATTGAGCAGATTTGAGCAGGTTCTAAGTGGACCTATTGAGAAGATTTGAGCAGGTTCTGAGTGGACCTATTGAGCAGATTTGAGTAGGTTTTGAGTGGACCTATTGAGCAGATTTGTGCTAGATCGACTAGACTATGTTTAGTGTAGATTTGAGTGGACTTGTGCTAGACCGACTAGACTATGTTTAGTACAAGAGTTGAGCAGATTTGTGCTAGACCGAATGAACTATGTTTAGTGTAAATTTGAGTGAGCTTGTTGAGAAGACTTGTGCTAGACCGACTGGACTATGTTTAGTACAAGAGTTGAGCAGAGTTGTGCTAGACCGACTAGACTATGTTTAGTACAAAATTGAGATAGAGCTTTGGAGGTGATAGAGCAGAGAGGACAATAGTCTCTAGTGGATAGAGATCCATCAGCCAGGGTAGTGAGGATAGGTCTTCTGAGTGGGGACAAGAGTCTTCAGTGGAGAGAGATCCACAAGCCAGTGTAGTGGAGGTAGTAGTCTTCTAGAGGATCACCAACAGAGCAGAGGAGAAGGAGTTCTCCTATGGATAGAGATCCACAAACCAGATTTAGGGGATCAACATCTCCTTTGGACAGAGGTCCATAAACATTGTAATTGGGAAGGATTCCCAAGAGATTGATTGAGAAAATTTAGTGAAATATTTTCTCCGTGGAAGTAGCCATCTTTGGGTGAACCATGTTAAATTGGTGTCTCTATTGTGTATGGTGTTTTGTGCATTGCTTTGATTACTACTATTGATACTGCTATCTATACACTGCATAATATTGATTTGGAAAGAAAAGTAAAAAGTGCTCTTATACTGTTCACCCCCTCTCAGTATAAGCTTGTGTTCTTCAATTGGTATCAGAGCGGGTTCCTTCGGAAGAGTTTAACAACTTGAAGGAAAAGCTAACAAGAACACAATGGATCCTAAGGATGCATCCTCAAGTAATTCAACACCAATATTTGATGGAAGTGACTACATGTATTGGAGTATGATGATGAGGTTCTACTTGATGGCACTTGGCAATGAAGTTTGGGATGCAGTGGAATTTGGATATGATCCAGTAGTCAATCCTCCTACAGATAAGGAAGGTAAGCTACTACAACACTATAATTCAAAAGCAATGAATGCACTTGTGAGAGGTTTGCGTAGATCAGAATCTATGAAGGTTATGCATTGTAAAACTGCAAAAGAAATGTGGGATAAATTGCAATGTATATATGAGGGAGATAAAAGTGTCAAGAAAGCAAAGATACGAAATCTCAAAGGACAATTTGAAGCATTGAGAATGAATGATGATGAAAATATCAGTGCTTATCTAATTTGAATTGATGAGGTTGTTAATGATATGCAAGGACTTGGAATGAAGATTGATGAATCAGATGTTTGTGATAAAGTCTTAAGATCTCTTCCAAATAGATTCAGTGAACAGGTTTCTGCTATAGAAATATCATTGGATGGTGATACTTTGACAAGAGATAAGTTGCTTGGTATGCTAACAACTTTTGAGATAAGAACAAAAGATCCTACTTCCAAAAAGGAAGCAACATTCAAAGCAATCAAGGAAACAAAGGGTAAGAAGTCAGAATCAAGCAATGAGTCTTCTAGTGATGAAGAAGCCAATTATGGTAGAAGAGATAAAGGTTCCAGAAGACCCATAGATCTAAGATCTGTTAAGTGTTTCAATTGTGGAAAGTATGGATATTTTGCAATAGATTGTAAAGAACCAAAGAACAACAATGGTGAAGAAAAATAGGATCACAGGTACAGGGAATCAGAAAGATATAGGCATCAAAAGAAAAGCAAGGATGGACAAAGCAGACAAGGAAATAAGTTCTTCCAAAGACAAAAGAGGAGCTACTATGCGGATAATGCAAGTAAGTACTCAAATGATAGTGATGCTAGTTTTTCAGACAATGATAGAGATGAAGTCCTATTTATGATTGAAGAAAAAGAACCAGTTAAGAAAAAGACTCCAGTTATTCTCAAGTGTTTTAGATGTGGTAACTTTGGACATCTTGAAGATGATTGCACAAGGGATGGTTATAGTTTTAGTGATGATGAATATGAAGATGCACTTGAAAGACCAGATGAAAATCTTCTAATGGCATTAGAAGAAGAAGTGAGTGATCCTATAGAAGATAAGCCAAAAGAAAGTAATGATGTGGACAAAGGCAAACAAATAGAAGATTATTCAGTAGAGAATGGTTATGATCTCAAGGGAGAACTTATCTATGCCCTTGACATGGTAAAGAAGGTAAGGAAGCAACACTCTAAACTTGAAATTCAGTTTCAAGAATGTGATGAAGAAAGAAGATTGCTCATAGAGGATTTAGAAAAATCAAAGGCTAAAGCAAGGAAGTTCAAAGACAAGTTAGAAGCAAATATTTTGGAATGTGAGAAGTTAGCACAAGAAGTGGCACTACTAAAGGAAGATTTAGAAGATTCCAAGAATAAGCTATACAAGTATGTAAACAATGCAAAGAGTGTGGATAAAATAATCAAGATACAAAGAGGAGCAACAAACAAAATAGGTCTTGGTTCTAAATAGGTTCAAAAGAAATGGGAAGAGGAGTCAACTTCAAGCCTTGAAGAAGAAGAAACTTCAGATGAAGATACATCAGAAGAAGACAGTGTAAGAGGGAGTGAGACATCAGAGGATGAGTTGGACAATAAAGGGTTCAACAAAGACAAGAACAATGCACAGAGAAGATACAGATGGAACAACAATCAGAATAGGAGACCAATGAGGTCAAGACAAGGAAGCTTCAATGGAAGATGTTTTTCATGTCACAGGTTTGGGCACATGGCTTCACAGTGCAGGACACATGAAAGACAGGAATATGGGAATAGACAACTTTTCCATGGGTATTGCTACTCATGTAATCAGTTTGGTCACAAGGCAATGAATTGCAGGGTTCATGACAGAAGAGGATATGGCTTCACTAGGAGAAATCCTAAGACATTTGCACCTCCAAGGAATAATAACATTAAGTGTTATAAGTGCAATAATGATGGTCACACAACAAAATGGTGTAGAGCAGACATTCCAGAAATAGGTATGAACAGGAACAGGAACATGAACATGAATAGGAACAAGAACATGAACAGGAACAGGAACAGGAACAAGAACATGAGAAAAAGAACAAGAACTTGGATGTGAACAGGAATAGGAACAGGAACAAGGATGATGACATGGATAGAAACAATTAGAGGAATCAAAAAACTCAGAAAATAAGGGAAGAGGATAAAGGTAAAGAACAATACCTTTTGGGAGTAGAAATACTCCCACCCCAGAATTAACCACCTCAAAAGGAGGTGGGGGAGGGGCTAAGCTAAGAGGCTCATTCTTAGCCCCGAGCCCCAAAGGTGACCCTTTGCCATTGATGTCAAAGGGGGAGAGATTTGTGTAATGGGGAGAGATTTGATATTTGAGAGAGCATTGAGCCAGGGGGAGCAATGTCCCGGGGGAGCAGAATAAAAATTAAGGTCAGGTTTTGGTAAGAAGAGTATGGGTTGCCATCAATGACAAAGGGGGAGATTGTTGGACATTTTGAGTCCCTAAGTCAAAGTTGTCATTGATGTCACCGGATGAAGTCATCATTAAGATCAAGTGAATCAGTGCAGAAGTTAAGAGTTCAAAAGGAGATATTTTATCAAAGGTATAATATTATAATAATGGTTATTATAATATTAAAGGTGATATGGTGAAAACCCAAATAAAATATTTGTAATTCTTATTGTAATATTTTATAATGCAAAAGTGGGTTTTATAAAGTCTAAATATATTTTATAAACCCAAAGGTTGGGTTTAAGACAAAAGGTATTCTAAGCCTTTATAATCTCCTTCGACATCATGGAATACAACATGGAGAGCACCGACATTTTTAAAACAATGGAGAAAGCATATAAATACAATGCCCAAAGTTCAATTAATTATCCTTGCTCGAAAATTAAAAATATTGCATGCGAAGAAAAGAGCTCATGAGTTTTTTTGAAAGTCATGATAGAGAAGCGTTTAAGGGAGGAAGCTTTAATCCTTGAAGTTGCATAGGACATAGTGGCCTAGTGGTATTTTGGTAAGTGCAAAAGTGTTGGCTTGCAAGAGGGTTTGCGTTCGAATTTTGATAGGTGCATCATGAGTTGTGTTGGTTAAGGCGCCTACGATGCACTTTCCTTTACCCAAAGTGGAAGGTGTGAGGAGATTAAGAATTATGTGGTGCTTCATTAATATTATATGAGCACTTGGCTTGTGTGGCAACTTTGGCCGTGGCTAAGGCACACATTAGGGGCAATGTTTAGGGTTCGATTCCCTTTGAAGACAAGGTAATATTTTTTAATTTTAATTTTAATTAAATGCCTAAGTTGGAGGTATAAGGTTGTTTAGTGGTTTGTGTTTGGAAAGGTTGCTTTGTAGTAAAGTTGTGGTAGTTGAGAATTATCATTAGGATTTATAAGGAGATTTATGTTCTTAACTTTTAATAAAGTCTTAAATTGCTATAGTAGTATATTGGAGGATTAAGACTTTGTGGGTATTGTGTTATTTTGAATTAAGGGTTTTTGTTATTATTGTGAGGGTGTTGATTATTAATCAAGTTGGAGTGATAAGGTGTAAATTTGATATTATTTTTGTGTTATGTTTTGTTGAGAAAATTATCCTCTAACCCTTATTGAGATTGGCAAAGAAGTAATTGTGAGTGTGGCAGATTTGTGAGATCATCTACTTGTCAAGAAAAAAGGTATGGGCAAATTCTTCTTTGGTTGAGTTGATTGAATGGCTTACTAGAAAATAAAGTTTGGAGTGAAAAGGATTTGATTAGGGTTTCCTTTTCGAAAGTGTTTGAGTTAATGCTTCAAGGTTTTCTGAAATTAAGAGTTGTGATTAAAACCTTGTTTTATAAGCATTGTTGTTGAAACCATTGGTTGTGTGAAGAACTTGAGTTAGGGTTTGAAAATATCATGAGTATCATTGTTATGTGAAGAATGTTTTATAAGCATGGTTGTTGAAGTGAGTTGTAATGCAAAGAACTTGAACTAGGGTTTGAAAAGATCATGAGTATCATTGTTATGTGAGATTTGTTGTTGAGCATTGTTGGAAACATTTTGAGTTGGATGATACATGCTTGGACTAGGGTTTGTGAGCAAGAGTTGTTTCTTGAGTGATTGGTTGAGTAAGTTGATTAAGCCTAGTCAAGTGGATGTATGAAGTGGTTGTTCAAGTTCCATAAAACAAACTATTCTATATTCTGATTTGAGTTGTGAAAGAGATTGAGTTGTGAGAATAGAACATATTGAGTCTCTAACAATTCTCTTTATGCTTCTATGAGATTGAGTTGAGAAAGTGATTGAGTTTTGAGTATAGAACATATTGAGTCTCTAACAATTCTCTTTATGCTTCTATGAGATTGATTTGAGTTGAGAAAGTGATTGAGATTTGAGTGTAGAACATATTGAGTCTCTAACAATTCTCTTTATGTTTCTATGAGATTGGACAAGTTCTGTGTGGACTTGTTAAGAAGATTTGAGGTAAGTCTTTGAGAAGACTTGTGGACTGATTTTGTGTGAGCTTTTGTGGAAGCTTACAATACAGATTTGGTTAAGTCCTAGAGAGGACTTATTGAGCATATTTGGACAAGTTCTGTGTGAGCTTGTTGAGCAGATTTGAGCAGGTTCTGAGTGGACCTATTGAGCATATTTGAGCAGGTTCTGAGTGGACCTATTGAGCAGATTTGAGCAGGTTCTAAGTGGACCTATTGAGCAGATTTGAGCAGGTTATGAGTGGACCTGTTGAGCAGATTTGAGCAGGTTCTGAGTGGACCTATTGAGCAGATTTGTGCTAGATCGACTGGACTATGTTTAGTGCAGATTTGAGTGGACTTGTGCTAGACCGACTAGACTGTGTTTAGTACAAGAGTTGAGCAGATTTGTGCTAGACCGAATGAACTGTGTTTAGTGCAAATTTGAGTGAGCTTGTTGAGCAGACTTGTGCTAGACCGACTAGACTATGTTTAGTACAAGAGTTGAGCAGAGATGTGCTAGACCGACTAGACTGTGTTTAGTATAGAATTGAGATAGAGCTTTGGAGGTGACAGAGCAGAGAGGACAGTAGTCTCTAGTGGATAGAGATCCATCAGCCAGGGCAGTGAGGATAGGTCTTCTGAGTGGGGACAAGAGTCTTCAGTGGAGAGAGATCCACAAGCCAGTGCAGTGGAGGCAGTAGTCTTCTAGAGGATCACCAGCTAGAGGAGAAGGAGTTCTCCTATGGATAGAGATCCACAAACCAGATTTAGGGGATCAACATCTCCTTTGGACAGAGGTCCATAAACATTGTAATTGGGAAGGATTCCCAAGAGATTGATTGAGAAAATTTAGTGAAATATTTTCTCCGTGGAAGTAGCCATCTTTGGGTGAACCACGTTAAATTGGTGTCTCTATTGTGTATGGTGTTTTGTGCATTGCTTTGATTACTGCTATTGATACTGCTATCTATACACTGCATAATATTGATTTGGAAAGAAAAGTAAAAAGTGCTCTTATACTGTTCACCCCCTCTCAGTATAAGCTTGTGTTCTTCAAATATTAGAGAAATAGAAAGAGGATTCTAGCTCAAAAGGAACAAAGACATCAAAGAAAGTAAATAAAAGGAGCCCATAACCTATGTTGATGTATTGAATGAGGAAGAATACATAGGATCATCATGGATAGAAGTCAATCAGAGGAACAAAAATGAAAGAACCATGCAACCATATCATCCAAGGTAATCAAACATGTTTGAATATTTCTTCCATAGTTATTGTTTTTCTTGTAACAAATATGGTCATAAAGCAGTACATTGCATGGTCTATGTGAAAAATAATGTTGGCATCATCAATAGAAATTACAATTCTTTTGTACCTCTCATGAATGACAATGTCATGTGTTACAAATGTAATAATTTTGGGCATAAAGCTAGATGGTGTAAAATAGTATTTCCTGAACTTCCTAAATCAAGCAAGAAAGAGGAAGGTCAAACAGTTCAGAAGGAGATGTCCTCAAAAGTTTAGAAATAGAAAATGAAAAGAAAAGTAAAATTCCATGTTGGTACAAATAGCTTTTCATGTGCAAAATGAAGGAAATTAGTGGTATATTGATAGTGGTTGTTCAAGCCATATGACAGGTGACAAAGGTAAATTTATTTATCTTAAGAAAATAAATGGACGAACAAAAAAAATTGGTGATAATGCTTCTACTAATATTGTTGGAAAAGGAACTTTGAGCTTGGATAATAAAATATCAAGGACAAAAAATGTGTTATATGTTTAATGATTGAAGCACAATCTACAAAGTGTAAGTCAGCTATGCGATCTAGGGCACATAGTCATATTTCAATCAAATGGATGTGAGATCAAGAAATACAAACCAAGAAATATTATTGCATATGTCGTTAGAACTGCAAAACAATCTCTACATGTGCGAAATTAAAGGAGAAAAATATTTTCTATCACATGAGGATGAAATTTGGTTATGGCATAGAAGAATGGGTCACCTAAACTTTGACAACATAGTAAAAATAAGCAACAAATAGGCAGTCAAATATTTTTCCAAGATAGCAAAACCCCCAAACATGGTTTGTGCACAATGCCAAAATGGTAAGCAAATAAGAACAAGTTTCAAATCAAAAGAGTGTTATCCATTCAAGCCTTTGGATTCAATCCACACCGATATATGCGGGTCTACAAAGATAAATAGTTTACAAGGTGAGAGTTACTTCATGTTATTTATTGATGATTTCTCTAGAATGACTTGGGTAACATTCCTAAAGGAAAAATTAGAAGTATTTGAAAATTTCAAGGCATTCAAGACACTAGTATAAAATGAAACAGACAAAAATATCAAATGTCTAATATCAGATAGAGGAAGAGAATTCACTTCAAGTGAATTTGTAGAATTCTATGAACATGGAATTAATAGACAATACTCAGCAACAAGAATTCCACAACAAAATGGAGTAGTTGAAAGGAAAAATAGAACTATTCAGGGCATGGCCAGGGCTATGTTAAATGAGTCTAAGATTTATGATACATTTTGGAAAGAGGTAATTCATACAACTGTTTACATTATCAATAGATCTCAAATAAGAGTAAATCACCATAAAACCCCATATGATATTTGGAAGGGAAGACCAGCTACTATGAAGTACTTCAAAATTTTTGGAAGCAAATGCTACATTAGACAAGAAGAAAAAAATCTGGGCAAGTTTGATTCCAGGTGTGAAGAGGGTATCTTCCTTGGTTATTCCACTAAGAGCAAAGCCTATAGATGCTACAATAAAACATCACATAAAATTTTGGAAAGTACAAATATAAGAGTTGATGAAGAAATAGTCAATAGATCTAAGAGATCTAGCTCAAGAGATTTTGTATCAAGAAGGATAAAATTACAAAGAAGAATAAGGTGAAGAAACTAAAGAAGATGAGACACAAAGGGCACCACCTAAGACACCATATAGGTATGTGCAAAAAATAATTCAAGAGAACTAATTATTGGGAATCCAAATGAGATACAAATGAGGAAGATAATAGAAATAGGTGAACATGCAAATTTTTCTTTACTATCCCAAGTTGAGCCCAAGGATTCAATGAAGCAAGTGAATACAAATACCAGATTAAAGCAATGGAAGAAGAGTTAGACCAAATAGAAAAGAGTGAGACTTGGAAATGTGTTTATTGTCCAAAATATAAGGATGTAATTGGTGTCAAATGGGTCTATAGAAATAATTTTAATGAATATGGTCAGGTTGTTAGAAATAAAGAAAGACTTATGTGCAAAGGCTACACACAAGTTGAGGGGATTGACTTTGAAGAAACATTTGCTCCCATTGCACGTCTTGAAGCCATAAGAATATTCCTGGATTTCTCAAGCTTCAAAAACTTCAAGGTGTATCAAATGGATGTAAAATCATCTTTTCTCAATGGTTACTTAGAGGAAGAGATCTACATAGAGCAACCAGATGGTTTCAGTATGATAGATAAGCCAAACTATGTATGCAAAATAAATAAATCTCTCTATGGACTAAAGCAATATCCTAGGGCTTGGTACTCAAGATTGGATAAGTATCTCTAATAATAGGGTTTCATAAAAGGTATAGTTGATAGCAATCTATACATCAAAAATGAAGGAAATAACTTATTGATTGTAGTGGTCTATGTGTATTATATCATTTTTGAAGGTAGTAATGACAAGATGTATCATAAATTTGCAAAGTGTATGTAAAATGAATTTGAGATGTCTATTCTTGGTGAGTTATATTTCTTTCTTGGGTTGCAAATTTTATAATCATATAAATATATATTTCTCTTTCAGACCAAGTATGTAAAAGAAATGTTGAAAATTTTAGGATGGAGGATTGAAATCCTATGAGTACCCCCATGGTTACAGGATGTAAGTTAAGTAAATATGATGAGTCTCCTAAAGCAAATAATATATTATATAGATCCATGATTGGAATTTTACTATATGTCATAGCTACTAGACCAAATATAATGTAGGCAATCAGATTGATGGTAATATTTTAAGTTGCACCAAAAGAAACACATGTACAGGCAATAAAGAGAACCTTTAAGTATTTGAAATGAACTATGATTTTTGGATTGTGGTACCCCAAATATAATAATTTTACACTCATTGCATATACATATGCATATTGGGTATGCAATATTGATGACAAAAAAAACACAAATGGAGGAACATTATTTCTTGGGTATTGTTTAGTCTCTTGGCTAAGCAAGAAACAAGCATCAATATCCTTATCTACTGCAAAAGAAAAGTACATTACAATAGTTTCTTGTTGTACACAGGTTTTATGGATGAAGCAGACTTTAAGTAATTTTAAAATAGAATATGATCATCCTATCCCCATACTATGTGATAATACAAGTACCATTAATATCTCAAAGAATCCAATGATGCATTCAAAGACTAAGCATATTTCAATCAAATATCATTTTTTGAGAGAGCGAGTAACTGATCAGCAAGTAAAATTGGAATACATTGCTACAAAGGAACATATTGCTGACATCTTTACCAAGCCACTTCCAAAGGCAGCTTTTGAGTATCTCAGAGGAAAGTTGGCAGTAACTTCACTCCCATCACATAATTTATCACCTCAAGAAAAGGAGGTTTTGAGGGGGTTGCACTAAATGTCTTATATTTAGCCCTAAGGAGCCCTTTGCCATTGATTTCAAAGGGGAAGAATTCAGTAAGGGGGAGTAGCTTGTCAAGGGGAGCAGATTTGGAACCCAGTTGTAGTAAAAGAAAATTTTCTTTGTAGGGTTGCCATCAATGACAAAGGAGGAGATTGTTGGAAATACTGAGTATATTTAGTTGTCATTGATGTCAAAGGGTGCATATTATTCAAGGAAAAAATATTCTTCAAGGGTGTGAAGTTGACAAGGTTGGACAAATATAACAATGGAAAATTATTTAAGGCAAGATTTTAAATAAAGGATTATAATATTTAAATATCATATTGAAATATTATACAGAGAAGAACAAATGTTAAAAGTGGCTTGGGAAAAAAAGATTAAATATTGAAATAAAAGGAAAAGGTTTAAAAGATAATATTATAATTACTTGGAAAAATATTTAAAGACCACAAGAGGAGGCAAAGGTTTAAAGACAAAGATTTAATATCTCAAGGGCCAAAAGTTTAGAGGAGGCAAAGGTTTAAAGATAAAGATTTAATATTTCAAGGGCCAAAGGTTTAAAATATTATAATATTTTTATAAGGAAAGGCGCCAATGTTTGGAGAGAAAAATTAAAAATATGCATGCGCCACCATTCATGGGTATTGAAGCAAAACCATATAAATAAGGGCAAGAAACTATAACATAATTCAAAAATTCTCTCCATGCGAAAATTGAAGCAGGTCACATGAAACAAAGGAGAGCATGCTTGAAGGCAAGAGCAAAAAGGATAATATCTCTGTCATGTCGTGATTTGGTTTTCATCTGGATGGCTAGTCCAACTAGTCAACTAGCTGGTGCTAAGGTGTTGTTGGTAGGAAGGTTGTGGGTTTGAAACTTGCAGGCATCATTTTGATTGAGGAAATCGTTTTGGTTTGAAGAGAATTTTATTTATGACATATTGCATGGATAGTTCTAACCACAGGGGCAGCCCAGCTAGTTTCCTAGCTAGCGCTAGGGCACCGTGGAGTAGGAGGTCACAGGGTCAAAACCTGTAGACACTATTTTATGAGGCAAATGAATGAAATCGTGTGCTTGGGCTTGCTAATTAAAAAGGGGGTAAAATATTTTGTTTTAAATTTAATTTAGAAAGGGAGTTATAAGGTGTATTAAGTTTTATTTGGAAATTGTAAATTCTGCATATTAGAAAAGGAGTTATAAGGTGTATTAAAGTTTATTTAGAAATTGTAAATTCTGCATGTTAGAAAAGGAGAAATAAGGTGTATTATGGTTTAATTTTTAATTGTATTTTTGCATGATAGAAAAGGGAAATTTGAGGGTTTTAGTCAGCATTAAAAGCTTTATTTTGTGAGACTAAAAAGGAGTTATAGAGTATTATTTTTCAAGCTTTATTGTGCACATTTTTTTGGGAAGGTTTTTGTGGATGATTTTCTATCTATGCAAGAAATAGAAAATTACTAACCAGATTTTTGAAGGATCAAAAAGAAAATTATTTTTCCAAGACAGGTTTGAGAAGCTCATCATCATTAAGGTAGATTTAGAGGTATGGTGATTTAATTCCTTTCCCAAGGTGACTTTGATTAAGAAAAACATTTTGTTGACATATAGTTGGAGGTATAAGGAATTAATGGATGTGGATTGCCTTGATTGAAACTGGTATTAAATTTGCAAATATTATAGATCAAGTTTGAGAACAAAGTTGTGCATTGCTTTGATTGAAATTGGGAATAATAGTATAAGGGTTTGAGAGAAAAATTATGCATTGGTTTTGATTTATTTTGGGAGTACATAAGAAATTCAATTATCAAGTGCTATACTAGAGCTATCTTTTGAATGCAATAAATGTTAGATATGACAAATAGACAAACTTAATGAATGTGAAAGAATATATTGGGTATTTGTATTTCATATAATTCTTTATATGTTCATGAAGAAAACAAATTTTGGGTAGAATATGTCTAAATTATTTTAGCCAAAGAAAGAACTTTTGGGAAATATATAAGCATTGTTTGTATGCAATACTTGGGAATATTTGAGCAGGATTGAGGCAGATTTGAGTAGGTTTTGTGAGTATATTTGAGTAGAGTTGAGCAGTTATATTTGAGAAAAATTATAAGAAATTTTTGGAGCATATTAGAGCAGAGGAGATTGGTGTATCTTGTGGATAGAGATCCACAAACCATAGCATATGGGATTGGTGTCTCCTATGGATTGGGATCCATGAACTTGTGAGAGGAGATAGGTGTCTCCTATGGATAGAGTTCCACAAACATTGTAATAGGGAATGAGTTCCCAAGAATTTTTTTGAGAAATTTATAAGAAATATTTCTCCATGGATGTAGCCCACATTGGGTGAACCACGTTAAATATGTGTCTCTCATGTGTGTGATGATTTATGCATTGTTTCATTATTACAATTTATAATATTGGATGATATTTCTTTGGAAAGAAAAGTAAAAGTTTGATCTTATACTATTAACCCCCCTCTTAGTATAATATTGTGTTCTTCAATATGAGTTCAACAAACCTAGCCACCTATCTAGTTAATCGTGTATGTCTCCTAGGCTACTTTATCTCCTATTCCTATGCGCTACTTGGACCTAGAGTTTTATCACCTTCCTCTTAGTAGTAAACCTGGTTCTACCTGTCTATAATTGATGCGCTGGCTAGAATTCATCTTTTGTGGAAGAAGAATTTCCCTAAGCAAAATTTCCCTCTATGGAAGTTAATTTTTCTTGAGCAAAATACTCCCCTATTGATTCTAACTCAGAGGGTCTCTTTTAGATAAAGATGTCTTCCTGAGCAGACACTTATGTATCCCTTATTTTAATAATGACTCTCCTAGTATTTTTTTGTTTTATAGGATTTGTTTCAATATTTGTTTTTTAATATCCCTCTAGCATTATTTCATAAGGTGTTGGTCTACTAGTTAAGGAAGGTCCTCCTATAGTTTTTGGTTTTTTATTTTTGGATTTATGAGTGGCCCTGTTCCTAGACTTTCTAATAGAGGCCTTTGTTGCATTGTAATATTTTTATCTCTCTTTCTAAGCATTTTTAGAGGCAAAATGTTCATTCCAAGGCTCAAATAATCTATTAAAATTTTGGGAATTTCCTCTAAAATGATGTCTACATAAAAGTTTTATCAATCCATGGTGCCTGGCAGATCCTTGTCCTTCCTAAAATTATTTAGCCATATCATGTATATTTTGGTGTAGGTATAAAGTTAAATTTACCCTAAGCTCGAGTCTATTTGCAACATGTCTCAGGTGGTCCAATAGTTTAATGTGGTTCCTTGATAACACAACAAAATAAATTCACATGCTATTAATGGTTGCTCTATTATTTCAAAAAGTGTAGAAAAACTCCTCCACCAGTCCATCCAAATGTTTGTCAAACTTTTGTATAAAATGCATCTACCCTACTCACTAGAAACATTTGATGACTTTCAGGTGATACTATAGCTCATTAGTGGTATCTGGTTTGGCCTTCCATTTTTCTCCACCCATTTTTATTTACTGCATGTTTTATTTTTGGGTTCTGGGTTTTGTTCTGCACCTCAAGACTATTTTTCTCTATAGTTTTTCTTTCTATATTTCTATTCCTCTCTATGAATTTTGGTTGCACTTCTCATTGTATTCCTCCATTTTTTGTTGCAGAGTAATGACTTTAGGTTCATATATTTGATACTTATAGGGTGATAATTATGCCATCATACTTGAGTAATGCCATATGCTCTTAAAGATGATGAACATTTGCTCATAAATGCTCATGCAAATTTTGTGTACTTCCCATGCACCGATTGGGACACATGGTGGATGATGAATTGATTGTAATAAAATTTAAACCAAATCCTACAACAAAATGACTTCTCATGCATTTAAATATGAACGATCGATTTTCCAATGAACATTCTAGATTTAGCTAACTCAACTTTCTTTCTTTGGAAAGTATAATAGTGTCATCCACTTTCATTATTTCAATATTTGCATTGAAATCATGTGGTCATGTGTCTTCAAGGGGGCGTTGTCCTGGTGTGAAATATTAAAATGCACTTTGAATTATGATGTCATGATAGGGTTTGGATGGCTGCCACCTAGCATGATAGTGGGTATCCAAGATTTATATATTTTTAAATGGCATTTTTTGTGCACAAAGGTATTTTGAAAATAATCTTTGTGCGAATAAAATTTAAATTTGACTATACCTATTTGCATGCAACTGGTTATGCCAGAGCATCTAGAGCAACTGTTCTATTCCTTTTCAATCTTCTAGAGCTGAATTTCTTATGACCAAGGATAGACCAAGATATATTTTGGGGGTGTTTAGTAGGGTGTTTTAATTTTACCAATTTTATACATAGTTATGCCAAGCATCTAATCATTATTTATGCAATTTTAAGGCTAACTAATAGTAAAACTGAAGAAATACATACCTTATTGTCTTGAATGGTATTCATGCATTCCTTATATCACTTTGTTAATTGTGTAGGATTTCTAAAAACCTTAAAAATATATATAAATGCAGTAACTAAAATTTGTACAATTATAGAGATTTCAAAAGGCAAACAAGCCAAAAACCTCTTTTCATATAAGACTTAACTCAATAGTGCCTCAAAGAGGTTTTCACTATTTAATTATTCATTTTTTCAATAAAAGAGGTCACCATTTCTAGTTTTCAACATTCTTCTATCTTGATCGCATCCATAAAGCATTTTCACAATCAATATAAATATATATATAATATATATATATATATATATATATATATATATATATATATATATATATATATATATATATATATATTCACGGATGTAATTATTTGGAATTTGTGCCAAAATAGGAAGCCTCTTCTATCACATATAGGCCAGAATATGAAAATATAGAGCAACCTTCTTCTTTGTCAATGGCTTATGGTACAATCATAAATGAATCATCAATAGGAGAAAGTCAAATAACTCCATTCTTGAACACTTCTTCAATTTGGTATAGACCTAGCCACTAAGTTTGTAGCTTGTTAGAAAAATCAACATAGTAAGAATCAAACAACAGTGCCCAATCTCTCGATTCATACTTGTTGCTCTTAATGTGGCTATCATACCATATTTTTTGTTGCTATTGAATGATATTTATTTTATGAAGTGCCTCCAATCAAATTTCATCTAATGCATTCAATTGCATAATTCTCTCTTGTTGTATCTATGACAACTCAATGCCAACTTCCAAAGATGTGTGAAGTATTAGTAATTCAAACTCAATTGGAAAAAGAGGTTTCTTACCATAGACCAGTTTTTAAGGTGTAAATCCTAAGGTGGATTTCTATATAGTGTTTTGTATGTCCAAATGACCTATGGTAACTTGTTCATCTAATATTTCCTGTGAGAAGCCATTCTATTTGTTAAAATATTCTCTAATTCTCTATTTATGACTTCTACCTGACCATTTGCTTAGGGGTGATAGGGTGATGATCTCTTATGTTTAATTCCATATATTTCAGTAAATACTTTTATAATATTAGGTGCAAATTTAGGTCCATGATATGTAACAATAGATCATGGAGCACCAAATATTTAAAATATTTGAGTGTATAGAAAATTAGTGACCTTCTCTTCTTGAGCATATTTAAAAGCACATACGTTGGCCCACTTGGTTACATAATCAGTGCACACAAGAATGCATTACTTTCCTTGAGAAGGTGGGTCAATGGGTCCAATAAAATCTAACCTCCATCACTCAAATGGTTCTAAAACCACTTGATATTGTAGAGGTATTTCATTTGTTATAGTTGGTTTATCCATTCATTGACATGAATCACAATGTCATACATACTTCTTTACATCCCTATGAAGTTATGGCCAATAATAACCTATTACCAAAAATTTTATAACTATTTATTTTACTGAATAGTATCCTTTGGACGGTTCTGACATGCATGAATAATAGCATACACCTCGTCTTGTCAAATACATCAATGTAAAATATAATTGGATCCACATTAAAATAGTAAACTATTTATCCACTAGGCTTATGAGCTTTATTTCACTAATGATCATTTTTTTAGGAGTAAAGTGAGAGGGGATTTTTCCTATTGCTATATAGTTGGAATTATTAGCAAACCATGTTGATTGTGCTAAAATTGCAAATAACCTTTCATCAAGAAAATATTCATCTATTAGTTCATCCTCTCTTGTGATGTTCAATCTGGATAAAAAATTAGCTACTAAATTAGCTTTGCCTAGTTTACCTACTATAGTGATGTCAAATTCTTATAATAGTAGCAACCATATTATTATTTTACCACTAAATAAGGGTTTTTTCATGAGGTATTTGATTACAGCATGATCTGTATGAATATATACTTGATATTCAATGATATAGTGATGAAATTTGTTAATGGTATATACTACTACTGAGAATTCATTTTTGGTAGTAGTATAATTATTTTCAATTCTTGTAAAGTCTTTGGTAATGTAGTAGATGGCATAATGTTCCCCATTTTCTACTTGGCCTAAATTTGCTTCAATTGTAGTTCTAGATGCATTAAATTGAATATGAAATTGAAGTTTTTAATTTGGACCTCGTAACATATGTGTAGTGGTAAATTTTTCTTTTAAAGTATCAAATGCAATTTTATTTTCTTTTTCCAATTGAATTTAGAATCTTTAGTCAATAAGGCAAACATGGGGTTTTCAATTGTATTAAATTTCTTAATAACTTAATGAGAAAAACCAATATGTCCCAAGAAACTCCTAACATCTGTTTGAGTTTGGGGTGCAGGAAAATTTGCGATAATCTCTATCTTCTTAGGATATACTTGTATTCCTTTAGACAAGATATTATTTCCAAGAAAAATGCCTTCATCCATCATCATAAACATTTCTCAGGTTTAGGTAGAGATTGTAAGTTTCACACCATTTCAAAACTTTGTCAAGATTTTTGTCAAAATTTTTACCACATGCTATGAAATCATCCATGTAGAGCTCAACACAATCATTGGTCAAGTTAGAGAAAATAGCAAGAATTTCTTGCTAAAAAATTATTGGGGCATTGCAAAGTCCAAAAGGTAAAACCCTATAAGAAAAAATTCTCCATGGGCAAGTGAAAGTTGTTTTCTCCTAATATTCAGGTGCTACCTGAATCTAATTATAGCCACTAAATCTATCAAGAAAACAAAAATACTTCTTTCCAATAAGTGTATCTAACAATTGATCTATGAATGGTAATGGAAAATGGTATTTATGTATAGCTTTGTTTACTTCTCTATAATCAACACACACTCATTTTTTTTCAATTTTTCTTTGGAACAATAACCAATGGAGGCACCCATTGGCTATCAAAAATATGGTAGATGAATCCTACTTCTAGAAATTTTTTAATTTCATATTTAATGATACCATGTAAAGCAGGATTCAATATTCTTTGTGGTTGTCTTACATGTTTAAAATCCTTTGTATAAATTCAATGAGTACATATATCTAAATAAATTCCTACAATATCCTTGTATTCCCATGTGAAAGCTTTGGGATGGCTCAATACATTAAACAATTTTTCCTCCTAGTTGTTTGTCAACCAACTATTTATATTCAAAAAATAATTGGTTGTATTTCAATTTGCTTTTTACTAGGTTATATGGAATTTATTCCTTCAAAATTGTTTATTAAAGTGTTGAGTGGGCAATGGTGTTGTAGAAGAGAATGGAAGATTCGAGTATCTTTATCAAAATCAATTACTAATGGAATTAGATTTAATATAGGGTAATTAAAATATGAGAGAATATGACAATGCCATACATAAGATAAATTAAAGGAATTATTTTATAGTGGAATGGATGGTAGATGTTTCTTAATCCTTCCATAGTAATCGATTAACAATAACTAGTTCATATTCAAGTCCTAAATCATACAAATTATTGATCAAAGTAGTCTCTTCTTCAAAGATAACTCTTTTATATGGATCCAACTCTTCTACATGATATTTTACAACTATGGTGGCTAGAATTAAAATGTTCTCTTTGTTTTCTTAATCTTATTTAAGAAACCAAAAGTTACTATAAAATTGACTAAAGGTTTTGCAGGAGGATATAGAGAGATTTTCTTTGCATCAATTCCATTGGAAATTGTCATATCTCTTGATCTACATTCAATGAAAGTAGCTACCATAGAAATTTAAGGTCTTCCTAGAATTATTGGGTAACCATTCATAGTATTTTAGGGTTGTAATACCAAAAATTCAATTGGATATTTCCATGATGAAATCAACACAGTAATATTTTCAATTATTCCTTTTGGTTTAACAACTAACCTTTCAATCATTTATAGTATTGTAGATATAAGATTTAGTTTTCTTAATTGTAACTTTTGCATTGTATCGTTCATCATAACATTGATAGTTTCCCCTAAGTCAATAAAAACATTATATATCTACATTGATCCTATGGTTACTATGACTATCAGGCTTCCTTGATCACCATACTTCAGTGGAATAAGCTTTCCTACAAGGAGGTCTACTAATTTCCCATCTACTTGTATGGTTTTAGGTAATACTTTTTTCTTTCTTCCTGGTTTTCTAATACAAAATTCCTAAAAAGTTTTGTTAATTAGTGGTACATCTTTAATAGCTTGTAGTAAAGGAATCATGATATTTAAACGTTTAAATTCCTTTACCAAGTCTTATTTGAAGATGTTTTTTATATTCTAAATCATTTAGGTTATGGTACTTGTTTTGATGAGGAAGATAAATTATCTTGAGGGAGGTTTACTTTTTCTTTCCCTTTTTCAAGATTTTGTTGTGGTGGTCTTGATGTAGATGGGTCCTCTTTTTTGTTCTCATCAACTTCCATTTCTACAATGATAATCAATGATATTTATCATGGTTGTTTCTTTTGGTTCAACCATGTATACAAGGGCTTACCATCTAGTATTATTGGGATTGGCCACAGGCTGAGCCAAAAGTGGAGGTTATTTTACTTGTTATTGTTGTCTTCTCTAAGGGTAATTTTGATCAGGACCAAGAAATAAATTTTGTGGTTGGTTTTGATACCTACATTTCCCTTGGTATGGTTGATAGTATTATCCCCATTATTATCCTTGCATTTATGGATGCATCCATGGTGGTTGATTCCATTGTTGATTCATCCATCCAAGTTGAGACCATTCTTGATATGATGCCCATGGTGGTTAATTCCAATGTTGTGGTTATGAATTAGACCATGGAATAGACCAAGGATTATTTTCCCAATTTATGGAAATTGAGAAGCATTTTGGTATGGGTATTCAGGGAAACTACCCACTTGTCTTTGAACTACAAATCTAAGTTCTTCCATAGGTTGAGACTATTTCTCCAAGACATTTTAATTCCTAGTAACAAATGATATTATTTTATAGGGTGTCATTTTTTACAAATGCTACATATAGTAGATATGGAAGTCTTATACATTCATGAAGAGCATGCATATTCCTTCATCTTGGACAATAGATGACTAAAGTTTTAGTAGATTTTATCTTTGCATTCATTTCACCTAATGTCGTATTAAGATACATTAGGATGTTAGTTTTAAGGTTGGAAAATTCTTCCATAAATTATTTCAAGTCATTTCCATTATTTCATCTTCTATGTCTTGTATAGGAATAATTCTTATAGAGTTCCATGATTACATCTCCTTTTCCCATAAGATCCAATAATTCTCTTGATTCATTTTGTAATCCTCTTAAGAATATGGTTTTTCTAAGTTCTAGTTCTATACCTCCACATCTCTTATGAACAAAGGAAAATCTAAGTAGTCTTCCAAAGTTCCATATTCTTCTTGTTTTATCCTAAATAATTCATCCTTTCAATTCTTTACTTGACAATATTCTTGGTCTTTCAATTTCATCCCAGGTTTGAATTGAATTATGTGCTAATATCATGAACCATAGTAAGGTTGAGTATTTAAGTGTGGAAGGAAATAATTTGAGTTTTTAGTTACCATTTGTATAGTCATAAGTTTGGCAAACTATCTTAAAATTGAATAAATATTAATTAGGATCCTTAGCTATAACTTCCCTAACATTAAGTAATACAAATGGTGATATGGTTTTCATAGGAGAGTATTGAGTGGTATTGGATATTGAAAAGTTATAGCAGGGCATTGGTGTCTCCTAGATTAATAACATTACTACCTCTATCTGCATTTCCTTGTAAATATGCCATTATATGTTACCAACACCAAGTATAAATTCTTTTTAATTGGTTTGATCATATAGATATTTCAGGAGTAGGTGATGATGAACTAACAATTTATTTCTCCTATAATTCTCTGTAAGGGTTTTCTACACATCCTAAATATGATGATTGTATTTTTAATTTTATATTTTTCAAGAATTTCAAATTCAACTTAGGTATAGGTTCAACCCCTCCTCGAAGATATCATCTGCCTATGGTTGGTGGAAAGTTTGATCTAATAAATCTACCTCTTTTTATATTAATATATTCATACATCATATCAAAAAAATCATATTCTAGTGTCCTAATATCTAATATGCAATCCTAAGCAATGCAACTATTTTCATGTAAAGTTGCTTTCTTGTTTTTGTGGTTTTTACAACTTTTACAAGACAATAGTTGAATGACTTATTTGTTCTTTTAACAACTCCAATTTGTTCCCAAAAAATGGTACAAAAAAGTTATGAGTGTTATTAATGCTCACACTTTAATTCATTTGTCAATCCATGGTATCGTCCTAAGGTTGTATATGATAGAGAATGTTGGAATTGTGTCTTAAGATCAAGGCACTAGACTATCTAATGGAAACAATGAATCACAATGTCTTTGCAAAACTACACTTAATTGCACACATTGCATGAAAGAAAAAGCTAATTACTTTGTAGAATTGAAACATGATGAAAATGAAAGATACTAATCTACGTTACTGGAATTGAAATTGTAGAAAATAAAGTACTAAAATTGAAATGATGGAATGTAAATGCTAGAAACTAAAGTTGTTGAACTAAATATGCTAAAGTAGAATTTAAAGCAAGAAAACATAATTACAATGTTTTTTTTTTTTGAAAAAATGAAAACTTGTATTAAAACAAGAACCAGATACAAGCGGGAGAGAACACATCCCGAGCCAGAGCCACAAGCAAAACAGCAAGGAAGGCGCACAAAGGCAAAGCTAGGAACCGCAAGGCACAGAGAACGGAAGGCACGAAACAGCAACAGGTCGCGAAAACGCGACATGTCACGAAATCGCGACAGGAAAACCCGTCACGGCCACTTTGGCACCAACAGGCGCGATAACGCGACATGTCGCGAAATCGCGACATGTCGCGAAATCGCGACAGGAAGGGCCCTCGACAGCCACCCGCAGAAAGCGTCGCGACAGCGCGACAGAAACAGAAAGCAACATTCAAGCCTCATGAAGGTCGCGATATCGCGACGGAAAACCACCCAGTCGCAAAGGAGCCAAACATGCCGCGAAATCGCGCAAGAAAAACGCCAGAGACCAGGAGGGCACAACTCTGTCGCGAAATCGCGACAAAAACCGGCTCGAAGTTGCATCATCACTACGGGTCGCGATATCGCGACAATTTTCCACCCAGTCGCCTAATTGCCAAAAGTGTCGCGAAATCGCGACAGAAGAACCATGCAGCTTCCAAAACTCAAACTTGTCGTGAAAACACGACGAAATATTTACATTTCTATTCAACTTCAAGAAGGGAATGAGAGCGCGGTAAAAACACCAATCGAACCTGGAAAGCGGGACCTGTCGCGATATCGCAACGTGTCGCGGAATCGCGAGGCGCGAAAACGCGACATGTCGCGATATCGCGACATGTCGCGATATCGCAACAAGACGCGGGATCGCGTCACGCGATAACGCGACATGTCGCGATATCGCAACATGTCGCGGAATCGCGACCCGCGATAACGCGACATGTCGCGATATCGCGACAGAAACCAGCCGGAGACTGCAGAGGCTCAACCTGTCGCGATATCGCGACAGTAACCAGCCAACAGCCGCGACAGGGCAACATGTCGCGAAATCGCGACAGAAAGGACCCTTAGCAAAAAAAACTTTGCACATTATTTCAGGAATTGTTCAAGGCCTTGTATGATCTCGGCATTCTCCACAGACAAATTGCTATGCAGATGAATCCCAACCTCTCTCTCAGCACCCAACTTTGCAAGGAAATCGGCCGCTTTATTGAGAGATCTACTAGCATAAACTGGAATCACATCCTCAATTTCCTTCCAAAGCTCTAAAATTTGGGCGACCAAAATCCGGAGCCTCCAAGCTTTTAAGGCAAAGTTCCGCATGCAATCAAGAGCACCAACCAAGATTTGGGAATCCGACTCAATGATTATCTTTCTGTGACCATGCTTGACGGCCCAGATGGAAGCAGATTTAATAGCAAAGGCCTCAGCTTCATTGTTTGTGGCATATCCCAGACCTTGCAATTCCCAATATAGCACAGTCCCAGCATGATCACGGCAAATAACACCACTGCCAGCATTGCCCGGATTACCTTTAGCAGCTCCATCAGTATTGATTTTGACCCAGCCTTCTGGGGGAGGTTTCCAACAACTTCTTACCTGTCTCTCCAGATCAGCACCTCTCCCACTCAAAGGCTTAGAAGCAGGCTGGTTTTCCTTCTCAGCATAGATGGCAACGGTTTCCACAACTTTGCTCCAAATGATCTGCCAAATCCCCTCCACCGAAGAGAAGGTTTCACGAAAAATACGAGCATTTCTTTCCAACCAAACCTGCCACCAAATAAAAAGGAAACCGATCTCCCGGCCCGGTACGAAGAGCTTTAGAAATAAATCTACCTCTCTTCCGGCTTTCCCATAAATTGGTCGGGACGAGATCTCCAAGCACCTGAAGTTTAAAGTGGGAGAACCAACGTTGCCAAATCTGCTTGTGTGAAAGAGCAATCAAACGAGAAGATGGTTCACGGTTTCCTCATTCCTATAACATAAAACACACTTGGAAGGACCAATGATGCCTCTAATTCTAAGGTTGTCAAAGGTCAAGATACCATTATGCATCGGTTGCCAAGCAAAGAAGTTCACTTTCGGCCGGCCCTTGGGATGCCAAATCTTCCTCCATTCATGAACAGGGAAAAGAGTGTGGGGGGGGCTCGGGTAGGATCGAAGCATAGCCCTCCTTCACAGAATAAACCCCAAGGTTCCCGAAGCCCCAAGCAAGCTCATCCTCCTCATCTCTCCCGGATAGAAACCTTTCAGCCAAAAGTTTTTCCAGAGTTGGGGCCTGCTCCGGAGGGATTGGAATAGGCCATTCACCCAGCCGCTTAAATTTTTTAACCTTATACTCCCCCAGAAGGCTGGTAGTGAAGTAGGTCTGAATATGAATCCAACCTTTGTCTTCAAGAGCTGTTTTTAGCGGAAGCAGATCGGGAAACACTGCAAGAATAGGAGGATGCTGATCCCAAGAGTCAGTCCAGAACCGGGCCTTCTCCCCTCTCCCAACTTTCCAGAACAATTGATCTTTGATAATGCAAGATCCAAGCTTGAGCGCATGCCACACAAGAGAACCATTACCTTCCAGAGGATAGCGGCCCAAGTCATTGGGAGGAACAGGACCCAAGTATTTGCTAGAAAGGATTCTGCTGCAGAGGGACGAAGGCTGAGAAATCCACCTCCGATACGAATTTCCCGACCAGGGCCCGATTGTTAAACTTGGAGCTTCTCAAGCCCAGCCCACCTTTTTCCTTGGGCTGGGTGACCTTATCCCAACCAACCAAGGCCCATTTCCTCTCTCCATTGGCACCTTCCCAAAGAAAACTTCTAGCCGCTTTGTCCAACTCTTTCCAGATTGAGGGAGGGGCGGCCAAAATTGAGAATTTGTAAATAGGCATAGCCTGAATAACAGACTTCAGAAAAGTTAGTCGGCCCCCATAGCTTAACCATCTATGAGACCAATGATTCATTCTCTCTTTGATGCCATCTAGCAGGTCCTTCCAAAAATCAGCTGTCAGTTTTTTGAAATGCAGAGGAACCCCCAAATAAACAACAGGAAGGGAGGTCCGAGTGAAACCCAGAATCTCCATAACTCTCTCTTGCGACCTTTGATCAAGGTTGAAGAAGACCACTTTTGATTTTGAATCATTGATGGCTTGATTAGAAGCCCGAAGGTAGACGTTAAGAGTATCTTTGATTCCTCTTGCTTCTATGAGGCTGGCAACCCCCACCAAGCCCGTATCATCCACAAGCGTAAATGAGTCAAAACTTCGGCTCCGATTTTAATTCTTGTAATCTGTCCTTGACGTCTTCTTCTCGGGGAGGAGTACGCCAAGACCTTCGGCCAAGATAAGAAAGAGATAAGGAGAGCGAGGGATCTCCTTGACGGAGACCCCGAGAGGCTCCAAAAGGTGGCGAGGGAAGCCCCTTAATTAAAACGAGTATGAAGGCGTAGAGATACGGCTCATGACCCGGGCAATCCGAGTCTGAGAAAAACCAAAGGCTGCCAACATCTTGACCAAGAAACCCCACTCTACTCTGTCATAAGCCTTAGACATATCCAATTTGATGAACATTCCTTTGTTACCTGAATTATGCATAGAATGGATAGCCTCCTGAGCCAAGATCACTCCATCCAAGATCTGTCTTCCTTCAACAAAACCCCCTTGCTCAGGGGAAATTAAATTTTGAAGAAGGGGTTTTAGTCTTTCAGCCATAAGTTTAGAAATAATTTTGTAGATCACATTACATAAAGCAATAGGTCTGAAATCAGAAATGTGAGCCCCCCCCTCTCCTTTCGGAATTAAAGTGATAAAGGTATGATTTAGAGCCTTGAGCATTCTTTTGTTAATTCGGGATTCCTCAATGACAGCCAACACGTCCTCCTCCAAGATGTCCCAGAAGGCCTGAAAGAACTCAATAGGGAAACCGTCCAGACCGAGGCGACTTTCTGTGCACATCCCAAAGACCACCTTCTTGAGTTCATCACGATCAATGGGCTTAAGAAGGGACTGATTCTCTTCATGAGAAATAATAGAGGGAATTCCCTCAATGACTTCATTTTGAGCTTCCACATCATGTTGCATACTTTCCTTGAAGAGGTTTGAGAAGTACTCCATAGATAGGGAATGCATATCAGGAAGAGTGTCAAAAGAGTTTCCAAACTCATCTTGGAGGAACTCCATGTTATTCAATTGCCTTCTAGCACAGGCAGAGCGATGGAAAAATTTAGTATTTCTGTCTCCTTCTAATAGCCAAGTATTTCTGGCTCTCTGTCTCCAGTAGATCTCTTCTTGATTATCAATGTCCTCAACTGCTTTGCGTAAGGCGTCATCCTCAAATTTAAGATGCTCAGAAATAATTCCTTCTCTGAATTGTTTTTGCACCTCATTCCATCTGTCCAGCAAGGGGGCCCGTTGGAGCTGGAAATCAGATTTGTTAGTTTGCTTCCACTGTTTCAGTTTACTCTTAACATAGAGAAGTCTGTTTGTGAATTTTGAACATAGTTTGTTCCAAAAGGGGGACGGCCTTCTTCCCACCACTGTGGAATTTTCCTTCGTAGGTCCTCTTTTTGCAACCAAAAATTTTCAAATTTAAAAGGTTTGTAATACTTTCTTGACATAGTCCCTCCCTCCACCAAAATGGGAGAGTGATCGAAAGCTGGGCCCTCCAAGATCCGGAATTTGATATTCCATCTAACATAAGCTTCCTCCGAGACCAAAAACCTGTCAAGCTTAACCCTCCTCCTGTATGGCTCTCTTCTCTTATTAGTCCAGGTAAAGTTTGTACCAGGGCCTTTGATGTCAACAAGGTTAAAGGCCTGAACGTGGGCAATAAACAGCCTATCCCCTGTATCCAGAACAGGGATGCCACCTTCCTGATCTCTAGCGGATAATTTAGCATTGAAGTCCCCAGCTAAAATCCAATCAAGATCTTCCCGGGAGGACCTCATGTTTTGAACAGCTTTCCATTGAGACCGCTGACCTTCGGTATTCTGAGCCCCATAGAAATTTGTAATTAAGACTTGTTCAGCTGTAACTATATTCTTGAAAAGAGATGTTAGGACCCCTCTCCAGGCTATATGATCTCTTGCTATCCACGCCAAAGGATTCCAAAGAGTAGCAATCCCTCCCGAGGCACCAAGAGCAGCCAACGCCATATGGCCGACACCCCTCCAGTTCGGCCGACGGTTTTACTCATGAGGTCTAATGACATTTTTGTTTCTGAATGAGCAGAAAGTCTGTTTTACTTCTTTCTAAAAGTCTTTGAACAGCAGATTGATGGGTTCTATTGTTTAAACCCCTCACATTCCAAGATTGTATAATCATTGGAAACCTTGGGAGCAATACGAATCAATTGTTCTTGCCAATCCTCCATTGATTAGCTTATCCCCTTGCATTGCGATTAGATCCTTATTGGATTTCCTGCCCACCCCTTGGGAATTACTATTTTTCGATCTCTTCTCCACCTGGGAAATTCCAAGAGCTGGTCTTTCTCTGAGCTTTTCTGCAATTCCCATAGAAACATCTTTAATAACGAGCTAGGCTGGGGCGTGGATAACCAGAGTCCCAAGGTTTTCATGGTGCAAAGTCTCAGAGGAATCAAAAGTCTGTTCAAGGACAGGGGTTGAGGAAGGAGGAGCATGAGTAAGGATAATATTATCCTCAAGGATCCCATCTGCTCCTTCCATAGGTTGGTCTTCTTGATCCACAAGAGATTTGAAGATTTCATACCGATTTGTTGGCTTGGGGAGAGCTTGCTCCTTACCATTTCTCTTTTTGTTTCTTCTCCTCTTCTGCTGTTCAAAGCCATCATTACGGCCCTCAGACCCGGTGGGAATGACGGGTGGTTCCTTGACCGAAGTGGACTTACCTCCTCGGGAGCGATTTGACATTCCCTGTGTAGCATCCGCATTGGTGCTCAAGATATTTGGACGAGAACCTTGCCAAATGGCCATGCAAATGACGAGACTCTACAACGGAAAGGTAGGGCTTCATAGTCTAGCTGCTTGTACCCAAGATTGTCTGCTAGCTCCAATTCCATCTCGGCTGGTAGCGATTGACTAATATCCAATTCTACATAGATTCTTGCATAAACGGCAGTATTTCCTTCAATGGTATCCTTAGAAACTCCCAAAAATCTACCTAGAGAGTTGCCTATCAATTCAAGAATCCGCTCACCCCAAAACTCCATCGGGAGCGCATACAGCCGGATCCAAACCGGGACAGCCGTAGGTTCAATGCGAGGGTCGAAACCCGCTCTCCACGGCTGGACAAATAACCATGTCGGGCCATGGCTCCTCTTCTCTGATTCAAATGCTCTATTTCTATCCATTAGGGAAGAAAAACTAATAATGAAATACCCATTGCTAATGGGCCATAAGGAGTACTCACCGATTGGCTCCCAGTTTTGTCTCACCCAGGAATGCAAAAAGTGCGGGGTGGGTCGAATGCCCATGAACTTGCAAATCAGATCATGCGTGGTCCGGTAGTTTATCGTGTCTTCAACCAGCTATGGTTCGATGACTATTTTCGGTCTTGATGCAGATTGCGGGAGACAACCATTAATTCTGTGCCCAGGAGAGCCCTTGCCCGCATTCTTGGCTAGCGAGATGGAAGGCACTTGCGTTGAGCTTCGGCGGAGAGGAAGACGCGGGATTATCTCGAAGAATCTCCGCATAAGAGGTCTTTTTTCCCTCGCGAGAACCAGGAAGAGACCCCATTGGGCCCTCCCGGGAAACCGAAAGATCCTAGACCAGAGGCCTGCAACAGACCCCAAACACGCTGGAGGAGGTTTTCGAAGCCGAAACCCTAGAGCCACGGCCGTCGACAGTGCAGAAGGATTCCCGCCAAATCG